>VBSM01003211.1:1958097-2014022 GCA_008086735.1 Cheirogaleus medius
TATTTCTATTTCTAGCTGCTTGAGGTATCTCCAGATTCTTTTCCACAAAGGTTGAAAAGGAAGAAAATTAGAAAACAAAAAAGGAACTCTTGGATATGGTAAATACGATAAGAGAAGCAAACAATAGAAAATTTAAAAGATAAGTTTTTAAATATCACAGAAAGTATAAATAGAAAGAAAAGAGATGGAAAATATCATTTTTTTAATTTAAAAAGATAAATTATTAGGTCATGAGGTCTGACATCCAAATATGATTTCCAGGAAAAAAATAAGAGAAATTTATTAGAAAATAACTCAAACAAATTTCCAAGAACTAAAAGACATGAATTTCAGATTGAAAGGATTCACCAAATGCCCAAGAGAATGGATAATGATAGCTACATTCCTAGATTAGCATAATGACATTTTAGAAAAGTGAAAACAAAAAGATTATAGAAGTTTTCAGAAAGAAATATCAGGTCACATACAAGGGGTCAGGAAGCAGATAAGTTTGGAATGTTTAACGGCAGCACTAGAAGCTAGGAGCAATAGAATGATACCTTCAGATCCTGAAAGAAATTGTTTTCTAATTCATACTAGAATTCAGACCCAGAAAAAACTATCAATCAAATATAAAGGTAAGATTAAAGTTGTTTTAGGATATATAAGTTCTCAAATACCTTATCTTCTTAGTAAACTGCTAGAGGATGTGTTCTAACACCAAAGCAAGAAGGAAAGATTATATTAAAATAATACACAAGACATCAGTAGAGTACTCAGAATAATTTTCACCTCAGTAGTGGGGAAAATTAGCCGTAGACTAAATGCTGATCTGTCTGGTCCTGCCTAACAAAAATTAAAAGCAAGAACTAAAAGTATCAAATTGTTTTCAAGTAATTTAACTGCACATAGAAACAAAGCTTAAGAATATATATAGGTACACAAAAATATCCAGCATTCAACAGATAAAATTCACAACTCGTGGCATCCAATCAACACTTAAGAAGCATGTAAAGAAGCAGAAAAATATGACCTAAAAGGTGAAGAAAAGTCAATTTAAAAAATAACAACTGAGAAAAAAGAGAGATGATAGAATTAGCAAAGACATTGAAATGGATATTATGATTGCATTTTATATGTTCAATGAGAGAGAAAAGATTTGTCGTGTTAAATGGAAATATTGAAATACATAAAAGCCAAATAAAACTTCTATAGGTAAATACTAAAATGACTGAGTAGAAAAATCCATTAAATGGGCTAATAGCAGACTAAACACTGGGGAAAAGGGATGAGGGGTGGGAAAGATTCATGATTTGAAGACATATTAATAGATAATGTCCCAAATGAACTCTAAAGGGAAAACATACCAAAAAAAAATGAATAGTACATTAGTGAGTTGTGTGAATTATAAGCTAATCTCATATAATCAGAGTCCCTGAAGAAGAGGAGACAGAAGAGTAGACAAAAAAATGTATTTGAAGAAATAATAATTTAAAATGTTCCAAACTGATAAAACTATAAATTTACAGATCCAAAAAGCTCAACGAATGCCTAGTGTAAAAAACATGAAGAAAGTATGTGGGAGTATAATTAGTGCAACCACTATGGAGAATAGTACAGAGGCTGCTCAAAAAACTAAAAATAGAACTAACATATGACCCAGCAATCCCACTGCTAAGTAATGATTTCTTTTGCAATCCCAAGAGAAAGGAAGTCAGTATCAGTCACTATATTTCACTCCCACGTTTACTGTAGCACTATTCACAATAGCCAAGATTTGGAGTCAGCCTAAGTGTCCATCAATGGATGAATGGATAAAGTAAATGTGGTACATATACACAATGGAATATTAGTCAGCCATAAAAAAGAATGAAATTCTGCCATTTGAAACAACATTAATGGAACTGGAGAACATTATGTTAAGTGAAATAAGCCAAGCACAGAAAGACAAATCTCACATGTTCCTGCTTACATGTGGAAATTAAATATTAAAACAATTGATCCCATTGAGACAGAGAGAAGAATGATGGTTACCAGAGGTAGTAGGGAGGGAGGGATAAAGTGGGGAGGTTAATGGGTACCGAAATATAGTCAGATAGTTAGAATGAACAATGTTTGCTAGCACAACAAAGTGATTGTAGTCAACAATATGTCATGGTACACTTTAACATAACTAAAAGAGTGAAATTAGAATATTCCTAACACAAAGAAATAATGAATGCTGAAATAAAAAATTTTTTTTAAAAAGAAATAATAAATGTTTGATGTAGATCCCAATTACTCTGATTTGATTAATACACATTGTATGCTTTTATCAAAATATCACATGTACCCTATAAATATATGCAACTACTATGTACCCATAATAATTAAAAATAAAATTTTTTTAAAAAAGAAACATGAAGAAAACTACACCATAGCACGCTACTACTGAAAAACAATGATAAACACAAACTCTTAAGCGTACCCAGAGAAATAAAGACACGTTACAAAAACAGAAACAGAGATAAGGTGACTGCGGATTCTGAGTCAGAAACACGGCAGCCCAAACAGGGGAGCGACACTTTACAGAGAGAAGAACAACAAAAAGAGAAAAACAAACAAAAAGTCAACCTAGAATTCTATAACCAGTGAAAGTAGCTCTCAGAAATGAAGGAAAAATAAAGACAAGATAAACATACAAAAGATAAAAAACTCCATGATCAGCAAACCTGCCCTATCATAAATATTAAAGAATTTTTTTCAGGAAGAAGATAAATGATGTCAGATAGAAATCCAGATGTGCACAAAGGACTGAAGAGCACTGGGAATAGTAACTATGAAAGGAAACAAAAAATAATATACTATTTAAATCTGTCTAAAAGGTTACCGATTGTTTAGAGTGAAAAATAGTAACGAGGTAGGGAGTGGTTTTAACACACGTAGAAGTAAAATGTTTGACAACAAAAACACAAAGCCCGGGAGGGAAAAAATAAAATTACTACATTGTTGTAAAGTTCTTATACTATGCATGATGTGGAATAATGTCCTAAGTGAAGGTAGAACATGATGGGTCATAGGTGCATACTGCAAATTCGAAAGTAGCCACCAAAATAACACAACAAAGAGATGAAGCTAACACATTAACAAAGGAGGTAAAAATGGAATCATAAGATATACTCATCCCAAAAGAAGGCAGAAAAAGAAGGGGAACGAGGAACAGATGAGAAAAATAGAAAAGTCCAGGGACTACCAGCTCCTTGTCGTAGAGCCTGCGGAGGGGAGGGGGTGACCATCCCGTAGCCAGTGGTGAGTTTGCGCAGAATAAAGCCACCACTGCTGCTGCCCTTGGGTGCTGCAGACCAGAGGCAGCACCATGGTTGGAACGTGCATGATACACGAGACCACACACACAGGTCAAACACAAGAATTCAGCAGTGGGCTGTCAGCGGTGCAGATCCCTGAGCTCCCCCTGTATCTAACGTGTCACCAGAGTCAGCATTCGCACAGCTTTCTGGTGCCCCAGTGCCACACAATCCCATTAAACAAACACCATGGTAGCCAGCTGGAGTGATCCACGTGCCAGACCCCTTCCCTGGAGCTTGAGTCTGGCCATGGGGTCCAGTAAGACCTCACAGGTGCAAGGTTGAGCTGAGAGGGTCCTCGGGGCATCTGTTCGATCCCATATACTTGACAGAAAGTCAGCAAATATCCCAAAAGGGGAAACAGGGACTGGGACCACCTTGTGTCCCAGAGGTGTGCTCAGAGCATCCCACCAAGATATCTCCGCTGGCTCTGGCCCCACCGGTCCCAGATACTAGATGGAGATTTAGAAAATGTCAAGATATGCATTTCTGACAGCTGAGCCCCATGTGAAACCAAATACAAGCTCAGGGTGCCCTGCCAGCCCTGGCTGGTCACAGACACCAGGGAGAGACACAGACAATTTCAAGGAAGGCACTCCAAAGCGCAGGGCCTTCTGAAGCACACAACTCAGGACAGGGGCCCACTTCCCAGAGAAGCATGGAGAAGGAGCCCCCTCCCTAACTGAGTGAGGTCAATACAAAGCACAGCCTCCAGTCAGCCTGTGACAAGGATGTCATGTGAGAGAAATAAATGTTCCTGTTGTAAGCCACCAAGATTCAGGTTCTTGTTACCACAGCAACTGAGCCCATGCTGGTTGATGCACAGGGCGAGGCTGTGCGCAGAGCTGTCAACGCAGACAGAGCAAGGTGACTCAGCAGGAGGGTGTGTGGAGGGGAGTTAGCACCAAGATGCCTTCTGCTGTTGACAGTTTTTAAGTTGATAGTGTCTGGGTGAGCCTAGCCCAGATTCTTATCTGTGTGTGACTTGACAGGACCATGAGATGATGAAGTTCTCTCTTTAGAACGTGAATTTCACCCATATTGAAGTGTTCTTCCTTGTGCTTACCCTGAAAGCTTTGGCCATGGTGAACGTAAAAGCAGAAAATTGAGAGCTGTCCAATCCTCCTGACCGCACTCCTAAGAGCGCCCAGTGTCTTGCCCACACCACAACCTGGCCACAGCTGTGTAGCCTTTCCCACTCGCTTCCCAAGAAAATCTCTTTATGAAACCTCCGGGGCACAGAAGTCAAAGGACAAACTGAAGACCCCATTCAGTTGTTCTCCTCCTGGAGGCCTTTGTCTAATGGGAGTAATAACGCCTTTCCTGACTCAACTTGCTGCTCCATATTTTCATTAATTAGCTTCACAACCATTTAAATATAGTTTTGATAAAATAATGAACTATTAGAAGAAAAAGGAAATGTAATCTTATTTGTTAGCAAGGCCTCCTTCCCACCCAAGTTTCCAACAAATGGGCCCATAACCAGTGTCCATCAAACAGCAGGGTGGCCTCCACCTCCCATCACAGTTGCTACTGACTCCTTCATGGTTTAAGGCCAAAGTAGGCCCTGGGGACCCAGCAATACCTCCTTCCATGGCACATGACAGGATGCAGGAGTTTTTGCTAAGGCTGAGGACTCCAAGGCAAATGGGAATTGTATGCCAAAGTCCCTGGGCATACAAAGCCCCTGTTTCCCCTGAGGTCTTGCTCCCTCTGCAGAGTTGCCGTTAAGCAGAGCGGGTACCCTACTCTCGCCAGCCCTCTCACTCCTGTCTGACATTGTGATCCCCGATCTCATTTCCTGGACTACAGAAAACTGCTCGTTTTCTCCTTGTGTTACCCTGAGAGGCCTAACAAAATTTCTTCAGTGCTTCAGGCTTCAGGAAATTCAAAGCCAGAAAGGGCAACATCTTAAAAGCCACTCTGCTTTGGGCTCTGTGGCACATTCTCTCTTCCACCCCCCACATCTGCCATCAAGTCAGGGGACATCATGCTCTGTCTACCTTCATGGACAGGAGTGCAAGGAGGACAAACACAGGAAAAACCCTGAAATGAATATCCCACCTAGGAGCAGGAAAAAATAGGGCAAATGTGACTCACATCAGTATGCATAAAATGTACACAACTTGGGGGCCCACATAAACAAGCATGAGAAAGTAAAGAACAGTCATTTGTACCTATAATTTTCAAAGTGCAATCAAATCCAGGCAGAGTTCCTGGGACTCTTTCTTATGAATTTGCATAAAGAATTTAAGTGCTCAGCAGGTGTTCTGGTGGATTCAGAGCATTTAACAAGTACTTCTGAGTGGTCCTAGAAGCCACTGTCCCTTTGTCTAACTCAGTCATTTCCCTGGATCGAATCCCATTACGGGGCTATAACGTGCAGAGCCAACGATGTAAAATGTGCCTGTGAAGTGAAGTAAAATAAGGTTTACTCTGGGTCTTCTGAGCCCCATTGTCTATAATGAAACTCTCATTTTTGCCTCTCCCTGGCCTCAGTTCCGACTCCAGAACATCACCACCAAGGCTCCGTGCTCTCCCCGCACTTAGGGCTATCATTAGTTAGAGCCGTTTCTGCCTCAAGTTTGGCAGTTGCGGGCTTCCTGTATTTCCCAGTGAATGGCTCAAAGAAAGAACATTTTGCAAATTACTACTCTGTAGGTCAAAATTGTCAATTCCTCCGTAAAAACAACTGCAGCACCCCATTTTGAAAATGACTATTGTTATATAGCACTGTAAGGAAAAGACCAACATTATTGAATAGAGCCATCAAGAGCAATTTAGACCCATTTCATACCTGCCATATTTATCCCTGCTCCTTGGCAGAGCTGTGCTGTGTATTTAACACCCTTCGCAGAGTGGACTGTCAGGCTGGTTGTGCATTCTAATGGGTCTGCCTCTAGAATCCAGGAATGAATGGGGAACTTCATTTCAAGTGCAAGCACTGTCTTTCATACACACAGAAAATGACCTGCCACCAAGCTGAGCAGAACCGGGTGTCTGTGTAAAAGTGTATGCAAATGCACGCAACTTGCTCTGCATATGGAAGTGGGACTGACTGGGCAGGTGTGACTTCTGTGTGCAATAGAGCATAAAGTTCCGGAGAAGCAGATGTTTCATAGGACTATCCTGAGCACACACGTGCAGAGTAGCACGTGACTACTGCATAGACACGGCCCAGGTACAAACTACCCTTCGCTATGTGCAGACAAGTCATAGTGGAGACACCCCACAAAAGTCACTGTAGATTAAAATTATCTCCACCTTCAGGAGATAAGAAGGTGAAAAAGCACGCTCCATAGCCAGGCCCCTGGGGGACACTTGAGGGAAACCCAGTACTTCCCACGCACTGTCATTTGTGGTCGTGGAAAGTCAGCTGGGGGCTGGTTTGTATCTGATGGCCTCATTCACGCGTCCCACAGTTGCGGCTGGGGCTGTTGGGCACCTCAGTTCTCCTCCACGTGATCTGTCTGCATGGCTACCTTGGCCTTGTCACACGATAGGCCCTCGGTGGGCACACCGTGATGCCATGGACCATCCAGCCCTTGCTCGCATCACACGGCTTGATGTCCCGTTGGCCAAAGCAAAGTCACACACCTGACCAAGAGTCAGTGTGAGAGGGTCTGTACGAGGGCTTGCCTAAGAGAAGGCAGGATTCTCCGCAGGCTGAGAACCCTGAAAAAGTCAATCCTTCAGGACGGATCCTGAGTGGCTACCTGGGCTTAAATTCAAATAGAGCCAAGTGGCCATTTGCTGACTGGAGGTCACACACTTACTCTGTGTCCCCCAGGAGCCTCCTCCCCATACATATTTGCTTAACTTTGGGACTTTCATAGCTCTCTGTTTCTGTTTATGCCACTAAATCAACCAATATACGACCTGCAACAACCAATCGGAAGCCAGCAAGTGTCAACCAATCAGAACTAAGCAAGTTTGCATTGCTCATTTGCATAAGTGGACCAGAGTGGGAACCTGGGCAAGAACTTTCTCTGTAAAAGGCAAACCCTGGCCCAGTGGGGTGGCTCATGCCTGTAATCTTAGCTCGCTGGGAGGCCTAGGGGAAGGATCATTTGAGCTCAGGAGTTCCAGAACAGCCTGAGCAAGAGGAACCCAGCTAGACTGTCTCCAGAAAAAAAAAGGCAAACGCTTTCTTCTCACATAAAGCACCTTTGTTTTTGTGCAGAAGGTTGCATCTCCCCAGTTTGCAAACTATTCACTGGAATAAAGTCACCTTCCCTTTTTTTTTTTTTTTTTTTTAAGAAAATCCTTTTCAGGGGATTTGTTGACAAGGCCATTCATGCAACCACCCACACTGTATGGTACTGTGTCTCCCGCTGCCTGGGAAGCCCCTTTGGAACAGGGCTATGCCTCTTCCCTCCTTATCACCAGTGCTTGGCCTCTTGTCCAACTGGCGGGGGACAGGCAGAAGCTGCTGCAGGAAGCCAGAGTTTTTTCCAAGGGGCTGTACAGAAGAGGCCCTCAGTAATGATGCTTTCCTCAGTCGCCTGTCACTGCATTTGGATAATTATTATGATTAACAAGGAGAGACATTTCCGTGGCAATTGTCCAGGGTTGCCTCAAGCAGAAGCACACCAGCCTGCATCAACAACTTGCTACAAAGGATGTAGCTTCCTGTGCATCCTGGTAATTACAGCTTTCAACCACTGAGTTTTCATGATAAATGTTCCAGGTACCATGCTCAGAGTTGGTTATTTCATACAAGTACCCTGGAGAGTAGCAATTATTAAGCCCATTTTACAGATGGGTTAACTAAGGTTCAAAGTACAACCTGCTCAAAGCCACAATGTTGATGATTCCAAAGCGTGTCTGTCTCACTCCAAAGCCTGCATTCTAGATGGCATCCCTCTTTGCCTTAGAAAGCCTATTCTGGATCAGGGTTTCGATCCAAGCTCCAGGAATGCTCGGTGTTCTTCTGTCTCATGGCCCAGTCTGCTTGTGTGCAGGATTGATGTGCAGGGTAATGGAGCAGTTAAAAGTCCTGGCTTTGGAGTAGAATCTTGCCTCTGCTAGGGGCTTGCATCTAGCTTCTATCAGATCTGAGCTGGATGACTTTGTGCAGTTTGCTTATCTGTGAAATGGGGATCATCATAGCTCTGAGGCTTCAGTAAGTTAGATGACAGAAAGTGTTTAGGAAAGACAGTGGAGCACTCAGGAGAACTCAATAAATATTCATGATTATGACAGGGTTCCATCCTGTCCCTGAGGGCAGATGAGTAACATCTTAATCCATGACACAGCCCAGCACAGCAAGGTCAACAGCAAAAGAATCAGTGTCTGCAGCTAAGCGTGAGCCCTCAAACCGGGGACTGATCTAGGGGGTGGAGGAAGGGGCTAGAGGAGTTAGGACAGGGCTTTCCAATAGCTTCTGGAGCTCAGAGGGAGAGTTTGCAACCAGGGCTCCAGGCCTAAGGGATAGATGTCCTCGGAAGAGACCCTTCCCAAGGAAAGGATGGGGACCTCAGAAAAGGAGATCCACTAACCTGACCCAAGTCCTGGGTGGGTCTCAGACAGGCAACAAGCTGGAACCCTAGCAAACGGGATCCAGGATGAGCCCCAGGGATGGTGGCTCCTTTGTCCCAGCTGGCTCTGGTTTGTCTCAGGAGCATGTCTGTCTCTAGACCAAGTCAGGGCCTGGTGGTGGAGGAGTGGAGGGGAGTGGGCTTCAGGGCTGGAAAGCCACCGAGGAAACAGGCCTGTAGGATGCAGATCTCCCCCTCTGAGAAGCCACCTTGGGGCAGTGGACCCTCTGCTGGTGGGGACCCCACTGGCCCAGCTTAGCCAGGGTAGGGCTCACCATGTCCTTCCCTTCCTCCTCTATGTGAATAAGCCCTGATCTCCCTCCAGCAAAGGCCTTATGTGGGTAGTAAAGCCAGCAGAGGCTTCAACAGGACAGCTTCAGAATTCCTCCCATCCACTTCCCTTTGCCCACTCAGACCCTCCTCCTCCCTCTGCATGCCAACGCCCGTTCTTCTTCTGATCCTGCTTCACTGATGACCTTCTCAGACTCTTCAGTCTTCCCCTCCAGGGCAGGTCTCTGGCTGCCACCCTGTCCCCCAGCCCTGCCCATTTCCCCATTGAGATCATGGGGCCCCTCCTTCCCAAACCAACAGAGCTGACCCGCCTCTTTCTCAGAGGGGTATCCCACTGTCCATTTGCGATAGGTTTGCGGAAGCTCCCTAGTTAGGCAGAATCTCCTCAGCAGAGCCTTGGTCCCAGCTGCCTGTCCTCTGTCCTCTGTCCTCTCCCCCCTTGGTCTTCAGATCCACAGCTCTTTGTATTTGCACAGAGGGTTTGCCAAAGAGAAGACGACCAGGGGATGGGCCTTCGCACTTCTCTCTGGATGCATTTGGGAAAACCTGCCTTAGCTGAGCTCCTGCGGCTGCTGCTGACACTGATGACAAACAGCTGGCAGGGCCAGAGTTCTTGCAGATCACCCAGCCACTGTCTCAAGGAGAACACGAAGGGCAGCCTCTGCGGCGGGCCAGCCCTCAACGAATGCACAGGGGCCAGCATTCTGCGAGTGGGGCTGCACTTGGTGTCGCATGAATCTAAGTTCCAGGCCCAAGCAGTACGACCCTTCGTGTGTTACTTAGCTCTGAACCTGTTTCTTTGTCAGCAAAATAGAGATAAAAATGCCAACCCCCCACCCACAAAGGATCTCAGGAGGATTAAATAAGATAACTAGATAAAGTGTCTGTCCTACAGTTGGTACCCAATATGCTTCCACTCCCTTCCCCCGTCTTTCCTTCCCAGCCCTGTCGCAGTGGCAACAAATCCTTTCCTTTCTGTCCGCAAAGGTGCCATGGAACCAGAATTTTAAACAGCATCTCTGGCTCACACCGACCAGAACTCCACTGCCCAAGCTATTCCTCCCGCTCAGCGTAGCTTCCACCCTCCCCTCTCCCTCTCATTATTTAGCTAAGTTTTCATCTCCCATCCAGCCATTTACACAGCGCCCCTTGAATGCTTCTTACCTTCCTAACCCCTCCTAAGCCACAAACTGAAAAGAACTGTCTCTTTTTTCACTCTCCCTAACCACCTATGGATGTAAAAGTCACTTAGCACCAGAAGAAATAATGAATTTTCTCCTATTCTGCTGAGGTTACCCACTATGGGCCATTAAAAAGACACTCATTTCTAAAATATACTTGACAGCCCAGAAGATATATTTGAGATATCAGAAAACTGAGCCCATTATGTGACATTTGGAATATATAGTGTAGCGATATATTTCTAAAATGTGCAATATACCTTATGAATTTATATTGCATACATGGCACATAGATATTTGTATTATTTTTCCTCTGTGGATTCAAAGTTTCTAGATGATTTCCCTGTTTGAGCTTCTCCTTCTTATTATTGAGCCCTTGGTCAACATAGCAGAAAAAATTTGAAAGGACATGAATGCAGAGTTCAAGGTCAGTTAGTTTTTGATTTCACACTAAATTCCACCACGGGAACCCAGAAGGCACAGAGAATAGGGGAAGGTGCTTCGGTTTTCCAGACATACTCGCATATACACCGCCACTGATCATACATGAGGCGGGTGCTAATTTCTCCATTTTATTGTATCTATTCGTGTATGTGTGTGTGTGTGTGTGAGAGAGAGAGAGAGAGAGAGAGAGAGAGAGAGAGAGAGAGATGCTGCTAGCGCTCTCTGCAGACCATACATATAACAGAGAAATGTGTCATTTGCCAGGCAGCACCCGAGGTAGCTATCTTAATAGCTGACACCCTGCATGTGCCCAGTCTGGGGCTCTCCAAGCTCAGCCCCCCCCCCCCCAGCATTCTGGCCGTTCCATTCCATTGTAAGCAACACAATCAATGCAGTAAAGGTAACCAAAAGGTCAAAATCACAGTTTGAACTGTAAAGGTACAACATTTGACATTTATATTGCCAACTGCTTTCTATAGCATCTCAAGTATTTAACAAATAGCACCTCTCAGCATTTAATTTTTCAGGGCTCACAGTATATTTGATGTTTCATAGCATGTGGATCTAGAGATCGACCTTATCCTGCTCTTAAAATCTGCGCTTAACTTACCAGGACCCCATGCACTAGGCTATAAAAGCAAACCATGTTTACAAAATTCAGAGCTGACTGCAAGCACCCAACTGCAGGGGCATTTCCCGCTCTGACCCACCCTGGAGCAGACCCCCAGACTCTGTGGCGCCACCTTGTAATAGTCCAGATGGATTCTGTTATTAAAAAGCTTCCTCCTTAATTACTGACATATGTGCAATTCACGTTATTAATACTTTCTTGCAATTATGTTATCAGCAATAATTGGATTTCAAGTTTTAATTGGACCCTAATAATTTCCCCATTTTAAAGATGAGAAAACTGAGGCTGGAGCAATAAAGTCCCTGCTTACAAGTCATGAAGCTAATTAGGAGCAGGTCAGGATTACGGCCCAGGCCAGCCAGGTTCCCAACTGGCACGTCTGCCCGCAGCATCTTGCTGCCTTTGAGGAAGAAGCCAAGGCCTTGTAGAAAAGACAGTGACAGTGGAATAGGACTTGAGCCTGAGACACGGGACACGTGAAAGCCCCTCACTGAGACTTCTGGAGCTGGAAACAGCCTCCCAACAGACTTGGTGGGCTTGTCAGCATTTAACTTTCACACGTTGATGTGTCACAGCCTTGGGATTCACTCAGCCCAGGACCAGGGCCGTAGCAGGTGCTCAATAAACACATATCAGCTAAAATGAATGAACAGCAGGAAACCCACAGACTCTTCTTCACAGTTTAGATTTCTCTGTTTCTTCCAGTTGTTCAGTCATTCTCCAGGGCTGTACAGAGAATGCAGATTTTAGGGAGAGACCCTTCTTCTCTGGGTGGGGTATTCAGCTCCTGCTTCTTCCTTGGATGTAGCAAAGGCTCTCTTGTTATCCCACAGGGCCTAGAATCCAAGGCTAACGGAAGCAGAGAGACAGAAGAGATAGACTGCAGGGGCAAACCATTCTGAGTGCCTGGCCTGGTTCTGCTGTCCTGTGGCCCTTCCCCAGCCCGGTGGAAGCTGACTCACCCTGCAGAAAAGGATCTCAACCACCAGCCACCCTCCCCCGTCGTTCCCCCGTCTCTGCCTGCTGTGCACTGGCCAGCATCAGGCCAGCCTCTTCTCCCCTACACAGACTTGTGCTGTTGAGGGCCCAGGGTGCCTCTGGGGTCCCCTGGCTACCTGAGTTATGACACCGGAGCTGCTTTGTGATGTGGCGAACTCCCCATTATTGTGGATCTGGAGAACATGTCACAGGACATAGATGGCATCAGGATGTATAGTTGTAACGAATTCACCTTCAAGCTCCCTGAGACTCTTGCTGGAACAGAGATGGGCCTCAGACATTTCTGGAGAGTGGCGTCAGGCTGGATATCCGGAATTCTCCACGGGAATGTAAGCTCCACAAGGGTAGGGACTTCAGTCTTCTTAGTCTGCTGAGAACACCAAGCAGCTTTAGGCAAGGAGAAATCACTTCCCTCCTGCCTCTTCCTCCATTGTACATGACATTTGGGCTTCTTCTATTGTCCGCTGGTCTCTCCCAGCCTCACCATGTGACTCAGTCGACACACAGGCTCTTCATTCTCCTCCCTCTGTGGGTCTCCCTCTCAGTCGTGTTTGGCCAGACTGTGCTCTGCTCTGAGGAGCTACACTGCTCAGGGTACAGTGGGGCCTCAGTTCAGGGCATCTTCCCGACTTCCCACTTCCCCAGCTTCAGACATTCCCTGACCTCGTCTCCTCGAGCAGGGAGCCTCCAGCAGCCCAAGGCGGTGTTCCCCCAGACAGCCTCCCTGCCAACGGTAGGCTCAAAGCCATGCCCTTCAAATTCAATCAGTAGATATGATTACTTGCTCAAAAATTTAATCTGTTCTCTCTCTCTCCCTCCTCACCCACTCTCTCTCTTGCCCAGTGCTACTTTTCTCAACCCCACTTTCTACAAGAACAACCTCTTTTTTATTTCAATGTTTATAATTGACAAATAATAATTATACACATTTATGGGGTACATGGCGATGTTCCAATAAACGTAATGTATGGCGATAGATCAGGCTCATTAGCATATCCATCGTCTCAAACTTTTATCATTTCTTTGTGTTAAGAATATTCAATATCCTCCTTTTAGCTCTTTGAAAATATATATTATTATTAACTATAGTTATCCTACAGTGCTATAGAACACTAGAACTTACTCCTCCTATCTAGCTGTAATTTGTATCCTTTAACAAATCTCTCCCTATCCCTCCTTTCCCCTTGCCCTTTCCAATCTCTGATATCTTCTGTTCTGCTTGTTACTTCTACAAGATCAACTTTTTTTAGCTTCCACATATAAACGAGAACATGCGATGTTTAACTTTCTGTACCTGGCTTATTTCACTTAACATAATGTCCTCCAGTTCCATCCATGTTGCATGAATGACAGGATTTCATTCTTTTTATGGCTGAACAGTGTCCCATCGTGTATATATACATTTTCTTTATCTATTTATTTGTTATTGGACACATAAGTGGAGTCTATATCTTAACTATTGTGAATAGAGCTACACATGGGGGTGCAGATGTCTCTTCAATATAATGATCTCCTTTCCTTTGGATAAATGCCCAGTAGTGGGATTGCTGGATGGTATGGTAGTTCTATTTGTAGTGTTTTGTTTTGTGTGTGTATGGGGGGGTGGTTTTTGTTTTTTGAGGCAGTCTCGCTCTGTCACCCCAGCTAGAGTGTAATAGCTCTCTGCAACCTCAAACTCCTGGGCTCAAGCCATCCTCCTGCCTCAGCCTCCCAAGTACCTAGGACTACAGGCTGATGTTTTTGGGTTTTTTTCTGTTTTTAGTAGAGACAGGGTCTCACTCTTGTGCAGGCTGGTCACGAACTCCTGACCTCAAATGATCCTCCTGCTTTGGCCTCCCATAGTGCTAGGAATACAGGCGTGAGTCACCACACCTGACCTCTATTCGTGGTTTTTGAGGAACCTCCATACTATTCTCCAGCTGGCTGCTATAGTTTATATTCCCACCAGCAGTGTATAAGAGAAGAACAGCCTATTTCTAAAGCTCAGCTTATCAGCCCCAACTCCCTGTCTCTGGGGCCCATGCCTGTCATGGCCAAAGCCACAGTAGAGGAACACTCAGGCCAGCACCATTCCCAGGAGGGGACTGCTAGCCCCAAGGGTTCACCACTCTGAGAATGTTCCCAGGCTTCAGTCTGGTTCCATCAGGCTCTAACTAGGCCCATGTTTAAGTTTAGAGATAGCAGCAGTTTTGAGATTGAACATGATCATGAACCCCGGATTCTCAATTCAAATGATGGTCCAAAATAGCACCATGTAGAATCTCCACTCTCATCTGTAATCTGTTACAACTGTCATTTCTGGTGGTTTCAAAAAATTCCAACTCTTCCAAATATAACATTGAGCCCACATGAAAAGCTAGATACTTACTGAAATAACAGCAATAATAATAATAATAAATAAATCATAATACTATAAAGTTCTCCTTGTATAGGAATTGAGAATCAGATTGCAAGAGACTTGCCACAGGTGACAAACCACTTACTACTGACCAACAACTGTGTCCAGGCACCATTCTAGGAGTTGGGGAAACAGCAGTGAACAGACAGATACAGAGCCCTGCCCCTACAGAGCTCACATTCCAGGAAAGTACCTAGGACAGGTTGCCCAAGCTGAACCCAGAGAAAAGAGGATGATGGGTGCAGCGTGTGTGCTAATCCCCCAGGAGGGTGCCACCCAGGACAGGTAAGGACACGTTTCCGGCCATAGATAGCTGCAGACAAGGCAGGAGCCTGAGCAGCACTGAGCGCGTCAGCTGTAAGAGCCGCAGAGGCTCACAATGACTCTTAACTCATACAGATGGCTCGGCCTGGCACCCATCTCCACACTTGAAAGGGCCTTGAGTCTCAAAGGATTCCCATTGCTTTGTCCTTAAAGTACACTCTGCTGCTACCATTGCTGTTTACAAAGGATGGAAAGTAAAGCTAAATGCCCAGAACCAATACTCAAAAAGCTTTTAGGACTTCAGCGCTACACAATTGGCCAAGCCTCTGGAAAAATGCAGGCTTAGGTTTCAGCAAAGCCGCTCATCTGAAGGTTCAGAAAGGACTGTGCTGGCCCAGGAAGTCCCTTTATACAGCCAAAAAGGAGAGGAAGATACAAGGACAAGGTGGGTCCTGAGGCAGCCCCCAGGCTTCTGGGAGAGATCAATGGGTTTGTTCTACTGGGACTCTGACCCCCAGGGTTTCCTCTCCCAGAACTGAGCCCCGGGGACAGCAGAGGGGAAGCGGCCCCATCCCCTTTCCATCCTGTGGCATTGTTCTAGCCTCAGACCCCATGTTCAACATCCAGAGGCATTACTTCCTCCCCTTTACCAAGAGTTGGGGTCACAGTTGAACCCAGGAATGGAGGTGTTTATCAGGAGGACCCTGTATTAACTCCAGGAGAAACAGCCTGGTTGGTGTCAGCAGGGCCTTATAAATAGCCAGCGAGGTGTCAGCCCAGAGAAGTCTGAGACACAAAAGAACAGCAGCAAGACGCACAAAAGTGATGTGGACAATAATCCACGAAGCACAGAGCTGTGAAGCCATCAGGAGTTGCTGAAGAATCTGTCAGTAAAAAGGAAATACTAAGAGCTGTTCCCCGGGAGCCCATAGCTGTGAACACATGATGTTGTGTTGCTTGTGCAGGAACACTGGGGAGAGCAGACCTCCTAACCCTGGGCTTCATAAATGGTTTTCAGGAAGGATTTCAGCAGAGTATTGGAGAGATCTAATTAGTGTATTAAGGTTGCACGCTGTTGATTTTAAGACTCTGAGCACACATTTTTACACTGATCTCTTTTAAGTATCATTTTCAATATTATTCTCATGTTAGTACAAGACCTCTAATTATGTCTAACCATGACTGTTACCCATGTATGTGTAAACCCATTCTACTAGATTTGTGTTGGCTGCTTACTCACTCAAAAAAAAAAAAAAAAATAGGGGATGCTCTGAATGATCCCTACAAGAAGTGGCATAAAATTTGCAGAGACTCAGTGTCACCCAACCCTTTCTAGTCCTCTGATTTTCAGAGATATGGAAAAGGAAGCTGAGATGTTTCTTGAGCGATCCAAAATCCTGATTAAGTCACAGAGGCCATGAGCAGGGCTGATAAGTTGTATCTTTGCCTTTTATCTAAAGTCACCCTTGAAAGAGCAATCAGGCCAGGGGAATGAAATGGCTGGATATTTAGGCAACACAATAGACTGGGTTTGGTTTTCTAGAGCTCTGAATTAAAATGCTGAAATGAGGGGCAGCTGATGCTTTGGGAAGAAACTTTTTCTCAGGAACCCAACAAGCAGATTGAAGGGCATTCAGCTAAAATTTGAGGAGGATGAAGAAAAATACAATCTAGGTTAAACTAAATTGAAATACTCCAGGGGACAAAAATTTTAACAGAGAAAGAAAACCTTACAGGTGTCTTCATCCAAACTAATGTTCGATTGCTTAAGCTGTGTAATATCTACACAGTCATTCGCTGTATCATTTTATGTTACTTTTTGAATACCCAAAATGTTTCAAAATAAAATTTTTAAAGAGAAAAAAACACTTTTAAAGAGAGAAAAATGGAGGATGAAAAGAAAGGAAGGAATAAAGGGAAAACCTGTAAGGAATCCAGGAAAATAATACTGGTTTGAAGTTTTAAACATCACATAGCTGTGCACTCACACTCAAAGTAGGGCTCATACCTTACAGATGAGGCCAGAATGCTCATTAAACTTGCCTTTTCACTATGCACCTGTTCTGTTTTTTCTTAATTGCTGCTTAATTCACATACCACAAAATTCACCTATTTAAAGTATAGAATTCAGTAAAGTTGCAGGATATAAAATCAACATATAAAAATCTGTAGTGTTTCTATACATTAACAATAAACTATTCAAAAGAGATATCAATAAAATTATCCCATTTATAATAGCTACCAAAAAATAATAATTAGGGATAAGTTTAACCAAAGAGGTAGAAGATTCATACACTGAAAACTATAAAACATTGATTTAAAAAATTTGAAAAGACATCTACAAATGAAAACTATCCTGTGTTCATGGGTTAGAATAATTAATATTGTAAAAATGTTCATACCAAAGTGATCTACAGATTCAATGCATTCCTATAAACATTTCAATGAAATTGTTCACTTAAACAGAAAAACAACTCTAAAATTTGTATGGAACCACAAAAGACCCCAAATAGCCCAAGCAAGTTTAAATAAAAAGATCAAAGCTGGAGACACAATACTACCTGACTTTGAAATATATTATAAAGCTGGAGTAATCAAAATGTCATGGTACATGTATAAAAACAGACATACACCAGTAGGACAGAATAAAGAATCCAGAAGTAAACCCACACACAATTGAAAAGGACAGTTTCTTTAATAAAGTGTTGGGATACTAGATATCCACATGCAGAAGAATGAAATTAGACCTTTACTTCACCCCAGAATCAACTCAAAAAGGATTGAAGATTCAAGTAAGACCTGAAACTGTAATACTACCAGAAAAAAACATAGGAGAAAAGCTCTACAACATTGGACTGGGAAATGATTACGTGGATATGAACCCACAAGCACAGGCAACAAAAGCAAAAATAGACAAATGAGATTACAACAAACTAAAAGGTTTCTGCACAGTCAAGGAAACAGAGTAAAGAGATAACCTATGCTATGGGGAAAAAAATATTTTCAAACCATACATCTGATTAGGGCTAATATCCAAAATATATAAAAAACTCAACTCAATAGCAGGAAAACAAACATCTCAATTTAAAAATGGGCAAAAGACCTGAATAGACATTTCTGAAATGAAGACATACAAATGACCAACAAATATATGAAAAAATGCTAACAATCACTAATCACTAGAGAAATGCAATTAAAACAATAAGATATCATCTCACACCTGTTAGGATGGCTATTATTGAACAGATGAAAAATAACAAGTGTCAACAAAGATGTGGAGAAAAGGGAATCCTTGAACATTGTTGATGGGAATATAAATTAATAGAGCTATTAGGTGAAACAGTATAAAGTTTTTTTCAAAAATTAATAATAGAACTACCATATGATCTAGCAATCCCACTCCTGGATATATATCCAAAGGAAATGAAACCAGTATGTAGAAGAGATATCTGTACTCCATGGTCATTGCAGTCTTATTCATAATAACCAAAATATGAATCAACGTAGTTGTCCAACAACAGATAAATAAAGAAAATGCATATATGCATAATAAAATATTATTTGGCCTTTAGAAAGAAGGAAATCTTGTCATTTGCTACAATATGAATGAACCTGGAAAACGTTATGGTAAGTGAAATAAGCCAGGCACAGGAAGACAAAACCACATGATCTCAAGCATGGAATCTAAAAGAGCTGAACTCTAGTTGTAGAGAGTAGAATGGTGTTTACCAGTGGCTAGAGGAGGGCAAGTGATCAAAGGATACAAAATTTCAGTTAGGTAGGAGGAATAAGTTCAAGAAATCTATTGTACAATATAGTGACTATTGTTAATAACAATGTATCCTATTCTTGAAAATTGCTAAGAGTAGATTTTTAAGTGTTCTCTCATAAAAAATGATATGTGAGGTAATGCATATGCTGACTAGTTTGATTTAGCCATTCCAATATGTATACATGTTTCAAAACATGTTGTACATGATAAATATATGCAATATTAAAAATAAATAAAATAAAGTGTAGAATTCAGTGTTTTTTAATATTTTCACAGAGTTTTGTAGCCATCATTACAATCAAGTTTTAAAACAAAATAACCAAAGAACCAAAGAACAAAATCACCCTCCAGAAAAAAACCCATACCCAGTAGCAGTCATACCCCATTCCTGCCCCTCTTTAACCCCTGACCTCCAGGTTCAAGGCACTAATAATCTACTTTCCAGCTCTATAGATTTGCCTATTCTAGACATTTCATGTAAGTGGAATTACACAAGTTGAGATGTGGTTGTTTGTGAGGGACATCTTTGACTTGACATAGTCAAGGTAGATCCATTGCCTAACTCCGAATAACAAAGATCCCATGTTTTCATCCAAGAGTTTCATAGCTTTAACTCTTTTATTTAGGTTTATAATCCATTTTCAGTTATGTTTTGTGTATGGTAATAATATAGGGTTTCACCTTCATTCTTTTTCATGTGGATATCCAGTTATTGAAAAGACTATTCTTCCCCTTTTCCCATTAAATTTTCTTGGCTTTCCTGTCAAACATCAATTGACCATAAATACAAGGTCTTATTTCTGAACTCCCAATTCTATTCCCTTTATTTATAGATCTATCCTTGTGTCAGTACCACATTGTCTTTATTACTGTAGCTCTTTAATAAGGTGTGAAATGAAGAGGTCTGAGTACTTCAACTGTGTTCTTTTTTTTATTTTTCCAAGATGGTTGTAGCTATTCTGGGTTCCTTGCATTTCCCTATGAATTTTAGGATCAGCTTGTAATTTTTGCAAAATAAGTAAGTAAATAAATAAAAGCAGCTAGAATTTTGATAGGTAACATTGAATCCATAGTTTACTTGAGAGTGTTGTCATGTTAACATTAAGCCTTCTGATTCATGAACGTAAAATTACTTTCCTCTTATTTTGGCTTTCATTAATTTATTTCAACAACATTTTGTGGTACTCACTGTGTACATCTTATACCTCTATTGTTCCTAAGTATTCCTAACTTATTCCTAAGTATTCTTAGTATACAGTGTATGCTAAGTAATATTATTTTTTCTGTTATTGTAAATAAAATTATTTTCATTATTTCAATTCAGATAATTTATGGCTATTATATAGATCTAGTATTGAATTTTGTATATTGATCATGAACATATGACCTAGCTGAACTTGTCTTTGGCTGTTGATAATTTGATTATGATGTGTCTCAGCTTGGATTTCTTTGTGTTTAACTTGGAGTTTATTGAGCTCCTGGGATGTGTAGATTAATGTTTTTCATCAAATTTGGGGAGTTTGGGGCCATTATCCAAATACTCTTTTTTCCTCTTTTTTCCCCTTTCCTTCTGAGACTCCTGTTATGTATTGGTGTGCTTCATGGTACCTCATGGGTCTCTAAGCATCTGTTCATTCTTCAATCTTTTCTCTTTGTGTTTTTCTTAAACTGTATAATCTCAATTGGCCTATCTTCACATTTGCTTATTCTTTCTTCTGCCAGCGAAAATTCTTTGTTGAGCTCCTCTAGTGATTTTTTTTTCAGTTATTGTACTTTTCAACTCTATAATTTCTATTTGTTTCTTTATTTATAATTTCTGCCTCTTTATCGATATTCTCTATTTGGTAAAATATAGGGCTCATAATTTTCTTTAATTCTTTAGACATGGTTTCCTTTAGTTCTTTTAACACATGTATAATAGCTTATATAAAGTGTTTGCCTAGTGAATCTAACATCTAGGTACCCTCAGGGATAGTTCCTATTGATAATTTTTTTTCTTGCATGTAGACTATAATTCCCTGTTTCTTTGTATACCATGGTTTTTGTTGAAATATAGACATTTTAGATAATATAATATCTGGAAATCAGATCCACCCCACTCTCCCAGGATTTTCTATTATTGTTGTATTCTGCTACTGGTGCGGTAGCTGTTGAGCGGTTTGTAGATTCTCCCTCTCTCCTTGCCTGCCAATATTTAACCTATCACTAAATCCTTCCCAGACAGCCTCAGCAGTGCTGAGTGAGTAATCCCCACACTCACCAGTCAGTTCAGGGCATCATCAACTTCTTGATCCTGCTGATGCTTCATACCCCTCCATACCACTGCCAGTGGAATGCAATTCCATCACTTTCCCACAAACCCCCACCTGCCCCCGTGTCCACAAGATTAAGTCTCAACTCTTTATCTCTATACACAAAAGTTTTCATGGATGGTCTGGCCATGACCTACCTCTCCAGTTTCATCTCCTTCTCACCATCTGTCAAATATGCCAGGTTTCCAAGCCTTGCCTTTGCATATAACTCGTTATCATCTCTGTCTAAAAATACATATTACCTCTTCTTTACCTTACACAAGGATGCATGCTTACAGATCTAAATTAAATGTCACTGTCTTTGTTTTTATTGTTATTATAATTATATTCAGAGTTATCGAGCACTTACTATAGGTCAGCCTATGTGCCAAGTGCTGTACATTATCTCATTTAATACTCACAGGAAGCTTGTGAGGTGTGTGCACTAGGAGCTGAGACTGAGAGAGGTGCACTGGCTCTTCCGGTTCCCGTGGCTGGAATTCCAGAGCCAGTGCCCAGAGCTCATAACCACTGTGAACCCCACTGAGGGTCATGCAGAGAGGCTGCCTGATGAGCTCTGGCATAAAGGTCACTCTGTGCCCTCTGTCCATACCTCCACTATAGCACCCAGCAGGTAGTAAAACTTAACTGTTTAATCTTGTTTGGATGTTTGGATCCCGATTTTTAAAAAACCAACTATTCAAACAGACACATATTTATGGGACAATCAAGAAACTTTCAACACTCATTAGATATTTAATGATACTAAGAAATTGTTAATTATTGGTACTGTGTGATTTAAAACAAAAAGTTGTAATCATTTAGAGGTATACTAGACTATTTAGAGGTGAAATGATACAAAGTCAGGATACACTTGAGGGAACAACATGTGGGGATGAATAGGAAGCAATTTTTGCCATTATGTCGATAGCTATTAAAAATGGGTGGTGCATTCATGGAGATTCATTCTCTTATTTCCCTACTTCTGATGTGTTTGAAATTCTCTATAATGAAAATAGTCTAGAGACTTCCTCAAGCAAAGGAATGAGTGTTTACCTTCCCTCCCTGTTTTGGGTTGCTGGAGGGCAAAGGACATTTGAGTCTTACTCAGCTTTAATCTGCACCACCAGCACCGGAACTGGCACGGACTAGGAAGCCAATTAACATTTCTTGAGTGATAAGGCGATAACTACAAAGGTCATTTCCAATGGTGGAGGACAATACAATGCTTCCTTTCCTTTGGACTGTCCCACTATAGACCAACAACCATTGCCACCAGCATGAGGGAGGGGCCCCCGGGGACAGCCGGGCGGCGGCTGGAGTTGGACCCACTCTCCCACCTCAGCTTCCCTGCTTCTGACCTATTTCCAGCCTGACCCGGCTCCCCTGGGGTTTCTGCATCAGAACTTTCTGCCTTGGGACACCAAGCTGGGTGTCTCTCAACTCAGTGGCTTGAATTTCTCTACATGTTCTTCTTGCTTTTGTAAAGTAACCCTTGGGTCCCAGCCAGACCCACTTGACTCCTCAGTTTGACAAGGGATTTGGCCTTACCCCTTAAAATGTGACTGTGGCCTCATTCCCATGCTTTGGTTTGACAGCTTGTCCTATTCTTGATGAGAGTAATTTGAAGTTGGGCATGTTTGCTTTACAGTGACACAGATTTATGAGCAAAAGACAGAGACTGCATTTCAGAGAAGAATGGCCTCATTCGGCATGTCCACTCCCCACCCCCGACCCCACCTTTCCCTGCAGCTGCCTTTGTCAGATGGCAGGGGCCCACTCTCTGGTGTGTGGTGCTTCCCTGGGGAACTCAAGGTAGCCTTGGTGTGCCTCTAGCAGTGAGTGGTCAGGCCATGTCACCCACAGTCACCCTGCAGAGTTAGGCAGAGCCCTCCCTGCTCATGGCTGGGGGACAGAGATGGGCAGGCTGGCTGGGGTGAGAAAGTGAGGTCCTCTGCCATCCATTACTCTGAGGAACCCCACATTCAAGTCAAACCTCACAACAGCCCAGAGCAGGAGGAGGCAGCCGATGGGGAAGAGAAAACAGAGCCTAGAAGCACCCAAATCAGCACAGAGACCCAAGCAAGCAAGACATTCTCAGGGACCTCCCCAGTTTGAGACAAAGAGCACATGGCCCCAGTTGTACCTAGGCCAAATCTCCATCTGTGAGGTGGCAGCAGCTCAGAAGTACCAAAGGGGAGGGTGCTCTAGAGAGAACCAGCTATGTAGTGGTAGAGGTGCAGGAAAGGCTGTGGGCACCACCGGGTCCCCTCAGGAATGAGAGACTTACCTCCCAACTGTTGGGAGTGCTGCCTAGTGTCCTGGCTGTCACCTATTCAGGGAATGACTCCACTGATGAAAGGCCTCCTGCCAAGGTCATTCCCCTGTCCCAGGGTAGCCCACACCCTGTGACTGATGCACGCAGTGGTGTTAACATAAAGGCTTAGCTTTCTCTCCCCAGCTTGGCACAGCTCGGAAGACTCATCTGTCTTCAGAACCCCCTGTAGGTCAGCCGGGGTTTCCACTGAGACAGCATCATGGATTGACCTGCCCAGTCCTGCTTCCTTCCCCTCCCCTCTATCACTTTCTCTCCCCTCCATCCTTTCCCTTCCTTTGTGCTAAGAACTCACATGTCGGATGTGGGATGGGAACATCGGTGCAGCCACAGAAGGATAAAAATGAGGCTTGGAAGGAAGAAGTTCATTACACTCACAGGTCCCAGGAATGGGTCACCACGTGCCCTGCAGGGCCACAGGGGAAGCGCCCAGCAGAAAACAGGAGTGAAGGAAAAGCCCAGGCTAAAGGCTGTATTGGGGTTTCCATGGGGAATGTGAGGCAGGGCAGAGAAAATAGCTTAGGATTGCCTCATTCAAATAATTCCTGTGAGTTTTAGACTATAGGATGGTCTCTAGTTGCCTGGTACCTGGCCCTGCGACAATTTAGGAGATGGGAAACAGATGAGAAGGTGGCACGGGCTATAAACTTGGGATGGGTGGATTTGCATACAAAAGGAGTGCTTATAGGTAACTTGTTATTTTCTTTAGGAGTTAGCTGGCTCTGTTCTCTCCCCAGATCTACAAGGCCCCCAAATACCGCAGCATCAAGAATATAGAAAATAAGAAAAAACAGTTAATATAGTTGGGCCTATGATGAGTGGATGCCAAATAGTCAAAATACAGAATCTAAGAAAATACTAATAGAACACCCTTCCCTTCCTTCCCTTCCGTAAGTGCCAATCCCCAAAGCACCCTCTAACAAGCCCTCTGAGTTCAGCATTCCCATTCTATGTACCTCCTATGCGCCGAAGACTGCAAAGACATCAGGTGATGGAGAGTAAGGCGCAATCCTCACCTTCAAGAAGATTGGGGGCCACATATGCGTACGTGCTCAATGGTTGGTACAGTACACAGCATGGTGATTTGGGGTGAGGCAGACCTCATTTCAAATACCACTGCTGCCGTTTTCCAGCTGTGTAATCTTTGGAAATTCACCTAACCTTTCCATGCTTCAATTCCTCAACTGTAATATGTCAATAATAACACCAACTAAAGTGGTTGTCGTAGAGATTAAATGAGATGTGTATATAAAAGGAGTTTATTACAGTGTTTGGTCCAGTAAATGATGATATACATCCAAAAAGCAAAGTGTTCTTATGAAAAAGAAAGAGTACAGATCAAGGGAGGTTTAACTCTATCTGGGGATAGGAGAAGAAGGCATCTCAGATGCAGTAAGGCCTGACCCCAGAAATTAGGGGCAAGAAGGGATTTGTTTACGCAGACACATAGGAGGAGGATATGATGGGAATGTTGGCCTAGGGCGCCATTAGGTTGTCCAAGAAACAGCTTCTAGCAATCTGCCATTAAAATCCCATGATAGTACAGAAAAATGCAAGAATATATAGCAGAGGATTCCAGGGTACTGACCACCAAAATCTGAGATCAATCCTCCTGTCTCTGTAGCAGTGACATGTGGAGCCACCACCATGAATGGGCCCAGGCTAGAGAGGGACCCTGATGCAGATA
Source organism: Cheirogaleus medius (assembly GCA_008086735.1). Classification (NCBI taxonomy): domain Eukaryota; kingdom Metazoa; phylum Chordata; class Mammalia; order Primates; family Cheirogaleidae; genus Cheirogaleus; species Cheirogaleus medius. The sequence continues at coordinate 1,983,254 of VBSM01003211.1, forward strand.
AACTGAAGTATAATAAGGGACCTGCATTGGTTGGGAGATGCTCAGGTGCAAGTGACAGAAAACCCCACAGCACTGCAAGGCTGGGGAAATGGATTCTCACAAGATGACAGACCAAGTTCCGGGCACTCCGCCCCCGTCCTGCAGTGGCCCTGGCCTTGCCTTCTGCATGCTTGGCTTGATCCTCACGAAGCCTCCTCACGACCACAAGGCAGCTTCAGCAGCTCTAAGCATCGTGTCCGGACACAACAAAGTCTGGAGATGGAAGAAGGGGGGCGGGCGCTGTATCTTCCTTGTGTGTCTTTCCAACAACAGAAACTTTCCCAGAAGTTCTCCACATCTCACATCTCACTCCACATCTCAGAATTGAGATGGTCAGAATTATGCCTTCGTCCCCTCTCAATAACTGGCAGCGGTAACTTAGCACACATGTGTGTAATAATTTTTCATTTAGCTTTCCATGTCTCCATGTATTAAGTTAGCTCATTCTTTGTTAACAGCTGCACAGGCCTCCATTAGGGGAATAAAAGTAAAATTACTAGTATAGACAAATCAAAATCCACCCTCCAGGGGCAGGGGATTGAGTCCATCCTACCTAAACCAGAGACCTCATGCACAGTAGGATGGATGCCCACGCAAAACCAAGAGCCTGTGTATCGGGAAGACACTGTTAAAAAGAATGAGCTAGCTCGATATATAAAACATGGAAAGTGAAGGCAGAAATGTTATGTAAGACACCTAGTAAGTTATCTTTCACATAAAACACAAACAAAACTCCCTCTCTCTTTATATACATATATATCTATATACACATAGATGTGTGTGAGAACATGTATGTACATACGTGTGTATATGTACATGCATGTGTGTACATGTGTCTAAGTATATATATAAATGTTATGTGTCTGTGCATGGGCACGGATATGTATGTATTCACAGTGAAGAATGAAGTAGGACCTTGAATGTCAGGCAATGGAATTTAGATTTAAAAGTCATAAAATAAGAAGAAAATTACTAGAGCAAAGCTGTGCTTTCAAACAGTTGGTGTAAAAAGTTGTGCAGGTTGGTTTGGGTCAGGGAGAGAGAGGGTTGCCAGGCACCTGTAGGGCTGCAGTGAGGGCTGATGAGACATGAAGGGTATGGATGAGAAACACATAAAAGGAAAGATTTGGAGTGGTTTGGTGACTGTGTATAGAACCAGGGAAAAAGATAACAACCAACACTAACTGAAGTGCTTACATTGTGCCCGACGGTGTGGAAGATGATAGGCAAATGATTGATAAGTAGATAGGTACTCTTTTAAACCTTACTCGTATTCCTAAGCAGAAGGTACTGCTGTTGTCCCATATTACAGATGAGGAAACTGAGGCACAGACAGATGAAGCAACTTGCTCACGGTCACAACTGAGGAATAAAGTTAGGGGGTCACACCCAGACCCTCACTTGAGCAGAAGATTTTTCTGTCAGGGAGCTTGTCCTTGAAGGTTGGAGGGAAGACAGGTAAAGCTCTCACCAGGCGCCCTCAGGCAAATGTCCTCTCTCTGTGATTTTTGTTATTCATTCACTCATTTAGGTATTTATTCTTTGCAGCATAAATATTCTTAAAAACAATATCCTCCTGCCTGGTACCGTCTTTCTGGAAAGCATGCAGCGCTGGCTTCAGACGGAATTGTCAAGTGTGATCCTCTTCAAGGCTGAGACCACCTGAGCAAGCAGCAAGGATAAGTCAGTCCCCCTCCACCCTCAGCTGCTGTTTCACTGAGCAAGTATTCTGTGATTCAGGTCTCGGGGCTTCTTTTGCTCCCTGAGGATGGCGGAAGCCGTTTCCGTGGGGCTCTGGCGCATCTCTCAGGGAAGCCGGCTGTTTCTTTCCCAAGGCCACTCAAGGATTTCCTCCAGGTATCAGGGTGACTTGGAGCCGCCACCCCACCCTGGGCGGGTTGGTCTGACCCAGGCTGCCTTAGAACTGTAACAGAAACTGTACCCCACTTCCCAGTTCCGTCCCCCACCCCCACTCCACACCTCCCATTCTTCACGTCGCTAGAACTGCCCAGCCGAGCCTGGTCAACTGCAGCTTCACCAGCAAAATAAATGGTGGCTATTGTTTTTAGCCACTGCTCTGGGGAAGTTCATTTCGCAGCAACAGATAACCACAATATATGTAATCATCAAACACAGTCAATCAGTTAATATAATATTCACATGTGACCCTCCAAACAGGCATTTGATAAAATTAAATATCCATTCCTTATTCAGGACTCTTTTAAGCAATCAAGGGAAGAATCCCTGAATATGGTCATGAATCTCTGTCCAGAAGTATCAACCAACACTATACACACTAGGCACTGATTCCTATTAAAATCTGAAGAAAAAAAAGATATCAAAATTACATTATAGTATCCTGGAAGTCAGAGCCAATTCATTAAAAGAGGAAAAAGAAATAAGAGGTATAATATCATAAAGAGATAAAATTAACAATGTTCATAGATTGCATGGTTATCTACCTCAAAAACTTAACGAAATTAAAATATTATGAGAAAGGCACCAAAGTCACAATTTGTTTTAAAAAAAATGGTGTATCCTTGGCCCTACCAAAAGTTTGCATGTAATCTATCATTGAGTCACATGTGTCCAAGGACCGTTGCCTTAAACACCAAATGAAGTAGGCAAAGATTTGGAATTGCTACGTGGAAGAATTAGCTTAGGCTGCTTGGTGCTGTAGCAGAATGTCCAACCGCTTAGTCTCTGGAGCTGCAAAGCCTGGATTCAGATCCTAGCCCCCTAACTCACTGCCCCTAACGGCCGAGGCATGTTATTTAAATTTTTATGCCTCAGTTTTCTCAAAAGCTACATGGAAATGTTAATAATGATACCTAATTTATATGATTGTGATAACAATTAAATAATTTCCTATATGTAAAGTGACTAGAACAATGCCTAGTGGAGAACAAGCATTATTATTAGTTATTAGTATTAGTCGGAGTTCTCCAGAGAAACAGAACCAATAGGAGATAGACAGATGGTGTTAAAATTTGTAGGAAGCCATTGATTTGGACTAGGCGCCTATCCTGGGTCCAACAGAGCATGGATCATAGGCAGCTGATTCAGATAAGACACAGCGCCAAGCGGTAACCACGTAAGTTGATCTTTTTGCCACACTTCCGTTTTCTGTCCATAAATGCTGCCTGACCATGTAGCAGGCTGTTCTTAGAAACTGTTCTGGGTCTGAGGGCTGCCCAATTTGCTGATCATTATCATTGGTGGGTTTTGCTCAAATAAACTATGATAAATTTAAACGTGCTTAAGGCTTTTCCTTTCTAATAATAGATAGATCGATGATAGACAGACAGATATAAAGGAATTAGCTCACACAGTTCTGAAGGCTGAGAAATTCCATGATCTGCCGTTACCAAGAAAAGGCAGCGATGTAACTCAGTCTGATCCACAGGCCTGAGATCAAGGGAATCCAGTGGTATAAATCTCAGTCCAAGTGCAGGAGAAGATGAGACGTCCCAGCTCAAGCAGTGAGGCAGGAAAAAAGGAGGTGAATTTCTCCTTCCTCCGCCTTGTATTCTGTTCAGGCCCCCAACAAATTGCATGACTCTCTGCATTGGTGAAGGTGATCTACCTTAGTGAGTCCACTGATTCAAATGTTAACCTTATCCAGAAACACCCTCACAGACACACACAGAAATAATGTTTAATCTGGGCAACCCATGGCCCGGTCAAGTTGACACATAAAATTAACCATCATAGCCATTATTATTAGAATAAATTCTTAGGCTATGGTTCCCATCTGACTCAAGGAAGAAGTAGGTAATTGTTTTCTTCCAACAGCAAACACTAGTGACATTAGAATTAAACTAAAAATAATTCTGTCTATATCTATTAAAATTTTACATACATGTAACCTATGCTAAGCACTTCTAATTCTAGGAATTTATCCTAGAGATATGTAGGTATGTTTGCAAAATTAGTGGATACAAAGTTATTTATTACACTATGATTTGTAATAATAAAAAACAACTTAAAATGATCATGAATAGTGGACTGGTTAAATAAATTATAGCACATGCATAAAATAGAATATGTTTTATTATATTATGTCTTAGTCATTAAAACTAGACTAGAATATGTTTTAGTCATTAAAAAGATTGAAAAATATCTTTAAGTACTAATATATGAAAAGTTTCTCTCTAATTTACATTGAGAGAAAAAAAGTTTCAGAATGGCATACATAATATTCTACCCTTTGGTAAAAATTATAAATGTATGCATGTATACATTCACATATTTTCACACATATATATCTTAGTGTGCATATATGTACAACATCTCTGGAGTATACACTTAAAATAGGCAAAGGTTTGCCTGTTGGGACATAAACTGATTGGCTGAAGCGGAGGGGTGGGAAGCAGTCTTATTTCCCACCATATGTCATTTTGTTCATCTTGAGTCTTGCACCTTGAGCTTAGTAAAGCCAAAGAAATGCAAGACTATACAACAATAAAATAAAATATGCCTGTAAATAGGGCAAAGTCTTTTTGTTTTGTTTTGTTTTAGGATAAACAGTTTGAATACAAAGTGGCAGAAAATGGGAATTCTCATATGTCACTGGTGGTAGCTAATCACTACAAGCATTTGGTAAAACAATTCATAGTTTTGGATGAGTGATCCACTTCTAGAAACCAGCCTAAGGAATTAACTAAAGTTGGGGATAAAGATTTATGTAAAATTTTAAATCCACATGACTAAATAATGTAGAGCCTTTAAAATAATGTTTTTGAAATATGTGTAACAAAATAGATATAATGCTTTTGGAATTTTTTTAATAGCAGTAATCCTTTTTCAAGTTTATTAAGCTTATTTTTCATGATAAAAGTAATATTTGAACATTTGAATAATAGATATTGGGGGAAACCCTATGGGATAACATCAAGTAAATGAATAGTATATGAAGATGTCTATGCAGTTCCATACCTTTTTTCATATATTTTGATGCAAAGGCAGGTTTATTTGTCATATTGGCACCAGGAAACTTCATCCCTGTCACACATCTTATAGCTTTAGCCTCTATAGTTCCTTAACAATGCACAAGACATGGCAATCAAACTAGATAGAAGGATCTTAAGGTTATTTTATCAATACAGCATCACTGGAGTAGGCTATGTCTCTTGTCAAATCCTAATACTAACAAAGGACACTTGAATAAATGCCCTCTGCCACATCACAATATCTCCTCAACTGTCTCAGGCACATCCCTGTCCTTCTTGGCACCTTCTGGGATTTCAGGGCTGAAAGCCTGGAAACTGCATTTCCAAGACTCCCTGGCCAGCAGGATTTTAGTGAGATTTGGCCACTGAGAGGTAGTCAGACAAGGTCTGGGAGGCAGAAGAGAAGGAGGAGCCGTTCTCTTGTTCCACGGCAGCTACAGACAGGCTCTGGGCATCAGCAGATGGCAAATACGTGGAAGTGCCAGTAACTTCCAGGTTCTTCCTAAAAATGACTCACGCTGCTGCTACAAGCTGTTGAGATCACAAGTAGCAAACCCTCTGGGATGCCTGCAGCCTTCTGATCTCCTAGAAAGCTTCTCCATGAGTCCTGATTTCCAGATTTCCTGAAAGCCAACAAAGTGCACTCCTTGATCTTCACACTCCTGCCCAGCTCTTCTAAAGGTTCTGTAAGCTCCTAGTTCCCTGCATTAACTCCCTTTCTGATTAAAATACCTAGAGTGGTTGCTCTGCCCCTGACTAACTCCTGACTGGTAATGCTTCCAAATTCAGGCCTCTCATCTCTTCGTAACAATCCACATCTTACTGAGAAAGAGCAGTAGGAACACAAGCTGTTGATTATTTGTGTTTTCAGAAATTTCGTTAAAATACTTATCTTCTTGATATTTTATAGCCATGACCAATTAAGAGTCCAGAAACTGGCATTTCTAACTTCTAGGTGTTCAAGACAGTGTTCTCACCTGGGGGCAATTTGGCCCTCTCCCACCCAGGGGACATATGGCAGTGTCTGGAGGAATTTTCAGTTGTCACAATTGTAGAGAAGGGGTTTTGCTACTGACATCTAGTAGGTAGAGGCCTGAGATGTTGACAAACACCCTACAATGCACAGGGAAACCCCGCACTACAAAGAGTCATCTAATCTGAAATATCCTTAGCACCAAGACTGAGAAATGCTGCCTTAAGTCTTTTTCATCAATTCTCTGAGATCACTACACAAAGGCTCAAGTTACACAGATTTTCTCTTCTATGATAAAGGAAGAGAAATCTTTGCAATTAATTCCAAAAATATGCCCTAGTCAAGACCTGTGATACTGATGAGGGATGTATGCAAGTTATAGAAGAAAGTACACTCCTTCAAAACTGCTTTTAACCTAGGTAACAAAGGAACCAGAAGAGAGCTAATACGAGAACAAAGGGAAGAGAAAAAGATGCTTAAGCATAGAAAGTAGGCCTTTTCTCTCCCTCTCTCTCTTTCTCTCTGTCTCTCTGTCTCTCTCTCTCTCTCTCTAAAAATAATTATACTTACCTGGCAGGGGAGATACCATGATCACGAAAAATAATGAGATCAATTATAGATGACTTTTTTCCCCCTTTGGACTTGCCATATTTTCCAAATTTTATATAATAGTCATACATTACTTCTATAATTGTGCAAAAAAATCAATAAGCATTATATTTTAAAATAGACAGAATGAGACTAAGCAACCCTTTTGAGGAAATATTCTAGTCACATTGCTGCAAGTACTTTGCATCATCTCCAAAATCCTCTTGGGAAATAGAGACAAATAGAAAAATTATGCAGCTCCCGCCAACCTTATTGTCCTGCCTGATGACTATTAATGCACACCCTCCCGCCACGTTTTATCAACAGGTTTCTTTGAGATACTCAAGATGGTCAGGAGTGAGCTGTAAATTTTCCCTCCCAGAGACGAAGATTTGCAGGAACAAGGATCCCACCCTGTTTGGATCAAGAGATTATTGTTCAAAGGACACAGCAGCCTCAGGAGAGAAGAGAGAGGCAGCCTCCTCCCCAGTATTGCGTCTGAGGCAGTCAAGTTGCATTCCAAAGACCCCTGAGTGTGAAATTCTGTCGGCTCTGAATTATGCGTGTCCACTAATAGCAGCGTTTTACTGTGCAATGATATTTGTGACTGGAGTCTAGTTTTTAATCTATGGGTTTTAAGGATGCAATTCGTTCCTGAAATTTAAAGACCTATAAAATATTTATTTTGTTATTTTAAATATATGAATTATTTAAATACCATTGGGCCATACCCAGAACTAGGCCAACTGCCTCTCTGTCTTCTCTTCCAGCAATTTCCTCCCCACTCTTACAAGGAGAGAATAGCCACAGCAAAAGTCTTGGCCATAAAATGTTCTATGTGACTCCTTTTAAATACTACTGGTATCAGCTTAAGGCCTTCTTGAAAACTAATGAGGACAGCTGCAGTTTGGATGTTTACCTCCCAGACCTCATGCTAAAATCTGATCTCCAGTGTTGGAGGCGGGGCCTGATGGGAGGTGTTTGGGGCATGTGGACAGATCCCTGTGAATAGATTATGCCCTCCAGTGGTGGTGGGGTGAGTGAGTCCTCACGCTATCAGTTTCTGAGAGAGCTAGTTATCAAAAAGAGCTTGGTACCTCCCCCGCCCTTGCTTTCTCTCTCGCCATGTGATCTCTGCTCACACCTGTTTCCCCTTTGCCTCTGCCATGAGTGGAAGAGTCTGAAGCCCTCACAAACAGCAGATGCTTGTACCATGTTTCTTGTACACCCTGCAGAACCATGAGCCAAATAAAACCTCTTTTCTTTATACATTACTCAGCCTCAGGTATTCCTTTATAGCAACATTAAATGGACTAAGGCAAGGAGTGCTTCACTCATCCCATAGGGGATCTGTACAGCAGACTGAGGGTTCTTGTTCACAGTCCACCACATTGTGCTTAGAAGGGACCAAGATCCAGGGTGACCAACATCTCCAATTAGGTATTTTGCCCCTAGCGCACATCTGTGACAGGATAGAAAAGGTACTGTGGCCAGGAAACATAATTTGTTATTTACAATCCCTTGACTGCCTTCTAAGAAAAGCTCTAGCCTGGGTGCAGTAGCTCCCACCTGTAATCCTCCCACTTTGGGAGGCCAAGGCAGGAGAATCACTTGAGTCCAAGAGTTAGAGATCAGCCAGGGCAACACAGTGAGACCCTGTCTCTACAAAATAAAATTAATTTAAAAAATTAGCCAGTAACATAGGGCTGTACCTGTAGTCCCAGCTACTCGGGAGGCTGAGGAAGGAAGATCACTTAAGCCCAGGAATTCAAGGCTGCAGGGACCTGTGGTCACACCACTGCACTCCAGCCTGGGCAAGAGAGAAAGACCCTGTCTCTAAAAAATAAAAAGAGACCGGGCGTGGTGGCTCACGCCTGTAATTGTAGCACTCTGGGAGGCCGAGGTGGGTGGATTGCTCAAGGTCAGGAGTTCGAAACCAGCCTGAGCAAGAGACCCCATCTCTACTAAAGCATAGAAAGAAATTAATTGGCCAACTAAAAATATATAGAAAAAATTAGCCGGGCATGGTGGCGCATGCCTGTAGTCCTAGCTACTCGGGAGGCTGAGGAGGGAGGATTGTTTGAGCCCAAGAGTTGGAGGTTGCTGTGAGCTAGGCTGATGCCACAGCACTCTAGCCCAGGCAACAGAGCAAGACTCTGTCTCAAAAAAATAAAAATAAAATTAAATGAAAGAAAGAAAGAAAGAAAGAAAGAAAGAAAGAAAGAAAGAAAGACAAGTTCTATAAAACCTCCTTGTTCACTGAAAGGGCAATGGGTGTGAGGATGCAAGACTGGAGCAACTTGGAGAACGACAGGTAAACTGCTCACCTGGGACAAGAAGGGATATGAGGAAATGGAAATGATTTGAGGGAAAACAAGTGAGGCTGGACTGCAAGGGAGGAGGAGATTTTAAGAGAACTTACAAGAGGAACTTCGTGAGGGGAGAAATGGTGAGTGAGGATATCTCTAAAGCAAACATTGTGTGATGAGTGATGTATCCCTACCTTCCATTTCCCCTGAAACGCTTTATTAAAATCTAGACTTCTTACAAATGAGAAGGGCCTTGTACATTGTAAGTATGCAACAAATATTTGTGAATTAATGAATGAATGAACAGATGAAGGGTTGTTTAACAGAGTCTAATTTTCTTTTTGAGGAGGTGCATGAAAAATGCTAAGTCTTTCCTTTTTGGTGCTGTTCCACTCTCTTTATAATCATTGTTTTTAAGAGTTCATGAATTCCAACTCACTGACATGCTATATATACTTATATATATACTTATTCATTGTAATTTGATTGTTTTTTCTGCTTTCGTATCCGAGGCCATGCTGTAATGAACATCTTTGGCCACGCAGCCTTTTTCTGCATACCTAACAAATTGCTTTCCCAAAGGTGTGAGTCCCAGCCTAATTTGGCTTAGCCATGAAGTGGTTGAGGAGTCACAGTTTGAACCAAGTGGGAAGCTCAGAGTAGGCAGGCTTGGTTTGGGCCCAGTTTCCACTGATAGTCTCCGTAGAATCTGGGGAGGACCCTGCATTGGTCATTGCATAAACCTTCCTGAGGCCACCTCAAGCTGAGCCCAGTGCTGTGTCTTGCAAAGATAGAAATGCCGTCAAGAACCTCATGGTCTGATGTGAAGGCAAACAAGTGAACAAGTGATTAAAAGGTAGTGAGATGAGTCCTATTATAGAGACGCTGAGAATGATTTGGGGAATACAAGATACCAACATCTGACCCAACCACAAATGAAGGTAAGAGAGGATCTCAGGGAAAATTCTTGAAGAAGGTGACTTCTATGTGATTTCTTGGAGGAGAAATAGAATCAAGCTGAGGAATGGGAAGGGTAGTGTCTTTTGGGCAGTGAGAAAATCATATGCAAGGGCACAGAAGTTTTGCAGCCCAAGGAGCATAAACTCTTATGTGTGCAATGAGGATAGGGGATGTGGACAGGGATGACTGAGAAGATAAGTAGAAGATAGGATATGAAGGTTCCTGAATATACCACTGGGCATTTGGACATAATACCACAGGCAAAATGTGTCTTAAGCCAGGGGTCAACTACCATGATTAAATTGTGTGAAACCACTGGAGGGAAGGTAGGTCTGGAGGCAGGGAGACAGACAGGAGCAATCCAGGAGCTCAGGGTTAAAGAATGGCCCCATTCTTAGATTCTGTCTTCTGCTGCTGGTCCCTTGATGCCACCTTGTTACTTGGATCACACTCCATAATTGCCTTTTAATTTCTGTCTGGATTCTGACCCAGAGTAGCTCAGAATGCTGTCTCTATTGTACCTTGATATATGAAGATGGAATCCACCAACCGGCATCTTCATAACATATTGGTTATGTTATATTTGGTCATCAAATATTACATTTCCAAATATTCAGTCTATGAGGAGCCATATTAGTCTGTGTTCTCCAGAGAAAGAGAACCAAAGAGGAAAAAAAAAAAATATATATATATATATACATATACACACACACACACACACATACATACATACACACCATAAGGAATTGGCTCATGTAATTACGAAGGTTAAGAAGTCCCCATATCTCTGTCTGCAAGCTGGGGACCCACAAAAACCAGTCTGAGTCCATAGGCCTGAGAGCCTGAAGAGCTGATAGTGTAAGTTCCAGTCTGAGCCCAACTCTGAAGCAGAAAAAGACCCATAGCTCAGCTCAAAGGCAGTCAGCCAGAGAGGGAGAATTCTTTCTTGCTCAGCCTTTTATTCTATTCAGACCTTTGGTAGAGTGAATGATGCCCACCCACACTAGAAAGGCCAGGCTGCTTTCCTCAGTCCACTAATTCAAATGCTAACTGATCCAGACACACTCTCACAGACACACCCAGAAATGATGTTTGACCAAATATCTGGGCACTCCATGGCCCAATCAAGTTGACACATAAAATTAGCCATCATAGGAGCCAACAGGACCCCAGCTGGGATTTGGAGGCCTTAAAGATGTCAAGCCTCCACAGCTGTGCTGCAGCCACCTGCTTGAAATGTGGCCAGTCTGAACTGAGAAGTGCTGCAGTAGCAAAATACCAGATTGCAAAGACTTAGTATCAAACCACAAAGGTAAAGCATCTCATTGTAATGGCTGATTTAGGGTGTCAACTTGAGAGAAGTAAGGGATTTCCAGGCAGCTAGTAAAGGATTATTTATTCTCATCGTATTAACTAGTCTCAGTGCTTCAGTGGGCACTGAGCCCATCCTCTTCTACCGAAAGGGAAAGCCAGGTGGTTTGGCACTTGACCAGAATGTTGGGCTGCCCCAGGTGTGTCTGCAAGGGCATTTCCAAAGGAGGTTGGCACATGCGAGCCAGTGGACTGAGCTCAGAAGATCCGCCCTCAACGTGGGCGACACCATCCCACCAGCTGGGGCCTGGATGGAACAAAAAGGTGGAAGAAGGGGAAATTCTTGCTCTCGCTCTTCCAGAGCTTGGATGCCCTTCTTCTCCTGCCCTCGGACATTATTAAAGTCCACATTCTCTGCGGCTTCCCTGGTTCCGAGGCCTTTGGACTTGTCACCACATTACTGGTTCCCTTGGTTCCCCAGCTTGCAGATGGCCTGCCCTGGGCTTCTCAGCCTACATAATCAGGTAAGCCAATTTTCCTTTTAAAAAATCTCTTTTCATATATATTTCTCTCTATATATGCTATTGGTTCCATCCCTCTATAGAACTCTGACTAAAAAACACTCGTTTATAATTTTGTTGATTATATGTTAAATGATATTGTAATATACTGGGTTAAATAAAATATGTTATTAAAATTGATATTACCTGTTTCCTTTTACTTTTTTAATGTGGCTTCTAGAAAATTTCAGATCACAGATGTGGCTCACGTTTCATTTCTATTAGACAGTGGTGGGACTGGGTGGAGGTATCCATTTGCAAGGGTTGGGGATGGCATCAGGGGTCCAGACAAAATAGTTGAAAATTCAGGATACAGTTTTGGTCGTAATAAAGCATAGCTGCACTAATGGGGGAAACTGAGGCATCAGCCAATGCTATAGGCTAAGCTCACATTGTATTGTTGGGGGTCAGGGATCGCTGTGACTCCCTGAGCATAGGACTCCCTTCATGCAGGTCATCTAAGCTTCGACCTCACAACTAAGATCAGACCCCAGGCCAGGTGGAACGGAGACTGGCCTGGCTCAGGGATGGCCCTGCCTACACTCCCGGGAGGAGGCTCTCCTGCTGCCATGAGCACCCAGCTATGGAAGGAAGGTACTGACGCTCCTACTGTCTACCTCCTTGCCTCTTAGAGTCAGGCAAATTCTACTCAGGAGGAGCAACTACTCTCCCTGAAGCAATCCTTGTTCCCTCTGATCAAATACAATCTAACGTTTGTTAGTGCGTTTCCAACTGGATACAATCCTAAGGGTGCCTGATTTGCCCATATCATTGGACAAATATAAGCCTTCCTTCTCTTTTGTTTGCTTTTCTAGGCACTGAAAGGTAACAGAATTAATTCCCTTTACTGAGAAAATTTCAAATCCATTTGTAAATACTGGTTTGGTTCTTAAATGGTCCTTGAGAGGTGACATATAATTAAAGGCTGTTTAGATTTCACTTAGGCAAGAATTTTCCAAGGCAGGCAAAAGTGATGCTGCTGGAAGTATGTGTTCCAGATCTTATTAAGGCCCTTAAGGCACCTAGAAGTGCCCACCAGGCAAACACCCAAAGCATGAAGCAGGAGGATGGGGGTAAGGCAGGCTGGGGGGTGGAGGAGCTTCACCAAAGAGTAGGAAGAAAAAGACTGAACAAATAGCAGGTGAGACTGAGAAACAAGGCCACCGCGAAGCCTTGTTCCAGCTCATCCCATCATTCGTGGAGAGGACTGAGTCATGCCATCTGGGCAGCCTAGTCCTTCTACGATGGGGCTCACAGGGTTGTGAAGTAAGTCCCCAAAATGCTCTGTCTTCCTTGTCAAGCAGTCATCACCCCAAAAGAGACCTTTGTGGGCTCTTTGGTGACTCCCTGGCCCACCTGGCCCTTCCCTGACAGGCCTCTGTCCCTTCTCTTGCCACTTCACTGAGGCATCTTTGGAAAAATAAACATGACAAGGTTACAACTGTTACCCTGTCAGCATCTCTGGCTTTGCTCCTTCTGGAGTTTGCTAGAGGTCCAGTCTCTTTGCCTCCCCACTCTCTACCCTCCAATAAATACCCTGCTTTGCCAGACTGATCCTCGGGCTACTCTGATAGAAAAATTGGAGGGAAGGGGGAAAAGCCCACAAGATGCACGTGGGGTGAGCACAGGAGGAGGATATGCAAGGCGATCGTGAGTGCCGAGGGAGGCAGTGGAGAGAGAGCTCCTGATGCCACGAGGTTGAGCTGGGACTCTGTGCACACAGCTGACTGCAGATTGAGAATAGCCAACTATGAATGGCCCGAAAGCTCATTGCCTGCACAAGTGCACAAAAGCTGTATTCAAGGTGTAAACACCTGAGGCAAAGTTGGTCCAACATCAGCCTCGAAGTCTCCTAGAATAGCCCCAGAGTCACAAGGACACTGGAGAGACCTTGCTGAAGGTAGAAGTAAAATTTGGGAGCGACTGGAGTGTTCAGACCAACCCATTCCACTCAGGGAACCAGATCCACATGTTGTGATGGACACTGTGATTTTCCATCCAGTGTCCATTACCCTCTTTCTCTCACTACTAGAATCTTTGGGGGGCAATATAGCAGCTAGACAATTACATTCCAACCTCCTCTGCAGCTACCAGTGGCCACGTGCCACAGTTCTGGCCAATGAGACATGAGCAGGTCTGCTGGAAAGATCTGGGAAAGGGCCCTTTCCCCTCCATAGCACCGTCCCATCCCATGGCACTTCCTTCCACGTCCTGCTCAGGGTACAAGCACGAGGTTGAAGAATGGGCAGCCACTATTTTACCACCCAACAATGATCATGAAAATGAAAGTCATAGTCTGAGAACAGAAGGTCGGAAAGAGAAAGAGGCTGAGGTACAGATGTTGCCATGCCGGGGCACCTTACACCTGGACTCCTGTCCCAGATGTCTCGTTCCAGGAAAAATAAATGGACCCAACTTTAAGCCATTCCTTTTCAGATTTCTGTAGTTGCGTCTGGACAAATAAACATGCCGTTATGTGAGTTCGCTGAGAACTGAGAACTCACTCACTATTTAAATCACTAGCCCCACAGACAGACAGGTTCTTTAAACTCAGAGTTCTTTTGGGTTTCTGGGAGTCAGTAGATACTAAACAAATTCTGACTTTCCCCCACAAAGCCATGACTTGGGTCTATCAGCCAGGCCTCGTTCACTGGGAACTTGGCTGTGGGCTGAAGAAGTCCAAAAAGAGGCCACCTGAGTGTCACACTGCAGAACTGGAGCTCAGACAGGTACAGTTCCAGCTGCTGGACATGAGCTGCTCCTCCGCCAACGCTGGTCGGAGACTCAGCCCCTACAGTGTGGTCCTTGCAAGGCAGAATCAGGGCCACAAGCCAAAATCCTGGAGACACAGGGTGTGTGCCGCCTGCCTGGCATGTCACAGGGCAAGTGTAAACTGATTCAGGCGAGGAGACCAAATGCTTCACCTCAGGATCATGAGGCTGTTCATTCCCTGGTCCTGAGATTTGCAACAACAATCTGAGTAAACTCAACCAGGCAGCTGGAGGTTCCCAAACTGTGAGCTCACACTCGGGGTGAAAGAAGGCCACGTGTGGAGGAGAAAGAAGGCCACCGTGAGCAGAAGGAATTGCGGAGCAGTTGCACATCTCCCTGTGGAGTCCATAATACTGCTCAGGTAGAAAGTGATAGAATAAAACATTGACATAACCATGTTCCCAGCTCAGCCCCAGCCCCCGCTCACACCCACTAAGCAGACTTCCAGCCTGGCCTGATGCCCTTTCTTCTCCTCCTTGCCTCCAAGGTGACCATCCTTGCTTTTGTGCTGGAGAATGGAGAGGAAAGGGACAGAGGTGGAGGCTAAGCCTTGGGGTGAGAGCCCAGGGCCATGCTCAGGGACCTTTGAGGGCCAAGCCCTGGGGAGCAGCTGCAGCGAGGAGGCGGCGTGAGGGAGAAGAAAAGGGTAATTTAAGAACCACTGCCCGAGACCATGCTTTCCCTTCATGGCCTGCAGAAGTACAAGCAAAGGACATAAATTGGTTTGAAATTACTTTTGCTTGTGTATGCTGTGCTCTTTTAACCACAACACTGCTTTGGGAATAAACTTGTGGTGTCTCTATAAAAGTTATAAAAATAATCTTAAGAGTCCCCTCGGAGATGTAGGGACTGTCAGAAAATCCTCTAAGCCTTTTCTACTTGTGTTTACAGGCCATTTCTTTGACCAGGCCAGCTCTGGGCTTTCTGGCTTTCCCTCTCCTCCCAGAACTTCCAATAGGTTCGGTCCCTCAGGGTCCCTCTCCACCTGGTGTGGAGGGAAACACAGTGTCCAGGCCTCCCACACTGTTTCCCCCGTAGATCAGCCCAGGGCCTTTCTCTCTACGGAGAATAGATGGCTCCTCCCTACAGGCATGGACAGCTTTTATCCCTTAGGGAAGTTGCTATCAACAAATCACACACATACATGCACACGCTCGTGCGCGCACCCACACACACACACACACACCCTGGGATTAGGTCTGTCAAGCCACCCAGCACAGAACAGTGAAGGGGAGGTGCCCCAATGACTCAGGTGTTGCCTTTTTCTCCCACAGGTCTGTGGCTTCCCTGTGTCCCCTTGCCTCACTGGAACGCCACCACTCCCTTAGAAAGAGAGGATAAGCCCCGGTCTGCAGGTGGAACTCCACTCTTGTCTCCTGGGAGGAGTAAGGTGCACCTGGGGAAGGCACCCTTGGAAGGACTTGGCCAAGGAACAGGTGGTTTCTGAGAAGTAGGAACAGCAGAGAGGGTGGCAATGCTCGAAAAACAAAGGTCAAATGATAATTCAAGCTCCAAGCATAGTTGACCTCACCTCCTGCTGTGCCAGTTATTAATTCATCGCCTTTCAGCTCCATCATCTTGAGACAGTTCAACATGCTCACTCCATCCAACACTATCTTTATGTTCACTGATCTCAACTCCAGCAATCAGTGTCTGAACTCCATAACCAATTATTCTTGCAGCCTTGGTTTCCATTCCCCTGGGAGTGTTTGTTCTCAGAAAGACATCGAGTCCCTTAGATCCTTAATTTTCTTCTATTCTACCAGCCAGCTCCTGGCTCTGTCTGCTTCCCAATGCAGCTTAATCTCATCATTGACTGTGAATCATTTTCTCCTCTGGAACTAAAGGAATCACCCTGGTTTTGAATCCTATCTCTAGCATATTCTACATATGTGACTTCAGGCAAATTTTGCTTACCTGGGACTTAGTTTCCTTATCTGTTAAATGGATCTACTATTAATCTCAACCTCCTAGAATCATTATGACTATCAAATGAAACAACAAATATTAAGAGCATAGAGTGTTATGCCTGGAACCTAGTATGTGTTCAATAAACATTAGGTATTATTATTATTATTATTATTGCCGTCACTCCCCACCTTTGTCCATCAAAATCCCAATCCTGGGGCAGTGTTACAACAGTCCCTCTGCTAGAATCCTATAGCTGGGAAACTGAACGCTACTAAAGAAAACCTTGCAACTCTGAGAAGATTCCGTTGCTGCCAATCAAACGTGAACAATCTCACTCGACTCTGGGCCCTGCTGACCCTGCCTTGTCTGTGGTTAGCTCCCACATTCATTTGCCCTAATTTCCAATCCGTATCTTTTTTATTTTTCTCAAGCCTGCTTGCATGAGCCCTGAACGTGACTACAGTAAAACCTTTGTCTCCTCTTTCATTAGGAAAGTGGAGCATAATATCCCTCCACCCCTGGCCCCTGTAACCTGTAAACTGACTCAGGTCCTCACACCGAACTGGCTCTTTCCTCCATCGCCCTTCCTGCCAAGGCCCAAAGTCCTCTCTGTCCATTCTCTGAATCCTCCGGGTCCCCCCAACCCCGAGCAGTTGTCCCTCCCTAGACCCTCGGTCACCCTCTCTACTGGGTCTCTTCTGCTAATTCTATAAATAGGCATGGTCTTCTCCTCCCGCCTCCCAAGAAAACACCCTTGTTTTGACTTTGTGTTGCCTCTAGGAAGACTTCTCTCTCCCATTCCTCACCAGAGTGTCTCAGCTGTGGCGTCACTCAGTTTGTGTGCCCTCCTTCCCGTTTGCCCCACCCCCCACCCCCCATGGAGGTCAGTCCTTCTCTCTTCAGCTCCTGTCTGTGCCTGGTACTAACGACTGTTCCTTTTCACTCCAACACCTCCATTCCCCTCCCCAGCCCTTGCTACCACGACACACACACCCTCCAGACTTGTTTGGCCCCTCCCTGACTGTCCCTGCTGTCTTGTTTATGGAATCCTCTTCCTCTGTCTCTTAGAGGCTGGGCTTCTCTTTCTGACCCACTGTTCTTACACAAGACACCTTCTCTGCTGACTTTCTCCTCCTGAGTGGCTATATGTTTCCAAATCTTTAACTCCAATGTTGACATCTCTCCTAAACCTCAGATCTTATTGGTTGTTGAAATCTTCAAGTGCATGTCCCAAGGGACCTCAAACACGTGTTGTGGCCCCATATCTCTCTCCACAGGCCCCCCCTTTCTCAAACTCAATATTCCGTACCCCAACTAGTGACATCACCTTCCATATTGCCATTAAGTCATGAAACTAAGCTGCTCCCCCCAACAGCCATCCCATCACCACATTTTCTAACCTTTACGTCTTAAATATTTTCCAACCCATCTCTTCCTCTCTTTCCCTGCTGCCCCAGCTCCAGCTCTCCTCCTCTCCTACCTGGGGACTGCCACCATCTCCGCATTGATTTCCACTTTTGATCCTGTTCCTCTGAACCCTCCCCTGCACATGGCTGCAGAGGGAGCTACCAGACACAAATCTGACCTGTTTACCACCCTGCTTAAAACTTTTGGATGGATTGCCATTTTCAAACACTTCATAATAGCCTCGAAGGGCCCGTGTCATATGGCTTTCTGAAAACTCTCAGATCTTCCTCCTCCCACTCCCCACCTTGCATATTAAGCTCCACCTAGACCAAAGGTACTTGGTTCCCCAGACGCTGCGCATTGTCTGACATCTGTGCATGCTCTGAGTCCTAGCAGATGGAGTACATCTCCCTTTCTGTTCCCTTAGCAACCCTCGCATACTGATATCTGAGCTTCCACCACACATTGCGCTTGGGCAATTCTTTGATTTCTGGCTCCCCCCAAGCCTGTGAGCTCCTTAAAAGCAGGGCCATGTCTTAGCCTTCTCTGTGTGCCTGGCACCTTCCCAGCCCCTGGCCTACGCTGGGTCTTGAGTAAATGATGGTTGAACTGAACTAAACTGACTGTCTAAGTTGGCCACTATGCCACGCGTTCTCAGAACTCTCCATATCTGGCCTACATCAAACCTTCCTACAACTGCCTCTTCAAAGGCAGGATCCTTCCTTCCAGATGAAAGTCCTCTGTTCCCCTGTCACAAGCTCTTTTCCTAACTCTCGTTACATGAGTTTCCACTTCACTCGCATGGGCCCATAAGTGGAAGTTATTTTCTGGTTTTAAATAAAATAAAAGTCATCTGATACCCCCAAAGTCATCCAAAACGACCTTTATGTGATGGAAAGGACACTCAACAGGGTGTCGGGAGACTCGAGTTACAGCTGATGCTCTGTGGCTGATGTTCGGTTTGACAGAGAGCAACACGCTGTCTCGCAAGGTCTTCCTGCTCACGTGCACGGCAGGGCAGGGAAGGCTGGGCCTGGGGCCGAACCGTCTGCCCTGCCAAAGACTTTCTCTGTTGCGGGTTTACCTGGCATCCTTACAGACATGAGAGTGAAATGACCTGGTTGCCAGAGTGGCCGTGGAGGAGACCCCGAGGCTGCTAGGTGGTAGGGTCAGGATGGGAAGAGGATTAGAGAACCAGCTCTAAGGACAAACGCAGGACAAGGAAGCCCTGGAGGAAAACACGGCCCTGAGCCCCAGGCTCCGACCTGCTCGCCTTGGTGCTCTGAACTCTCGGATTCTTGATAGCCCGGACTTATCTTGCTTAAACTTGCTCACTCCTCACTTCCTCTCAGCCAGGTCCTTTCAAATGAACACTTTCCTATAAAGCTTTCCCTTTCGTCTGCTCTGTTACAAACGGCCCTAAAGCCAGAGGAGCCGCAGCAATGAAAAGTTGCTCCCTGCCCCAAATCCTACGTCTCCTCCAGTAGCCTGGGCACCGTCAGCCCTCCCCACACGGGCTGCCCTGCGCCCTCCCTGCCTCAGTAAATCTCAGAGACAGATGAGGGCCTGCCCAGCTCCGTGCACCCAAGCTCCTCAGAGGAGCCTCAGAAAGGAAGGGAAGCTTGCGTTAAAAACAGCCAGCGAGTAGTCGATACCTCATAGCAGGAGAGGAACGGAGCTGACTTCCAGTAACTCAGCAACCAAGAGCAGAGCACACGGTCTGCTCTGCGGGGAGTGTGAAATGATTTCCTTCACACTGCTCCTTACTGGAACATTCCCCATCGACAGCAATCACTCACCCTCCCAGAAAGCCAGGCTCAAAGAAACAGCTAAGGATAGAGACTACGCAGGGTTGCTCACAGACACGCACACACACACACACACACACACACACCGGGTAAGCCCACGGCACACACAGATCCGCAGCCGCTCATTCGCACAGCCACGTGGCCATGCGCAGAAACAAAGCCGCTTCCACCCCCGTGGACCTGTGCAGCCCCAGCCCCGAGAATGTTCCACGCATGGGCACATCGCACTCGGGTACACGGGAGCCCAGAGAAACATATAGACACTCAGAGAATTAAAAAAAAAGAAGTGTGGAGCTATGCAGAGCCACCTCAACCTGGAGGCTTGGTTCGGTGCTGCAGCAGCCGCAGGATTTTGAGAAGGGAGTGGCGTGCAGTCAAAGAATTAACTGTGGACTTTAGGAGGGTGGGTTGGTGGGGAGAAATCAGCCCCGGAGACGGTGAGCAGCAGGGCTGTCACTGCACCAGAAACACGGAGCATTTGAGCTGGGGCTGCAAGGGGAGATGGATTCTAGAGATAGTTTTATATCAAATTGAGTAAGTTTAGTAACCAATTCAACATTATCTAGAAAAGGGGAAGAGGAGGAACACCTCTCAGGATTCTGGCTTGGGCAGCAGGGTAACATGAAAGGAGGGAGGATGGCCAGATGCCCCCCGCCCGGGGCTTACCCACACTGCGCCCTGAAAGCACTCTGAGTACCAGTCCCGGGGCACAGCCTCCAGCCAAGACTGGGGGAGCTGGGCCCACAGCCTGGCCCCCGGGGACTTCCCAAGCCTGTCCCAGGCATTTGTGTCTGTCAGAGGAGCATTAGCACACGAGGCGGGTGACGGGGGGGGGGGGGGGGGGGGGGGGGGGGGGGGGGGGGGGGGGGGACAAGCAGCCTGCCTGGAGGCCGGAGGAGTGATGCAACCTCACTTGAGTGTGTCCCAGGCTTTCCTGCCCACAACGCTTCTGACTGGTCAGTGACCTCCTGATCTTCCGACTCTTCGGGCCACCATTAATTGTGGTCTAATAACCTGATCCTAAACTTCCCTTCAGACCAGCCCTCCCTGGAATCAAAAAGACACTTTTGGCGGCAAACGACACCCTGGTCCTCAGCTCTTCTCCTGGGCTTCTTTGGGCCACAGGGGCCGGTTTCTGCAACCTCTTTAAAGTATGATCATTTTAATAATAAATGGGCACCTGAGCAAGGACTGATGAGCACCTCCTTGCCACCTAGCAGTGCTGAAGGCCCAAACACACTGGGGACGCTGTCCAGAGCAGGTGTTGCGCCTCCAGGCCGAGCTGTGATGACCGGGGCTGAAGGACAGCCTCGCAAAGGCAGCAGCTAAGCCGGCTGCGTTCTTTGCATTAAATCTTCCCTGTGGAGGAGGAGAAGGGAATTCTTTCCTCAAAGGCCTAATTCATCAGAACTGGTGTGACTTTAATAGAAACCAGGTCCCAACGGAGGGAACGCCAGAGAAGTTCTGAGGATTTCAGGTGCGCTCAGCTCCTCCCAGGAGAACCTTGTTTCTGTTCAGCATCTCACACCCACCTCCCCCGCCTCCAGGTCCCCTCAGCTGGAGGTGCACACAGGGATTGCAGAGACCACAGTCCCTTGGGTGTCAGTGCTGTGGAGGGACAACCAGTTCCCAGCTCTGCCCCCAGCCCCCAACACACCAAGCAAGTGCACCCAGGCAGCCAGGAGAAGGGAAGACAGCAGGTCTGAGGACGATGCTCTGGGGACTAATGGGGCCCTTTTCCTTCCTTCCTTCTTCATTCAACAGACCTTTACTAAATGACAAGAGCACAACGCATGGGAAACAGAGTTACGGTGAACCTGTCCTGGTTCACACAGACGTGTAAACTGACATTTTATAAGACAGCGTGATAAGTGCTAACAGCGATACCTACAAGGAACTTTGAAATTGTGGGCAAATGGTCAGCACCTCTGTATGTGTGTATGTGTGTGTGTCGGGGAATAGGAGAGTCATTCAGAAGACTTCACGGAAGCAGAAGGGCGTCCAGGCAGGAGGAGCAATGTGTGAGAAGCCCGTGCTGGGTGGTGAACACTGAGGGGTCAGGACCCCTGGAGCCTTGGGTGACGAAGCGCCAACTAGAGGATGGGGGTCAGACCCACGCCCTTCTGGGAGCTGCACTTCCCCAGCTCCATCCAGGCAGCTCTGGGGAAGCTGCCACCATCTTTCCTGATCCTTTCTGCCTAGACGAAGCTGGGCCAATAAATTACCTTCGTAGGATTTGGAGTCCTGGGATGGAGAGAATCCATTCAACTTTAGTGGCTGAAGCTATAAAACACTCAGGAACCATTGATGTCCATTTCCCCCACGTGAGGAAGAGTGATCTGCAGAGCAAGGAGCAAAGCGTCAACCCTGAGAGAAGATCAGGAACAAGAGGAGGGGCCCTGACATCTCCAGAGGGTTTCTGAGGCCACTGCAGCCCTGACCCACTTGACAGTGTAGCAGATGCCACAAGATCCTTCCACAACGTCCTGTCTTGGACAAGGCAAGGTCCAGCTGGGCTTCTTCACTTGGAACCCAGAGCACTTGAGAAACGAGGTGCCTGGGGCTGGGGAGGTTGACATGAGGCTGAGAACAAGAGGGTAAGGCCCTCAAATGCCACCTGGGGTACTGACATTAACCTCCAAAGGTGTCAGTGAGTCTCTCTGAGCCACACACAGATATATGTGATCTTGTAGAACCTGAACCAAAGCCAGTGAGACCAGAAGAGTGGACCACACAGGAGGCAGGACGCAGTTGAGACAGAACACGGTTGAGACATAACCTAGGGTAATTGCATACTGGGGAAAAGAGAAGAGGGAAGATTCTAGACAGGTTTCCAAGGCAGAAATCAAAGTATCAGGCAGAGGATGAAGAATTAATGAGGAAGGAGGCTCGCTCTAAAACAATGTCACTAAAGCCAAATAATGAGATAATTTTGAGGAAAAAAATCATACTGGACGACATCCCCAAAAAAGGAGGCCAAGAGATGAAACACGGTGACACTGGAAAGTGGTGACTGGGTTTGGCAATTCAGAAGCTTCCGACCAGACAGCAATGGGTTACATGGGAAATGTGAGAAAGGGAATTGGGAAAATGATTATTGATTCTGCATTTTAGTCCACCAAAAATATCAACCAGTAGCATTTCTACCATACGACCCTACTGTCCAATATTGTCATGATAATTCAACTTGATGGAAGTAAAATTATTCTTTTTGACAACAGTTTTATGACTTCTACTTCTGTTTTTTAAATAAGTTAAATATTTTATTCCATTCAAAGAAAAATGTGCTTTTTCTCATCAGCCACAATAACCCTAAGCCAATAACTCTTTTTTAGTGTATATATTTATTATGTTTTTATTTCTTGAAGAGTTTATATATATGACTTTTTAAGAAAAAAATATGAGTACAGAAGGCCATTAAGTGAAAAGTGAATCTCTTCCTCTCTCCCATTCTCTCATTAAAAGCACTACAAGTGGCCGGGCACGGTGGCTCACGCCTGTAATCCTAGCACTTTGGAAGGCTGAGGCGGGCAGATCATTTGCGCTCAGGAGTTCAAGACCAGCCTGAGCAAGAGCGAGACCCCGTCTCTACTAAAAAACTAGAAAGAAATTAATTGGACAACTAAAAATAAATATATAGAAAAAATTAGCCAGGCATGGTGGCTCATGCCAGTAGTCCCAGCTACTCGGGAGGCTGAGGCAGGAGGATCGCTTGAGCCCAGGAGTGTGAGGTTGCTGTGAGCTAGTCTGACACCACGACACTCTAGCCGGGGCAACACAGTGAGATTTTGTCTCAAAAAAAAAAAAGAAAAAAAAACCACTACTAGTTTCTTTGCAGTATTTCCAGAGGTAGCCTGTACAAGCACAATCATATGGTATATGCATTGCCTTTTCTCACAAAGGTTGATATCTATGTAAGTTGTTCCTTTCCTTGCTTTTTCCAGTTAACATAGCTCTGAAACTGTTCCATCTCTGTGCATATAGATCTACTTCTCATTTCAAAATGACCATATGGTATTTCCAAGAGTTAATTCATCATATTTTATTTCATTAGACCCCTGTGGGTGAACTTTCAGGTTATTTCCATTATTTTGCTAATATAATGAGAGCGGTAGTAAATGCTCTTAGACTTTTCTTTGGGTATATTTGTAAAACAAATTCTCATAAGTGAAACTGCTAAAGAAAATGAGCATTTGAAATTTGACAGGTATGCTCTAACTGCCCTCCGGAGTTCCTGCCAACAATGGATGAGAATGACAGTCCCCCTGCACTTTCACCCAGCGCAGTGACTTATGACACCACTTGCTCTCTGCCAATCAGTGTTACAGTCTGGGAGGTAAGGGTTAGCCTCAGACCTGGGCTGGCCCAGGAATGCCTGAGACTATGACCTAGACCCTGTTTCCTAGGTCCTAAGTATGAAGTTCAGTAAGAGCGGAATGTTGTGTCTGCTTCATCTGCGGCGTGGCGCTGCGCCTGGCCTGGGGAAACCGTGCGCTGGAATGCAGGTCTTGGGCCACCATGAATGCAAGGGTATGAAAGAATGTGAGTGTGAGCCACACACATCTCAGCACTTGTCCACAGCATCCATGCATGTCCTGTGCAGGCGAGGGGACAAAAGAAGCTGCCTACTTAGGAAGTTGCTTGTTCCCCTGAGGAGACAAAGATGCTATGCAGTATTACTTGTCCCTACATCCTTTCAAGAAACTAAGTAACCTCAGTATTAGTTTAAGTCCTCTTATATCTCATGAGTCTGTGTAGGTGCACAATTCATTGCTTTAAATTCTCATATATTTTATTATGAGTGAAGTTGAGCATTTTCTTATAAATTTAAAGACAATGTTTTTCCATTTTTATGAACTCTCTATCACATTCTTTGCTACTAGGGAGGTGATGCTCATGTTCTTATTGATTTATAAATACTCTTCATATAATCCAGATATGTCCATTGTCATACATGTTGCAAATATTGTTCTAGATTTTAAATTGTCTTCTAACCATATTAATGATATTTCCTACCATGAAGAAATTTCATTTTTATAGACTCATATTTATCCATTTTTTTCTCTTAGGATTTCTGAATTTTGTGAAGTTCTTCCAAACTTCTTTTCTACTTTAAGGCTATGAAAATTTTCTGTCATGTTTCCTTCTAGTTTTTTTAGTTTTCCATTTTGTTAAGTTTTAGTATTTAATATATCTGGTATTTTTATTTTGATGTGAACAGTGAGGTAGAGTCCAACTTTATTTTCTCCAGATTATTCCCTAAGTCAGTGCCTTCATAACAAAAGCTTTCATACTCCACCACAAGGCACTGTTATAAGCTCTTTTTCAGAGTTAGCAATATTAGGCTCTCAAAATGCTTAAAATTCCTCTCAGCAATATAGAACAGATTATGCCAATGGAAAGCTTGAGACATCTAATGCTCTGTTCCACATTTTTATTAACTATTCCTAAAAATACACAGTATAAAAAGGATTTGTAAAATTTCAACAGAAATTGAAATTGTAATTTAAGTAAACATCTGCCAGATGGGAAGAAGATCATCCACTAGCCAAAGAGGATAAAGAAAAGTTTTTGTCCACCCATTTCCACTGGATACTCCTTCCTTAAAAAGAAAAGGCTTTTTCCAGAAGGGAAAGAAGCTACCCCGGAGGCTTCATGGGGTGAATCAGCAGTTCCTCTCTGCATTTATGGCTCTTTTGTTCTCCAGAGAGTTCTATGCCATTGAGTGCAACAACACTAATTCCCAACTGCACAAACCAGAGGTAGCAGTGGGTTTAATGCTAGATTGTGTGCCTGTGGTAAAGAGGTCAGCAGTAGGCGTGGGCTGGGCTTTTATGAGCCCAGTGGGTAGGACACAGATGGCCTGGAATTGGGGGCATAGAGAGGAAACGGTGAGTATCAGATCTTCATTCCTGTTTTTTAAACACAAAACTACCACCATATTATCCAAGAAAAAAAAATATTCCTTCTTTGCAGCAAATAACAACCAAGAGGGCTCTTTTTAGTTCAACAGATTTGCACTAAATACATACTTTCTAAAGCCCAGAAAACGTGGTTGGGAGCTGTGCATGTCAATCATCCCATAGCTTGCCATCTGAGATGATTCTAGCAGCAGCAAAATAAATGTCAAATAGTCAAAGCAAATTGATCCACTGGCTAATGAGGAAACATCAGACCCGGATAGACCTTTCACCTTCTAAAAAAAATAACAGGAAGACATCAGAGTTTTCACAAAAAGCAGGAATCTTGGATCAAGGATTTTTACTGCATTAAATGGAAAGCAATTGTGATTATCTCAAGCAAAACCTGCAAACTCAGACTTAACAGGTGGCTAGAGGATAAAAGGTGAAAAGCCACTGAAACCAGCAAATTTAGAGACCTAAAGAACAGGATGCAGAATGCATCGGGCAGGCACTTACTTAAATGCTAGACAAACTGCCTCTGGCTGATTTAAGTGAAAATAAATTTACTGACAGGATCTCTGGGAGCCCCAGAATTGACAGAAAGACTGGAGAATTGGGCTTAGAAAACGATCAGGACAGAGAAGATGTAATGCTGGAAACACGTGAACGCCTCCTACAGGTCGGGTCTGGGATGCACGTCTGCCCCAGAGGCTGAACACTGGGTGTGGAAGCGCCCCTCCCCCCCTCCCCGCCCCCAGCCCCAAGTGACGGGCAATCCAGATGTACCACGGCTTCTGCCCCTGGAAATCAGCCACAGCTGTTATAACTGCAGATAACCAGTGAATTCTCTACTTGCCTGGGTCTTGACAGCACTGACTTCAAATTCAAAATCCCAGGTAAGTTATTCTCATTGGCCAGCTCCTGGCTTCCTACTGGGCCTGAGATTTAATATCTGGCTTTACAGCTTCCATCGTGAGAGATTAAGTTAGTGTCCCCAAATGAGATCATACAATGGGCAGTGAAGGGAATGACAAACGACCACCCCATCAAACACCATAACACGAATGTTTACTACGCAGGACATCCTTGCTGCCCTGCTGAACCCCGGCATCGCCACCCCTGGATGCCATGCTACTGCTGCCGCCTCTGAAAATGAATTGCACAGGCCCCTCCACGGTCCCAGGAAGCAGCATCCAAGGAGCCAGGTCCTGGTCCCCAGAGGAAGGGAAGGAGGAAGGACTTGGACCCTCAGGCTTCCAAAGAGAAAGGCAAGCAATAAATATAGTTACAGGGGGAAAAGAGAGAGAGAGAGAATATAGCACCCAAAGTTCAAGAAGAAAATTTTTAATGTTTTAAATAAATATATGTTTTTAATAGCATGCTTTGGTGTCTCATTTAAACTAAGGAAAACCTGGAGTCTGTAAACTGAGATACAAGGAACAGGGGCCTGATTAAGGGAAGAATATGAAACTGTTTAAAATCATATTTAAATTTAATACTGCTTTGAGATTGCAGAAGAAAAAGACAGTAAAGAGGAGGAAAGGCCTTCCGCTTAGTGCAAAGAAGAACAAAGAAACAAAGAGATGAAAATTACAGATACTATGGAATGAAGAGCCACAGAAGATACAGGCAACGCACCTGAAAGAGACCATAATGTGTTGGAAATAAGCAATCACTAGAGGCATAATAAAAGAAAACGTTTCCAAACATAAGCAATGCCTTCAGAGGTCTCAGGATTAAAGTTGTTCTGCAAGAATAAAATATAATTAATGAAAAATAATGACACATACTATGTCCTGGTGACTTTTAAAATTATAAGAATAAAGAAAAAATTCTGTGAACATGAAGGCAGGGAAACACTGATGGCATAAAAGAAAAGAAATAAAATATCAAGCTAGACTCAGACTTTTCCTTTTAGGCACAACCAGATAACTGTCATATTCTTGGCAGAAGACCTGTTTTAAATGTATTGAGTCAATCTAAATAGAAATGAAGCTAAGAAATTCAAAAGTCAAGAAACTAAGATATAAAAAAGTTGGTAGTAGGCAATGAAATTCCATAAGTATAGATTTGTTTAAATATTTTCTAACAATATGGTTAAGAGAAATGCCAAAGTATATTCTAAAACAGAAGATAAAAATTAACAAAACTAATAATTATCATTGTAATCAAAATTTTTTAATAAAAACATGAAACTTGAGGGAAAGTTAATGTATGTTTTTCATCGTGCTGAAGTTGAGGGTAAAAAATAGAAATGTTTCATTTTTGATGATGGTAATTAAAGGAAACTGTAGTAAGGGCTTTTAATTAAATATATTTATTTGTAGAATTCAAAACAAGTTGTATAACCTATAGATCACTACTGGAGAAAGAAAAAAATCAAACAAAACAAGACATACA
The DNA here is from genome assembly GCA_008086735.1 of Cheirogaleus medius. Classification (NCBI taxonomy): domain Eukaryota; kingdom Metazoa; phylum Chordata; class Mammalia; order Primates; family Cheirogaleidae; genus Cheirogaleus; species Cheirogaleus medius. Next base: position 2,011,147 of record VBSM01003211.1, read on the forward strand.
GTAAAAGGAGGGACTGGGAGCTATGAGTAGGTTTCTGTCAAAGCAAACAACAGGATGGAAGAAAAGATTGAACATGCAGCTTGGCAATAAGTGTAAATCAGTTAAATTACTATCCTAAAACAAAAAGACTACCAGATGAGCACCAGAATGAAAGTGCAGCTACAAGCTGTTTTCAAGAATCTAAAACAAAGTAACACAGAAAGGTTTAAAGGAAAAGATTGGACAAACATAAATTAGACAACAAAAGTAGAGCCACGGCGCTCATTTCAACATAATGCCTCCACTTTCATTCCAACATAAATTCCAAACCAACAAAAACCACTGAACTGAACAAATAGGATTATTTTACCTTTGGTGAAGGTACATTCTACAATGACATTCTAACATTAACAGAAAAAAGCTTATATGCCAAGTAATGTAGCATTAAATACAACAAAGCAAAATCTATTGGAAATAAAGGAAATGCTTTTTTAAAAAAAACTGTATTACATTGCATTAAATTCTATGCCACTTATCATCTTTAAAAGATAAAATAGAAAATAAAAAATAAGGCTGTAAAGTGGTTTTCAAACTATCTCAAGAGTGCCGATAAAAGATGCTGAGAAGGCCAAGTTTGGACCATCCATCCAGCATACATCAGCATTCTACACGACCTAGCATTTGAAGGAAATAGCCTTGAGAAGGCAATGGGGTTGAATATGTTTCATTGCTTTTTAAAAATTTCTGTGACACTATTCCAAAAGTCAGATTTTAAATTCAGTGTATGTCAATATTAGTTTTAATGGTTTCCATAGTCAAAAAGCTACTTACAAAAACCTGCAGAACCACACAGAAGAATCACACTGTTGGCTACACTTCCTGAATCCATTATGCAAAGTTTTTGCTAAAATTCTGTTAGTAAATTTCCATCATCCCAGCTGTCAATCTGTTATTCATGCCAAATAATTGGAAAGTAATGTGTTTTGATTTTTTTTAACCAAATAAGCTCAAAAGCAACAAAATGGTTTTTTTAGATAAATTAGACTTTTTTTTATTCTAAGGTTTTTGAGTATGCATATGTGGTAAATATTGTAAGTGACATATATTGTTTTCAGCAAGAAAATTATGTAAGAATAAAATATTCCAGACATCTGTTTTCAAAATGCTCTTTCCTTAGCTCAAGTTTCTGTCAAAAAAACAGTATCTCACTTGTTAAAACATTGTTACCTTTACCTTGAAGGACAGATGAAATGTGTTTGTTTTCAAAAATGTCTGTTGGACAAAAAGTCATCAAATTTGGATTGCTTGTCCTTCTGTATGAGGAAAAAATGTGTTTTATTTATATTTAAGTTTGAAAAATCTTTGAAACATTTTGCCACAAGATAACCAACTCTTCTCTGAGAGGGTACACATAATACTGACGTCACTGTCCTTCTCTTGAGTGTGTTATGAAGATTCTACCACTTTTTTTTCAACACATCAGTGAGCCATCTGGTTTCAACTTGGTACATCTCCTTACCTACAATGGAAACAATGGATAAATTTCACATGTACAATTCATGACTTACCCTGGGACACATTTCATTCCAGTAGAAGCAGCTGCTCCATCTGTAGCTGCACTGAAGCAATTTTCCAACCCCTTTCTTCATAAAACAGTGGGATTTTAAAAATTGTAACTAAAGAGGCCGGGCGCGGTGGCTCACGCCTGTAATCCTAGCACTCTGGGAGGCCGAGGCGGGTGGATAGCTCAAGGTCAGGAGTTCGAAACCAGCCTGACCAAGAGCGAGACCCCGTCTCTAAAAAAAAAAAAAAAAAATTGTAACTAAAGAAGTAATGTCATATTGGAAAATTATCTTCTTTAATACATTGAGAAAATGCATTCGGTTGGCTTAACACACACACCATGTGCTTTGAGCATTTAATTATGGAAAGATCATCTAGTCAACACTCTAAACTGAAGCATCTTAGAGGCATCTATACCTTTATCCAACTATACAGCAAGATTCCCATATTAAAGAATTTATTCTGAAACTTGTTTCTTCAAATATATAAAACTGGGATTTACCTGTTGTATTAGTCCTTTTTCTGTTGCTTAAAGCAGAATACCCAAAACTGGGTAAATTATAAAGAAGAGGAATTTATTTCTTACAGTTGTGAAGGCTGAGAAGTTCAAGGTCAAGGGGCCCCATCTGGTGAGGGCCTTCTTGCTGATGAGGACTCTGCAGAGTTACAAGGTGGTGCAGGACATCACATGGCGAGAGGATTGAGCGTGTTAATGTGCTATCTCAGGTCTCTCTCCCTCTTCTTATGAAGCCACCAGCTCCTTTCCCATCATATGCCATTAATTTATTAATGCATTAATCCACTAATCCATAATGGAATCATCCATTCATGAGGTGTCCTCATGACCCAATAGCCTCTTAAAGGCCCCACCTCTCAATATTGCCCCACTGAGAATTAACTTTCAGCATGAGTGTTGGAGAAGACGTTCGAATTACAGTGCTTGTCTTCAAATACTTTTCTATGACAAAGGAATGCTCTTTTAGTGTCTCATGATGTGGTTTTCTGGGTATAATTTCAATGACTTTCACCATGAAAAGAGGAAAAAGTATATCCTCTATGATGAGTGACTTTTTGTTTCTTACTATACAAAAATAAATCTCTAAATGGGTTATATATTTTAATACATTTGGATTAAATATTATATAACTTAAACATGGCTGAAAAAAATTACCAACACATCTTCAGGTTTTAAATACTTAGTTCTTAAATGCTTTGCTATTATGAGGATGAAAAAGAAAATAAAAATCTCAATTATAAACTATTTTTTTAAAAACAACATGATGGGTTTAAGCTTAATCCAGGATAGCATAAACGGTGCTAGCTCACTGTCGTTT
>VBSM01003211.1:2014122-2060370 GCA_008086735.1 Cheirogaleus medius
CAGGAAAAAAAAAAAACATGATGGACATTATTTTTATACATGTATATACATGCCGGATGTGGCCAAATTTCTAATTCAAATTTACTGCTTTAGAAAAAATAAAAGGAAATGAACTATTTGACTTAAGAAATCATAAAAAAGACATCTAAGAAATGTTTTAAAAATGAAATAATAAAATAACAGAAAACACCGTTGTATGTCAATGACAGGGATACATTCTAAGCAATGTATCCTTAGGTGATTTCATCATTGTGCAAACACCATAAAATGTGCTTGCACAAACTTAGATGGCATAGCCTGCTTCACACCTATGCTATATGGTAAGGCCTATTGCTCCTAAGCTACAAACCTGTACAGCATATTATTGTACTGAATACTGGGGGCCATTGTGACACAATAGTATTTGTATAGCTAAATATATCTAAACATAGAAAAGATACAGTAAAATACAATTTAAAAAGATAAAAAATGGTGCATCTGTATAGGACACTTCCCATGAATGGAGCCTGCAGGCCTGGAAGTTGCTCTGGTGAACCAGTGAGTTAGTATGAGGGCCTAGGACACCACTGAACACTACCGTAGACTTTATCTAACACTGTACACTTTGGCTATACTAAATTTATTTAAAATTTTTTCTTTCTTCAACAATAAATTAACTTTAGCTTACTATAGCTTTTTTACTTTATAAACTTTTTAATTTAATTTTTGACTCTTTTGTAATAACATTCGACTTAAAACACAAACACACTGTATAGCTATGCAAAAATATTTCCTTTTGTTACACACTTATTCTATTAGCTTTTTTTCTATTTAAATTTGTTTTAACTTTTTACACCCTTTTATTAAAAACTAAGACATGAACACCTACATATGCCTAGGTCTACGTAGGATCAGGATCATCAATATTAGTGTCTTCCACTTCCACATTTTGTCCCACTGGGAGGTCTTCAGGGGCAATAACATGCATGGAGCCTTCTTCTGGAAAGCCTCCTGAAGGACCTGTCTGAGGCTATTTTTCAGTTAACCTTTTTTTAATAAGTAGAGGGAGTATATTCTAAAATAATGATAAAAAATATAGTACAGTAAATACATAAACCAGTAACGGTCACTAACTATCATTATCAAGTAGTGTATACTGTACGTAGTTGTACATGCTGTACTTGTATAGGACTGGCAGTGCAGTAGGTTTGTTTACATCAGCACTGCCACAAACACATGAGCAATGCATTGCACTATGACATTACCTCGTTATAATGGTTACAATGTCACTAGGCAATAGGAGTTTTTCAGCTTCATTATAATCGTACGGGACTATCACCATCATGGATGGAAACCTCATCATTCGGTGCATGACCGAAATTATAGTCAGTCCTCCTTATCCATGGCTTCCACACCTGAGAATTCAACCAACTGTGGATCGAAAATATTTGAAAAAAATTAAAAATAATAATACCATAATAAAAAAGAATACAAATAAAAAACAATACAGTATAACCACTATTTGCATAGAATTTGCATTGTATTTGGTACTGCAAGTAATCGGAGTGATTTAGGATGCTGTATGTGAGAGGATGTGTGCAGGGTATACACAAATGCTATACCATGGTACGTAAGGGACTTGAGCACCTTCGGGTTTTGTCAGGTGAGTGTGAGGGGGAGGTGGGTCCTGGAATCCATTCCCCAAGGACACCAAGGGATGACTGTACTTATAAAACAGAAAATAGCAGAATTAACAAATAAATTAAAAGACTGAATTTGAAGAAGAAATAAAAATATAAAACATGCAATAAAAAAAGAGATAGAAAGCTTGTGTGCCCAATATTAGAATTAGCAAATGACAAAGAAAGAGGCAGAGACTTTTTTTTAAAATAGAGAATTTTATTTTATTTTTTTAATTTCAGCATATTACAGGGATACAAATGTTTAGGTTACATATATTGCCTTTGCCCTACCCGAATCAGAGCTTCAAACATGTCTATCCTCACAAGAATGAAAAAACAAGCACCACATGTACTCACCATCAGAATGGTATTAACTGATCAACACTTAAGTGCACTTATAGTAGTAACATTCATCAGGTATTGGGCAGGTGGGGGGGGGAGATGGGTATAATGGGTATATTCATACCTGATGGGTGTGATGCACACCATCTGGGACAATTTTTTAAAAATCCATGTGTATGAATTTAGAAATGTTAAAGAAATGGGAAACTTTAAGTTTCACACACAGGGAAAAATTTGAAAATGTTATTAAAGAATTAAGTCTGTAAAAGGTCGTGGGCACAGATAGTCTCCCAGGTGAGTCCTTTCAAATCTCCTAAAAAGAGATACTTCAACTATTTTCTAAACAGCTGAAAAAGGAGTACAAAATAAAGGAAAACCATAAATCAATTGCAAATATAAATGCAATTATTTGTAAAATTGAATTTATAATACATTTAAATAAATACACAGTATGACTATGTAAATAATGGTCCATGAATACAAAGAATGTTTAATATTTGTAAATCTATTAAAATATTGATATGTAGCATATCAATAAGTTATGAAAAGAAACCCACATTATTACTTGGACAGAAGCAGGAAAAGGGTTTGATTAAATCAGCATCCTATTCATAGTAGGGGAAAATACCCTCTTGGTAAAACTAAAAATTAAAGCATATTTCTTTGATGTGACAATACCTCAAGCCAATATCAGACATTATTCTTTAAGATTCACTTTTGAAGCATTTCCATTAAACTCAGGAGCCAAAAATGTGTGCCTGCTAAAACTGCCATTATTTTGCCACTGTTTGGGAATTTCTGGTGTGTGTATGTGTGTAGGGGGGTGTACTTTTTAATTGACATATCATACTTGTACATATTTTGAGGGTACATGTGATATTTTGATATAAGCATAGGCTATGTAATGATCAAATCTCGTAATTGGAATATCCATCACCTCAAACATTTATCTTTTCTTTGTGTTGGTAAAATTAGAATTATTTTCTTCTAAATATTTTGAAATGTGCAATAAATTATTGTTAATTATAATTTCCCTCTGTACTAGTGAACACTAGAATTTATTTCTTCAATGAAATGGCATTTTTATACCCATTAACCAAAAATAAGAAAATTAAGTATCATAGATAAATATATACACCTATATGTTATAAACATACATCTATATAAAATTTCTTATTTTCAAAAAATTAACAAAAAAATTAATTAGAACCAGTAAGAGAGCTCAGTAAGTTAGATAATTACAAATAAATATGCCATTAAATTTTTATAAATAAAGCCATTAAGTTTTTATACACCAGAAAAAAGAATCTGAAAATTGAATGCAAGAAAAAAAAATCATAATAGCAACAAAAGAAAGCAGCTAATGATCAATTAATCATGATATATGAAGAAATTTTATAAAGAAAATTACTAAAGTTTTTGTAAAATTATTAATAAAAAAAAGCTTAAATAACAGAAATGTTTATCATAAATATACATGGAAAATTAAGTTCAGAATTATTTTGCACATTAATGGAATTCTAATCAAAATTGCAATGAAGTTTTTGAGGAATTCACCAAAATAAATATATTTCATCATAAGAATTATTAAGAAAGAAAAACATCTTTTTTTAAAAGAAGAGTACCATATGTTACACATTTCCAGTGACATAAACATGGCCCTAACAAAGAACTAAAAGATACTAATGGGAGAAAAAATTGACAAATTCAGAAAGTGAATAAACTACTGCTTGTATGAAAAGAGAGACATTTGGAACCAGTGTAAAAGGAAACTTTTATTTAGTAATACTGAGACAATTGTTCAAACACTCAAAAATAATAAATTATATCTCTATCTCATGCCACACATTAAAATAAATTTCAACAACTAACAAGCTAAATCTGAGAAAATAAACCATCAAAGAAAACAGAAGTGAATGGCTAACCAATCTTACAGCAGAAAGGTCTTTGCAACCATAAAAGCCAATGAAGGAACAGTAAATAAAAAGTCTGATTGATTTTACCACACAAGACATAAACTTCTGAACATCTAAAAATACCACCATAAACAAAATTAAAAGACTAGTGACAAAATAGGAAAAATATGCATAACCTATATGCCAGATGAAGCTTAATATATTTCATTTATGAAGGAGAGAGAGAGAGCAAGAGCAGGAGGGCTGCTACATCTTAGTGAACACTCCAACAGACAAAGGGGCACAGGGCATGAATCAGCCAATATATACAATAAGAAAATCAATGGAAAATAAATACTACATAAAATAGTCAAGCTCATGTGAAATCAAAGAGATGGAACATGACACAATAATGAGATGATGTGTGTGCACATATCAAATTGACAGAGTTGCATTGTGTGTTTTTGCCTTATTGTGTGTTCTTTTGTGCCCAGGTTAGGGAAGCTTTGAGGAAAGGCCATCAGTCTTAGATGAGGGTGTTCTGGCAAGTGTTAACAGCAAGTGTTGCAGCCAGTGTTATAGCCAGTGTTACAGTGATTGACTGGGGAAAGAATCGAGCAGCACACGGAAGAACGGAGAGTCGGAGAACAGCCTTTACACCACCAGCACACTCAGCATACCACCAACTTCTGAGGCCTCCTTCCTTGCTCTCCTTCAGTTTTTATACCCTTGGTAGGATTCAAAAAGTGTCCAATCAGCAACAAGCTTTAACATCCAATCAGCAACAAGCTTTCACATCCAATCAGCAGTGGGATTCAAAAAGTATCCAATCAAGATCAGGGGAGCAGCGCAGCCTGGAGGGGCCTAGAGCGGGAGCCTCAGGGAGGAGGCAAGCCACCGCATCCCGTTTTCTCTGCCAAGGGTACAATTGGTGCTGCCTTTCTGGAGAGCCATTTGGAACTCGAGATCCAGTGCATTTAATCAGATCTTTTAAAAATAACCTTAATGAAATAATCAGAGATGTACACAGAGATATTTGTACAATGATGGTCATCACAGTAATATTTGCAATCCCAAAAAAATAAGTAGCAACCTAAATATCCAACAATAAAGAAAGATATGTAGCACTAAGGGATAGGTTTTAAAAAATCTATAGTACATCTATGGGGTAAAATAGCTATTAAAATCATGAACAGATTATTTAATGAGGTAGAAATTCTTCAATGTATAATCTTAAATAAATGAAACCAATGCATGTATATAGTCTGATCACCTGTTGGATTATGAGAGGTGGAAGAGAGAGACAGAAACAGAGACTAATTTAGAAAATAAGAAAATATGCCATAATTTAATATTGGTGATATGTAGTTTTCTCTTCTGCATTTTCAGTTTTTACAAAGAATATATCACATTTATAAATCAAAGGGAAAATAGTCTTCAGATTTTATTCATTCAACATTTTTAAAAGCACAGTGTTCTCCAAGGTTAATATCTTAGCAACTCTCCTAAATAATCCATTGTTCATTCAGATAGATTGAAATCATCTGTCCAGAATTGCAAAAGTTAACAACAGCCATTTCAGACCTTCTAACTTTTTTGGCTCTGATGCAACAGACAGCATCGTGAAACATAATGGCAGGAAAAAGTATACAATGGAAGTTTTGATTCACGTTTTGAAAGAGTATGTAACACATAGATTCAAGTGGCAAAAAAAAAAAAAAAAAAAAAAAAAACCTCAAACCGCACACACCATTAAAACATTCCCCAATGTCACACTGCCACTGAAGTTAAAATTTCTCTTTAAATCTGTTTAGCCGAATGAAGTGTGGAAAGCAAAACAGACCTACCGGGACAGCAGCTATCAGTCCCTGGAGGGCCTGGCGCTGCCTCCTGTCTGTGCCAGAGCCACCTGGAGACCGGGCCGGTGCGGAGAGTGGCTCCTTTCACCCGGCTTCCAGTTTTAGATTCCAACCAGGTTAGGAACGATTAGTTCTCAGAGCAGCAGAGCCCCACTTATCAGGAAAGCAGTTATCCAGAATCCTCAAGGATTGCACACACCTGAGCTTAGAAAAAAGAAAGGAAGAGACTTGAAGGAGAAATGAGGTCAGATGGGTGGAAGGCAAAGAGGCAAGTGGGGCAAAGCCTCCGGCAGATGAAAGGGACCCAGAGCCCCGCAATGGAAATAGTGCAGAAAGAAGGGCGGAGGACCCGGCCCCGGGCTCCCGCGGTAAGGAGGCAGCGTTGTGCTTACCTGCATGACCTCCCTGAACCCTCTCAATAGTTCCTAGCAGTCAAGAGATGAGAGTTGAAGGAATTTACTCAAAGTCGCAAACCAGGAATTGCCGAGCTGGATTTATCTGCAAGCCCCAACCTGTTCAACTGCACCCTGGCTGAGGATGGCTCAGGTGGAGCGGGGCAGTGAAAAGCTGTTCGTTCAAGCGGGATCCTTTTGCAGGCAATGAATGGAGGGTCACGGTACAGCAGGCCCAACTCGTCCCATCTTTTCTGTCCTGCCCATCTATTCTCCGCTTTGCTGCAAGAGTCTCACGTCTCTGAGCTTGCCTTCTCACACTCCCCCATCTGCACAGCTGCTCCCTTCATCTTTTTCTCTAGATAACATATCCTTTCTCCACGCTGTGCACCCTCCTCCCAGGGAGCTGAACCCACCAATCCCAGCGTCAAGGCCTTGTCCCTGCCCTTCTCTGCCACTCTGCAGCCAACAAAGTCTACAAACTGTGGAGAAGCTCTTGTAATGCAGGCCATTTTCAAGATAAATAAAAATAAAAAGACCCAAAGCCCGCTCTACAGAATGAACTACACATACAATTCACTAAATGAAGGAAACTGATACATGGATATAGCTATGCAAACAGAAACCACCCATCAAAAAAAGGAGTAGCAAGATCAAATATATTTAGGCAAAAGAACATACTCTATCTCCTCTTGATCGTACATGAGAGCCTATTAAAGGTTTGGAAAGGTCCTCCTGTTAAAAAAAAAAAAAAAAAACCATGTTAACTCTAATTTCATTGAGCACAGAAGCCTTTGTGTGGGACATTTCCTAATATTTTATGGAATACTAGTGATGTGGTAATAAACTACAGAATCTGCTGACATACGCAATAGTATACATGACGGTATGCCAGGAGAAGCTGACCAACGTGCCCACTCTGCTCATGTTCTCAACAGCCTCCTCGCTAGGTGTCTGGTCTGCCTCTCTGCCTGGCCCAGTTCCGGGTTGCCCTGGCCCCTATCCATGAACAGTAGGGTGGTTTGGACTCCTGCAGACATGGATTCAATTCTCTGCAACAGTGACAAGTTGGCTGACTTTTCTGGGCATCAGGTTCCTTACTGGTCAAATGAGCATAATCATGTCTACATTTATAACATACCTGGTATGGCTTGGACCACAAGAATACACCCTCACACACACACACACACACACACCACTGATCTATACCGACCCAGTCCTCTCCTCTATCAGGGGCAACACAGGCATTGCAGAGTCTTCATACTCTGTGTCTAAAATTGCTTCAAGTTCAGCCTTGCAAGCACTAACTTTTGCAAGTGTAAGTCTATTTTTTGAGCTCTCTCCATTTTCTGTTTATTAGTGACAGATGCTTGTAATTACTGGGACTTCAGGAACGACACTTTCTTCCAAACCACTCTGCAAATATCTGCAACAGAACACCTTCTCCTTCTGGCTGCTACATTGGGGTGAAGGATTAGGGTTGTTGATGGACCTACCTTTGATATAAAAGAACAGCTTCCAAACTGAATTTTTATGAAAATCTCCTCTCTACTTGGAATTTCTGTACAGATGTGTCCTACATTCCATTCTCAACCCCCTTTTTCACCTACCAATTTCTTTTAAAGATGCATTTCCTGCCTCGGTGGGTTTGCTGTGTCATCTTTCTGAGGCCAAAAGCTCACTGTCCCATCCCACAACAGCCCAAGCAGCAGTGACTTAGCTTGCAAAGTACAGTAACTCATTTGCAACACAGATCCGAACGGTCACCCTTTGATCTTGAAGAATATAACACTGACTATAATTACCCAGAGAGACTAGAACTTGGAAATACAATCACATTTTCCTTGTTACTTATTAGAACAAATGAGACCTCACCTGGCTTTTCTGTGCTCCCCAAGTCCTGGCATTTTCATTCCTGCATAAATGCAAAGTCACTGAGCTCACCACCACATGCCGTTCTTTCTCTGGAACGGGAAAACACCCATTCCAGATATAAGACTAGTGTTGGAAAACTCCAGTCAGAAGGAAAGTATGAGGCCTGAGTTATCCAGGAACCTGCTTGAATGAGCTTCTGGGGCTTTGCCTTCCAACTTAGGCCTGCAGGGTTGGCAGTTTAAGCAAACCAAATTGAAAGCAGCTCCTGAGGGCTTGGTCCCAGCCTCTGGGTTGGAGTAGGACAGGTACATGGGCTTGGGAGACAGAGACTGGGATGGAAATGCCTGCCCTGCCATTTACTAGCTGTGGGATCCTGGTTCCAGACAGGAGAGTATTTGAAAATGGCTGGCTTCTTTTCTCCTTTTGATATCATTTAAGGTGTTTGACACATTTAGCCACCACCAGCATGGGAGGTGCCGTAGAAGACCATTACAAAGGGAGTTCTTGTCAAGGCAAGAGTTACCCTCTGCTTGGTGCAAGAGAGACCTGGAACAGCAGAGAGTGTGTGTTGTCATGGGGAGTTGACTCAGCTTCCCCAGGTACAGCCTCAAGGGTGCCTTCTACTCCACGTGGAGGGAAGCACAGACTGGGCAGGAGAACAGGGAGAACAAGGTCTGGTGAGAGCTTGGTCCTCCCCAGCAGGGCTTTGCATATGGGGGTGAAGCCTCCCTCTGATAACAAAGTTCTCCTTTGGAGCATCTTCTGAATTATTTTCTTTAAGCCCCAACAATGATTTAAATACATTTCTTTCTCCCTGTACTTCCTGTGTGATCTGGAGTCTCATCGATTCTCCCCTGCCCCCTAAGTAGTTCCTGAACTCCAGCCACACTCCTCTCCAGGCCGCCACCCTGCCTGCCAAGGTGACGTTTCAAAATCAGAAACCTGGTCGAGCTGATGCTGTGATGCAGGCCCCACCGCCTCCCACAGGAGCTCCTGAGATAGTCTCCCCAAGGCCCGCCACCCCGGTCTCCTCGCTGCTTCTCTTGCTGTGTCCCGTAATCCATGCTCCACACAAACAGAATGATCAGTTGAAAAACAGAAACTAGGTCATGTCTTTTTCCAACTTAAACACCATCACTCTTAGAAAAGAAGTCAGATCTCAGGGCCCTGTATGATCCCCCTGCTGCTCCATGGATGCCCAGCCCACTCAGCCACTGCCCCTGTATTCCAGCCACCCACGTCATCTTTCTATGTGTGGGGCCCACCCAGTGTATTCCAACCTTTGCCTTGTTATTTCTTCATGTTGGAATCCACTTCCCCAGATCCTATGTAGCTTATTCTCGACACTATCACTCCTGTGGAGCCCTTCCTTGAACACCCTGACTAAGGTCAGCCGCACCAAGGAAACTGAGGTATTGTATTTCTCTCTCCACTAGATGTAAACTGCACAAGAGGAGGAACATGCCTGCCTTATCTGTCCCCAACTCTGAAGCACTCAGCACATTCAATTAAAATTTGTTGAATAAATGGATGGATGGATGGATGGATGGATAGATGGATGGATAGAAGGATGGATGGATGGATGGATGGATAGATGGATGGAAGGATGGATGGATAGATGGATGGATGGGTGGATGGATGGATGGATGGATGAATGGATGGATGGATTTATGGATGGATTTGAGGAGAGATGAGTCATATCACTTACCTGATCAAAACTAGTCAGTGATTTGCATTAGGACAAAGTCCACACTTCTTTCTATAGCAGGCAAAGCTCCTCCATCAGCCCTGCCTATCTCACCAGCCTCATCTTCCACCTCTTCCACCTCCCCCTAGTTCAGACTTCTTATATTTAGAAAAATATATGCCAAGCTTAGAAATAAAGCAAACAGTCTTGCAGTGCCTGTCAATGTCACCCTAGTAGCAAGCCCACCTAATTGATGTTCTAGGGGAAAGTAATTTTGTTTGACTTAGTATTTACTATTAATTAAGACTAGGACTCTGTCAGAGTAGAGACGTTAACTTTGGAATATTGATAACTTGCAAATGATTTTTATTTGGTAGAGACCTAAATGAATTTTGTCCAGTAGAAAAAAGAACCAAAGGTTATAGCTTTATTGCTATGTCCAACATTAGCCATTTTGGTATCTAGTGCACCAGTCTTATTCCAACATTCTTTCTTTTATTGATGATTTGCTTCAGGCTCACATACTCTCCTTTGAACTAGCTTTACCATCTTGCTGGTTCCCTCAGTAATGTGTTAAATCAATCTTTGACACATGCTCACCATATATTTTTGGATATTATCATTGATACTGAATTACTAACACTTATACAACTGTTCCACATTCTCACAACTCTGCAGTATTTTCTCCATTTGCTGGTACAACGTGACTCTTCCCAGTCCCACCCTCTAACCCTGCTGCCTGTCCCCAGTCCTATCCCCTCCAGTCTTCCAAGTTATCTCCCGTGCATCCCTGTAGGTACATCTAAAATATCAGCCACTTAGGTTGCTTTTACAGACATACCCAACACACAGGCACACCACGCACAAGACATACACACCTCCCTGAAGTTTACAGCTTTCTCTCTGGATTTTGTGAACTTCACCAGAAAAAAACAATGAGAGAGAGCAGGTCCACCAGCCATGTGCAAAGGTTTAACAGGCATACGGGCCCTTCACCTGTACAGTGTGTCCAGCTCCCCCTGGGCCATTGGGGATCTGGAAGAACTAGAAATCCTTCTGTTTCTCGTCTGGAAAAATCTCTACTCCTCAGAATACAAATGCATGTTTGTTTTAGTTTGTTCCTTCTGCTATAACAAAATATCTGAGACTGGGTAATTTACAAAGAACAAGAATTTATTTTCTCAGCGCTTTAAAGGCTGGGAAGCCCAAGATTTGCTGCTCTCTGCTTCCAAGGTGGGACCTCCTGCTGTACCCTCACATGGCGGAAGGGACAGAAAAGCAAAAAGGGCTGAATGCAATGTGAAGCCTCTTTTAGAGACACTGTACTTCCTTTCATGAGGCTCCACCCTTATGACTTAATCCCCTTCCAAAGGTCCCACCTCTTAACACTGTCACATTGGTGACTAAGTTTCAACACATGAGTTTGGGGAACACATTCAGGCCATAGCATGCTGCTTCTGGCCCCCACAGTTCATGTCCTTCTGACATGTAAGATACATTCATCCCATCTCTATAATCCCAAACATCTTAACTCATTCCAGCACCAACTCGAAAGTCCTTAGACCAGAGTTTTATCTGAAACAGATATGGGTGAGACTCAAGGTATGATTCACCCTGAGGCAAATTCCCCCCGGGCTGTGAGCCTGTGAAATCAAGCGAGTTATGTGCTTCCAAAACACAAGTGTGGGACAGGCATAGGTAGCCATTCCCATTCCACATGGGAGCAACAGGAAAGAAGAAAGGGTTAACTGGTTCTGAGTCTAAAATCCAACAGGACAAACAATATTAAATCTTGAGACTTGAGAACAATCTCTTTTGACTCCGTGTACTGCCTCTGGACATACTGGTGCAGAAGTTGGGCCCCCAAGGCTCCAGGCAGCCGTGCCCCCATGTGACAGCTCTCAGAGGTTGGAGTCAGGTGCCTGTGGCTCTTCCAGGCTGGCATTGCACACTGGTGGCTCTACAGGTCTGGGCTCTTTGTATTGGCCCCAATCCCATGCTCCACTAAGTATTGCCCTAGTGGGGATTCTGAAGTGGCCCCACCCCGGTGAGTTCCCTGCCTGGGCCCTGAGGCTCTCCAAGGCATCCTTTGAAATCTAGGTGGAGGCAGCCAGCCCTCATGGCTCTTGTACTCTGCACATCTGCAGAGTTCACACCACATGGCCACCACCAAGACTTACTGCTTTGTCCCCTCCAGAGCAATGGCCCAAGCCCAACCAGGACCACACCTGGAGTGGCGAAAGAGCACTGCCTTAGAATATAGGTAGCAAAATTTGAGGTCACTTTGGGCAGTGAGTCCCAAGGCCCCACAGGCCTGGGCCCCTCCTTTGAAACTATTCTTCCCTCAAGGCCCTGGCCTCAAAAATTTCCAAAATGCCTTCAGGGACATTCTTCCATTGTCTTGATGAATAACACCATCTTTCTTCTACCCATGCTAATCTTCTTATCCAACTTGGCCACAACCTTGGTATTCACTCCCAAACACGCTTTTTAATTCTTTACATGGCCAGGCTGAGAATTTTCCAAATCTTTGAGTTCTGCTTCCCTTTTGAGGATAAATTCTGTCTTTAATTTATTTCTCTCTTCTCACATTTTAGCTGTCAAGAGAAGCCATGCAGTACCTTCAACACTTTGGCTAGAGATGTCTTCCACCAAATATCCCATTTCATTGCTCTTAAATTCTGCCTTCCACAAAGTAGTAGGACATGAACACAATTCAGCCAAGTTTTTTGCCACTTTGTAACAAGGATGGCTTTTTCTAGCATTCGCTTTAAAACTTCTATTCATTACCCATTTGCAAAGCTGCTCCCACATTTTTCAGATCAGGTATTTGTTATAGCAACACCCGACTTCTTGGTATCAATTTCTGTCCTAGTCCCCTCACGCTGCTATAACAATACTCCATAAATGGCAGACCATTGGGGACTTTTTCTCCACAGAGGTGATTGCATCATTCTACTCAGCATAGCAGAGTGCTCAAGTGCACAGGTTCTGAAGCTGCACTCCCCAGGTTCAAATCCTGGCTCTGCTGCTTACTATGCTTACTAGCTGTGTGACCTTGAGCAACTTACTTAACCTCTCTGAGCCATGGTTTTCCCTTCTGTAAAATAGAAGTAGTAATAGTTGTAAACCTGTCCTTATAGGCTATTATAAGAACATAATGGATTAATATTACTAGACTACTCAGAAGAACAACTGGCTCGTAAATGAGTGACGTGTGAGTGCTACTGTGGTACTGTGATCTTTATTCCAGTCTCATGCAAGCTTCTTGGGCTTACCTCTTCCCCAAGTCAGCTGGGGCTGCACAGGTGTGACATGGGGCACTGACACTCTGACCAAGTGGATGGGAGCAGCAGCAGGGCACTAAGTCCATATATTCACATTTCAAAGATATTGCAAACAACTGGGAATCCCGAGTGCCCTACGCAGTACCTCGCACAGTGAGTACTCAGTAAGTGTAGCGTCTTCCCTCTGCCGCAACCGTTCTACCCATTCCCAATCCCAACTTTAACCTTAAAGTCAAGTAAAATTTGGGATGCTTTCAACACTTTTATATAACATTGCCTCAGAGGGAAGGGGCTGTTTCAGATCATTATTCATCTTTTCATTACTGTCATATACTTTATTGATTTTGCAATGAAATGTTTTTTCAACATTTTAAAAGGAAGCTCTTGCTTCAGCAGATCCCAGATTCTACCATCTAGTGAATTACAAACAATTGTGTGGGTTTTTCTTCTTAGGTTTAATTGCAAAAAATCATTAAGTCATCCATGATGCCTTTAGAAGATATTAAATAATACAATCAATTTAGATTTCATTATGAAGATCATATTTTCAACAATGTCTACACAAAGATCACAAGATTTGTGAGACCTTGAGGTGCTAAGCTTTCTGGAGAAAATCTCATTAAAATCCAGAATAGAATCCTAGCACTCTAGGAGGCCGAGGCGGGCAGATCGCTCAAGGTCAGGAGTTCAAAACCAGCCTGAGCAAGAGTGAGACCCAGTCTTTACTAAAAATAGAAACAAATTAATTGGCCAACTAAAAATATACAGAAAAACTTAGCCGGGCAAGGTGGTGCATGCCTGTAGTCCCAGCTACTCGGGAGGCTGAGGCAGAAGGATTGCTTGAGCCCAGGAGTTTGAGGTTGCTGTGAGCTAGGCTGACGCCATGGCACTCTAGCCCGGGTAACACAGTGAGACTCTGTCACAAAAAAAAAAAAAAAATCCAGAATAGAATCAAAAGAGCCCACAGAGAGCATCCAGACCAGCAAAATTTTTGCTAAGAATAAATTCAAGGAAAATGAACAGATTTACTGGAAATTGCTTTTTTCCATTCAAAATAAAAAAAAGCTTTTGAAGTAATCCTAACCTTAACTATGATTTAATAAATAGTAGAACATCAGTGAGAACACGGATGCTGTTTTGGCCACTAAGATATTTATAACTAGGTCATGTGAGAACACACTACGTGAAGGCAGCTGTCTAATCGTTCGCCATGGAAATAGAAAGAGGCCATATGCAGAAGCCACACCCTTGGGGAGCAGGTGGCTCGTTGCTAACCCAGGCAGCCCATCTGGGAGAAAATGGGAAGTCTGAGGTTTGGAGGCTTACAGAAGCACATGTCTCACCTGAGTTTTCAAGCCATTATGAGACAGAAACAGGACAGCTTCAGCCCTTGTGATCTCCTGCCCAGAACCCTTGCAACATTCCATGCTAGCTGCAAAAACTCAGGAGCTCAGTCACCCATTGCCAGTAGGGATGCTGCTCCTTCAGTGCCCCTGGACCTGTTGGCTGACCTGCTCTGCAACTGAAGGTCAGAGCTGAGGACAGCAACCCCCTGAGGACCCCCAGAAAGACCAGTTGCCTCTGTACCTTGAGAAGACACATGCTCAACAAGGAATTCATTGGGCCCCTTCTCTGTTAGCTGCTAGATTTCAATATAGGACAAAAGGTAACACAGAGAAACATGCATTTTGTTTAAATTTGGCTCTACCCAACCCTTTCTGACCCTACAGTGATTTCAACTGGACATGTGGCAGGATAATAAGTGGCCTTTCTATATTTCTTCCAACTTTGCTAACCCATCTCCCACATCAAATGCGGCCTGAGACCACTCACTGGCTTGCCCCCATCCCATGCCTTCCTCTTGATGCAGTTCCACCTTCACCCTGCAGCTCACGTTCCCCTAGATCAGCCTGCAGCTGGGAGGAGTGTTTGTCTAACCCTGTCAGTTCCTGGGAGCGCCCAACTCTGCCAGCACCAGGCAAGACGTGGGAGCCTTGGCGCTGGCAGGTCCTCGGTAGCTGAGGCAACAGTGACATCTTGTGGTCTAGAATGCTGCCTGTTCCAAGCATCCAGGGCCAGAGCAGAACGAGCCCTACCAGGAGCCTTTCCCAGCCCTGCAGGTGGGAGTGGATCAGTTCCACGTGGACCCTGCCTGCAGAAGGCTCACGGTTTAGCAGGACACCCAAGTAACCAACAACGCGCATATACTGGGTGATGCAAACAATGCACAGCTACTGACCTCCCACAGACAAACACACACACACACAGGCTCAACCCAGTCGGCAATACTCTGTGTGTGATACCATGGCAGCTCCAGAACCCAGGTTAACAAGAAGCAATGCAGACCACAACAATACTGCGAGCAAAGTGCCAATTCGGGTGTGGATAACAGCTGTGAGGGCACAGAGGCAAGAGGGGCAAACTGCCTGAGGACAAGGTAGATTTCAGAAGTGACACTGAGTCAGAATCGCAAGGGATACTTTGGCGTTGCCATGGAAGTAAAGTGGGGAAGGAGCAAGTCAGAATCTCTGAGCTTCACAAGACAGATTCCTTTTGGAGACAGAGTGCTGAGCAGGGAGACGGCGGTAACAGCGTGGGGCGGTTTGTGCCCGGTTTAGTGGTGGAGAGGCGGGGGTAGAGAGGGGGAAAGAATAGAAGGCAAGTCTGGAAAGATAGAGCCTCAAATGCCAGAATAAAGAGTTCACTTTATTCAACAGCTGAGAGTCACATGATGAAGTTGTATTTAAAAGGAAATAATCTGGCAAAGACAAGGCATGCACTGTATGCACAGATCAAAGACTGGAGGGACAGCCGCCCAATGTCAGCAGGGGAGAGGACTAGAGGGCTCATTTGTGTCATTTTTCTTTTTTCTTTTCTAATTTTTCTATTTTAATGAATTTTTGTAATGAAAGAGATAATGATGCAAGTTATCATCATATGAAGCAGATGGGTGACGGGACTGGAAGCCGCCCACTCCACCTGAAAAGGAAATAGTTAAATACCAGGACTTCTATGCTATTTTATCTAATGGTTCTCAAACTTTGGTTCAGGGACCCATGAAGGTATCCATGATGCTTTCAGGGATCCTTGAAGTCAAATCGATTTTCACAATAATACCAAGGTACAACTTGGCTTCCCCACTCTCATTCTTGCATGAGTGTACACTAGTTTTCCAGAGGGGATCTGACATGAGATATCACAACAGATTGAATGCAAATGGATTGAAGGGGACTCTGAAATGATTGTTGAATGATGAAAAGGTAGGTTTGAACTGTATTGAATCTATCCAATTGAATGCAAAGGTGGAGATGGAAAACGTAGCTGTCTTCTGTCAAGCCAGACATTAAGGAAAGTTGAAAAAATATAAAATGCCACTCTTCTTATCAATTTCTGGAATTATAAAATAGTTAATCTTAAATGTTTTTACATTTGCAAGTAATGAATTTATTGTTTTATTTTTAATGATTCATAAATATATTTGAAATTTCTCAGTTCTAATTTATAATATGGTAAATATAGATACATATAACCCACACCAAAAAAACCTCTTTGGGGTCTCCAATAATTTTTAAAAATGTAAAGAGGGCCTGAGGCCAAAACCTTTGAGAGCCTCTAATTGGGCCTTTTAGCTTATCACCCTATGCCCGCCCCACCCCCCACCTGCCAGGTTCCCCACCTTCAGGGGACAGATCTCCTCTCTCACCCTCAGAGGACACCTGGCACAGTATTTCCTACTTACTAGGTCTCTCATCCCCCCACCCATGCTGTGCACTTGGCTCCAGACAGGGCTGGGCTGGCAGGATCCTGTGCACAGAGAGCTTTCTTCCCTCTCTGCTGCTTTCCTTCCACCTGTTGTAGCCTTGAATCCGCCTTCTGCAAGGTACCTGTCTTCCTTCCTTCCAAGTGCTTCTAAAACAGCATTTCTCCCCCAGAAACGGGCTCTCAAACTTCTTCAAGGGGATCACAGACTGTGGAATCTGATCGAGTAGAGTCTGCCCCTGCCTTTTCAGCATTCAGCAATCATTTCAGGATCCCCAACTCTGTGTCAGGTGTTGAGGATCCAAAGATGAGTAAGACATATCCCTTCAACCAGCTCACAGTTTCCTGGGGAAATGAAGAAGGAGCTGATAGTTCTGTCTAGGAAAGCTGGGAAATGCTTCACAGAATATGTGACATTTGATGTGGATCATACAAGATGAGGAGGCATTTTCTAGGTGAAGAACTGAAGATATTTTCCTATGAGGAAAGAATGCTTTCAAAGGCACACGAATGTGAAAATGCGTGGCATGTTTAGGGAACTGAATGGATCAATGTGGGTGTGGGTGCATATATGTGTGTATGCACAGGTATAAGTATGTATGTGTATGTGCACATGTGTGCATGTGTGTGAGCCTGTGAATGCATGCTTGTGTCTGTGCATGTTTGTCCTTGTGCACATGCCTGCATGTCTGCATGCATGTGTACATGTGGCTGTGTGTACTCATGTCTATGTAGGCATACATTGAGTATATATGCGTGCCTTTCTGTGCATGCCTGTGTGTGCTTGTGCATGTGTCTGCATGCACGTATGTGCATGGCCATGTGTGTTAGCATACTGTGTATGTATGCATTTAGGGCATATGTGTGTCTGTGTATGCATGTTGTGTTTGCATGAGAGCTTAGTGGTGATGAGGCAAGAACGTGTCCCTTAGGCAGAGAAAGGAGGAAATGAGAAGGGAATTGTCCTAGGCATGTTACACATGTGATCTTATTTAGTTCTCACAACAAAAACCTTGCCATGTGGGTGGTGGTGTACTCATTCTACAGAAAGGATAAGAGAATTATTCAATGACATAACAGTAATAGGTGAGGAAGCTATAATTCAGGCCATACCTCTAACCAGTCCCAAGTCCGGCTCTTCCCATGTGCCCACTCCTCAGGTGGAATCTTGTTAAATCCCTGAATGCCAACACTCTGCTGAGAGAGCTTCAGAGCACAGTGTTTATTTTCCAGGCAGTCCCTCCAGCATGCATCAGGGCAACCTCGCACCTCTGCCACCAGGCAGAAGCTAATACAGGCAAACCTTTTCCTGCAATTTAGAGACCCAAAAGTAAAACACGAAACCACAATATCTTCTTTTATTAATAGAATAGCCTGTTGGAAAATGAAATGGGAGGTCAAGGGTTTGCAGAACTTGGGAAAACCCAGGAAATCTTCTCCCTACTCAACAAGGGCGGCTGAGAGCTTGGTGTAGCTCCGCACGAGAATGGCCAGAAGAGGTCAGGCACTGCCCAGCTCACTGCCACAGCCTCTCTTGTCCTTTCTCCTCTGTTCAGTCTGGTCCACAAAACAGCGATGATTCCAACCAAGCTCATCCCCGCATCTATTTCAGCTGAGTCAAAAAGGAGCAATCCTCGTTCAAACAGGTATTAAGATGTATTCCTTGTACCAGATGCCTGAGGTCTTTGTATATTCTCTCACTTAAGTTATATCCATTTCCCATAGCCTACATGGTATTTTCTATATCATATACTATGTAGGATAAAATTATACATGGCACTTGTTACATCTTTCATGTATATTTAGTTTATATGTTTAAATACTACGTGTTATATATTCCATGCTGTCCGTTATATAGTTTATTTATGTTTTTAGTACAATCCTTTGTGTCAGTTACTTATCACCCTTTTTTTCAGAGAAAAAAACTGAAGTCTGGCAGGCTTGGATGACTTGGTTAAAGTGTTGCAACCAGTAACAGAGGCAAACAGAATGGATACCTACATCCTCCTGCAACCCAGACTCCTGCCTTTTCCTGGGTCAGCTCTTTCAGCTAGTCTCATTGTCAGTCACAAGCAGGATGTCCCAGAGGCTGCAGAATCCTGGGGCCACCTCTATGCATGCCCCCAGTGCCCAGTACCTGAATCAAGCCCGTGGATCCCAGTCACTACTGCCCCTTATTCATGGCCCAACAGTAGTGGCAGTGCTGTGAACATACTTAAAATCTAGCCCTGAAACAAACTGTGCAATTCAGCAAATTGTGGCTCATTAAGAAATAGAATATTAAGGAGCCCTTAAAAGTCATACTTCATGGCCATGGAAATAAATGCTCATATGCACAACAAACAACAATAATAAAGGACACAATTTTGTATTCACCGCATGAGATCAACAATGTGAAAAAATTCATAGAGAAAAAGCCAGAAAGATACACACCTAATGGGTGCGGTGCACACCGTCTGGGGGATGGACACCCTTGAAACTCTTGACTCCAGTGGGGCAAAGGCAATATATGTGTAACCTAAACATTTGTACCCTGTAATATGCTGAAATTAAAAAAAAAATTTTTTTAATCTACAGCAGTTATTATATTGCTAAACACAGTGAGATATATATTTTAGAGGTTTAGTACATATTTGAATTTTGAATATTTTAATAGAAGAGAAAAATTATTTCCTGGAAGAAACTACCAAATAGCCACCATTTAAAAATTATTAATGTAACCATTTCAATAACTATGAAACTAGTCTAAGTCAATTATTAACTGCACCTGAACCATCAAATTTACGTTTTTTGGCATGCTGTTTTGTGTGATAAGTATGGTTCCTGCATATTCTGTTATATTCATACTAAAATGAAATACATTTTGCTTATTCAGGTAATGTATTTCATATAATCCCTCTATGTGATCTTATACTTAACACTTCTAAATCTTAGTTTAAAAATTGGTAAATGTTTATGGACTTTTAAATAAAAGCCATTCTAACTGGGGGGAAAAAAAGCCAGAAAGGAAAGTCATGAATTACTAACAGTAGTTATTCCTGGATGATGGGCTTATGGATGCCTGTTTTTTCTTCTGACGTTTCTGTATTTCACAATTTTTCCACATAGACATGCACCGCTTTACACTGAGGGGCAAAAATACTTAAAACCTGACTGTGGCTTGAAAAGGCCCCGCCCCCTTTCCCGTGCACTTAAAGGGGGTTCGAGTCTCTGCCCCGCTGCTCGGTTCTCGGTCACCTGAAGTCCCCTGGCGAGGGCGCAGGCTGCGGCCTGAAGCCGACCCTCATTCCCCAGCCAGTCTGCAGCGTCCAGCTCGGCAGCCTCGGAACCGACATCCCGCCCTAAAACAGCGACAAACGTCACCTCCGGAGGCTTCAGAAAGCCCCCTAGCCCCGTCTTGGCACGAGTGCAACCCTCGCAGAGGACGGTGCCCGGAGCGGAGTGTACAGCCCGTGTGGGACAGCAGGACTGTCGCCTCCTCCCTCTTTGTCCATTGCTTCCACCCGGGATCACCGGCGAATCTAGCAGCTGCGCCGTCTACTCACTTATTCCTTTCACAGTCATTCAATCAGCGCTTCCTACGGGGGACAGCCCCGCCTAGAGGACGGAGGGGGCGGGGAGAGACACCTGACAACTTGTTGGATTAGGGGAGGGACCTGCGTGGTGTCCCTTAGCACTGACGGCGGAGGGGGCGCAGCTCCCGCCCCTGGGGAAGGTGGACCATGAGCAGTTGTGTCTGAGCCGGGTTCCCGAAAGATGGGAAGTGATTAGGCAGAAGAGAGAAAGGTCAGGATTGTGTGCAAAGCCAACAGCATGAGCAGGAGCACACACGCACACACAAACGCACACAATGAGAGCGTTTGAGGTCCGTGGCCAGGGGTAAGGTGCTTAGAGCGGGCCTGCTAGCCTAGCCTGCAGGGCTGAGGAGGTGGGAGTCCCTCCTTCTGGCAAATGGAGCCAGCTGAGTCCCCAAGCACCGGGTCTCGCACCGGCTGGGTCTCAGAGACAGAGAACTGTGGCGGCGCAGGAAACAGAGCCTAAGGCTGGAGGCCCGCGGGGAGTTGCAGTGCACATTCGTCTGCCCAGCCCCTCAGCGCTTCAGTGGGAATCTGCGTGGAGTAGAGGCGCTATTTAATGTGCGCTGGTGCAGAAATCAGAAATGAAAGATGATGCAAACCGGGTTTCCAAGGCCCTTCTGCACACCCAGCCCTACCTGGGAACCTGGCCTGAGCTGGCAGGTGAGCCCATCCATGGCAACTTGGCATTGGGAACCAGAGAAGGTTAATTCCATCTTCCTGGGGTCACTAGTCCATAACCTGTGAGCCTGAGGGGAGCTGGTGGTCTTATCTGCAACTGACTAGCACATAGAGGGAGCTGTTCTGCAAGAAATGAGGTAAACAGGCGCACAGAGAAGAGCCGTTGCTAGCGAGGGCTGTCTGGGCTTTCACTGCCCAGTCTCTGTTCCCTTCCTGAAGCCCAACTTTAGCCCTTCCTTGGCATTCCAGGAGGTAGGAAGGAGAGTCTGAAACTCTTTCTTTTCTTTTCCCTTTTTTTTTTTATTACGGTTGAAAGTTTACTTTTTGTTACTTGCAACCAAAAAGTCTTAAGTTATATAAAGCTTTTTGTAAAAGTTCTAGGCTGAACTCGGTGTAGTGGGACTGAGGAGAACAGGGGTTATTTGAGAACTATTTAGATGATGAAGTTCTCAAACTGGAGACTGGCTGCTTTGTCAGCTGGCCAAGCTCAACTACTCATAGACTGTCCCTCCTCCCGTGCTCTCCCCAGGCATCTATGAGCTTCAAAAAGAGAAAGCATTGGCTCCACGCTACCTAGAAGCCACCCCTCCACAACAGGTGTCAAGGCAGCTCAGGAAAGAAAAGACAGGCAGGGCATCTACCTTGTGAGAAGGGGAACAGAGGGCTCTAGTTATCTGTCTGGTGACGGTATTGGTCCCTATTCCAGTAAGAGGGTAGTTGGATAACTAGCCCTGTTGAATCACGGACACACGGGGATCTCTGAGGCCTGGAGATGAGATGACATCACTCCCTTTGTGGAGCAGCAAGCTGACATCAACACAAGAACCACCAGTGCCAGGGACAGAAAGATGGTAGAAGCTCCAGGGCAGTGGAGTTCCATGGCTGCCCCAGAGACATCTACACTTCTCCCATCCTCCTCTGAAGTTTGCAAATGTCACTCAAAGCTATTTCTTTCTTCAGTTAAAAATCTTTTTATTCACACTTTCTCTGTCAAGTTCAGTGGCTTCATTTTGCAGCTTGGGAAGTTTTCCATTAAAAAAAAATAACTTGCTCAGGCTTTTGATGTGTTCCAGATTCTCAAATTGCAGTGCAGCTGCATACTGGTTGGGCCCATCAAAGAGAACAGGAAGACAACAGCTCAGCCAGGCTCAAGCCTCAACTAAGCATCGGCACCTTTTGGATATGGGCTCCAAACTAAAGGAAAGGTGTAGCCTTTGCCAGGTAGATGGAGTTCTGCCGATTCTGACCAAACCTGCATCTCAGGTGTGTTGGATGAACACAGCAGGTGTGTGCAGATGGGGCTGGGGGCAGTCAACGAAGCACATACCTTTCCTGCAAAAGCTCACCACAGTCCCTCTACACCCAAGATTTCTAAACTGAAGCAGTCTCCATTTCAGCCCAGACAAGAAGCCTAGCTCCACTCACAGAATCAGATAATGGGCTCGCAGCAGATTTTCTCCTTTTGATAGATACATCCCAGTGATTCAGGAAATATTTAAACATAAATGTCGTTCCTCCCTGGACTAGAAAGTTTCCCTTCCATTCTTACGGAAGCCATGTTTTCTCTTCCCTCTGGTCCCAGGTGGGTTAATCTGTGAGGCCAATGCCCCTGCTTTGTAGGGAAATTCCCTCCCTAGCTGAACTCTCAAACCCTTTTCTACATGGATGCCCTGAAGCCTTTATACAGAGCAGCCTCAGAGCTCAGAGCAGAAGCAAAGGCACTGGAGGGGGCTGCTACACAAAGGTGGCCTCTTTGTCCCATGAAACTGTCCATCTTATGGCCCCGGTAGGTGTGTAAGAAGGGCCTCAGGATGGCAGAGGCTGCAAACAGGCAGCTCCTTTTGAATGCCTCTGAGGCAACCACTCCCTCCTCCACCTTCACCGGACGCTTACCGAGGACCTAGTATGGACCAGACACCCTCATCAGTCCAGCTTTTATGACATCGTTTCTTTTCCACTCCAAAGCAATTAAGAGTTTTCAGGACTCCAAGTCTCTTCATCCTTCAAACTCTCGCCATAAGGAATGTCACATCAGGAACAAGAATACACAATGCTGCATCCATCTTTGGCCAGAAGCAGCCGAACAGGTGGCTTTTGGGGACCAGCTACACACTAGCAAAAGAAAAGAAGAAACCAAGGGCTGGGGCCTGGCCTTAGAGACTGGCTCTAAGAAAGTTCCCTGATGAGAGCCTTGCTTCCTCCTTCCCCGCCAGCCCCAGATATCCGTCCCCACAGATAACCACCTCCTCCTAGATGCTCAGGAGACTCCAAGGAGACCTGCAGTTCCTGTGGCTCTCCTGGAGCCGCAGCCCCTCCCTAGCCCACTGTACCTGAAGGGCAGACCAGGGCCTGCTGGGGCAGGGGGTGGGGCACAAAGCACTAAGGTCCTTTGGGACCTGAGGACTGCCACCCTACATTGTCCTTGTCTTCTTCCAGTGGACACTAGGGAGGGGCCAAGGCCTCCCCCACCAGACTGGAACAAGGGACCCAGGGATCAAGAGCATCACTTGCCCCAGGAACACAGGAAGCTCAGAGGAGCGTCAGCCACTGAGAGCCAGGCTGAGGGAAGCCAAGTGAGTGACGATGACATGGGCCGCACCAGGGCCCTGCAAAGGCACACAACTTCCAAGTGGGCTGATGCCAAAGAGCCTCTTGAAACCAATTTTTCAAATTTATACAATATAGTAGAAGAAGAAATAAAAGCTTATGTTCTGTTAAGACAAATTGTATGTTTGTTTCTGCTCCAAATGAGGGCTGGCTTTTATATCCCGAACATCACGTAACATTTTAACAAATTTGGTATTCTCTCCCAAATGACAGTTTCCCTGCCTTTCTCCAAAGCATTAGTTACACTCACTAATGAAGATGGCAGTAACTTACAAAGATACATTTACAAAATCTGGTTGAAGATATATTTAAGAGTTGTTTTTCTCTGGCATTTACCTCAGCAAAATATTTTCCTGTTGCCTATAGCTTTAGTTCTCTCCTTGGCTACTCACTGGTTTGTGGGGGTGTGCAATTTTCTGAAACAGACACCCTCTTGAATTAAAAAATTAGAGAAAAAAATAGCTCCCTCCTTTCTGGTAACCACGGATTACTCAGATTAACTCAGGATTTTGGATGTCACTGGCTGCCAATGCCAGGCAACTGTCTGCTCCCTGGTCTCAGGCTCCCTGGTCTCAGGCTCCCTGGTCTCAGGCTCCCTGGTCTCAGGCTCAGAGGTGCCACCTATAGTTGCTCCCTTAGGTTTGCATGTGTGTGTGCCACACAACGCACAGTGGGGACAGGCCAGCCCTGGGAAAGACAAAATGAGAAAGAGTGAGAGATACTCTGTGTGTGTATATGTGGCATGTAGCATATGTGTGAGCTGTGTGTGGTATATTGCAGTGTGTGTGCTGTGTACGTGGTTTGTGTGTTAATGTGGACTGTGTGTGGTGTGTATGAGATGTGTGTGTATGGTGTATATGGTATGTGTATGTGGTATGTGTATGTGTAGTGTGTGCGTAGTATGTGTAGTGTGTGTGTAGTATTATATGCTATTTGGCGTGATATGTGTGTGACGTGGTCTATGTTTGGTGTGCATATAGTTTGTGTGTAGTGTGCACATGTGCTGTGTGTGTGGTGTGTGTGCTGTGTGCATGGTGTGTGTAGTTTATGCTATGTGCGTTGTGTGATTTGTGTGTGTGATGTGTGTGTATGGCATGTGTGGCGTGTGGTGTGTGTGAATGGAGTATGTGTGCTGTGTGTGTGGTATGTGTGCTGTGTGTGTGATGTTTGTGTAGTGGGTGTGGTGTGTGCATGTAATGTGTGTGGTGCATGTGTAGTATTTGTGTAAGTGTGTGGTATGTGGTGTGTGTGAGGTGTGTGGTGTGTGGTGTGTGTGTGGCATGTGATGTGGTGTGTGGTGTGTGTGTGTGATGTGAGTAGTAGGTGGTGTGTGAAGTGTGTAGTGTGTGTGTGGTGTGTGTGTGTGATGTGGTGTGTGTTTGACGTGTGTGGGGAATGTGTGTGTGTGTGAGGATTCTCCCCCGTGCACTGTCTGCTCTGGAGGCACTGAGGCCCTCCCCCTTGAGGTGCTGTGGGGTGGAGCTGTCTGGCACCAGGCCTGGGTCAGCCCCCGAGGACCCATGCTCCTGGCAGTGGGTGTCCTAGCAGCAGCCCACTGGCCGCCCCACCGCGTCTCGCTGCCCGCAGGCCGCGTCTCCCGGGCAGAGGCTGAGGGCGCTGAGGGCTGGCTCAGGACAGGCACCCACCCAGCCCTCCTGGAGCTCACTGGGGGTCCGTGGGAGCCAGAGGAAAGGTCCCCGCCTGGTGGGAGGTTCCATAAAGTCCCCACACAGAACTCTGTGAGGCTCTGTCCCCACACCTTGAGGGCAGGGGAGTCTCCCAGGACCCGAAGCCAATCCCACTGTGTTGAGAGAGCCCCACCTCTGTGGTTTCAGCCTCGGGTCAAGAGCCCGTTGCACTTACCGACCTGTCCCACCGTCCCTCACGCCAGGTCCTCAGGCTCCACCACACAGAACGGAGCAGAGACGCAGACAGGGCTGGGCTTGGGTGAAAACCACTAGGTAAAATGGTAACAGCAAAATGTAAGTGGTGGGAATATGAACGTTCGCTGCAAATAATGATTTCATCCTTGCTGTGTGTTTGACTATTTTTATAATAAAATGTGGAGGTAAGGGACGGGGGGCAACGTTTGCAACTGCAGAGGACCAAGGACATGAAGTGACAGTAATTCCTGTAAAAATCCCTAAGGTCCTCAGGCCCTGCTTGGTGGCTCCAGCACCCACAGATCAGCTCCCCGCTCCCCACTGGGTCCTCCCAGGCTCGGGCAGCTCAGCCGTCTGGTGGGCGCGGATGCTGCTCCTCCCAGGCCTTGGTTCTCGGACGCCTGCAAGACCGTACTATATCCTGAAACCATGTCCTTGATTTGGGCATTAAAATGTCATTTTTTACATTAAATGGTAGTGAAAACAGATGACAGGTTTTTTTAAAATGCTTGCTAAAATGTTGGCAACCCTGGATTGGTATCTAAAATTCTTTTTAGAAATGTGACTGGACTGAGAAAACCGGATCTGAGAACTTCTAATACAAAACGGAACATGTGGACTTGGGCAAGTTTACTCTCTTCCGGCAGGGGGAAGGCCTTTGTTTCCACATCCTTAAAAAAACACGGTTATTTCAATGTATGAAACTTAATTCGATCCTGATTTAGGGGAAAAAAGCCAGAAAAAAAATCTGGGGAATAATTGGGAACATTTGAATATGGACTGGGTTTTAAACGATATTGGGTATTATGGATTTTCTCGGGTATGAAAATAGTATTATGGTTACGTGAGACAGGTCTTTATTTTTAGGAGACACATGCTGAAGTATTTAGAGGTGAAGTTTTATGATGCCTGCAATTTCTTTCTAAATGGCTTAGGGAAAAATAGAGCAAGAAGTAAATTTGGCAAACTGTTAACAATTGTTGAATCTGGGTGACAGACATATAGATGTTCACTATACTCTTCTCTTAAAACACCTCATTTGCTGATTTGTTGGGCAGATTAAGGTGATATATCAGAGAACGTTCTGTGCCTGAGAACAAGGCATGCAAGGACAGAGCTGTGACCAGCCAGCCACCACTCTCAGGACACCCTGTTGCCCCCACCCCAGCAAGGCAGGTGGCAGAAGAGGTTCTGGTGAAGTCCTGTCCAGGAGCCCTGTCCCCTTCCACTGTATTCTAAATGCTCAGCCTCACCAATAAGCTCACCATTATGTTTCTGGGATCCCAAGTCACCTAAATTTTATGTATCTGTGAGGCTGGTGACCTGGCCAAGAAGTCTCAGAAGTAACAAAGAAATTCTAAAGCAATTATCTGGGCAAGAGAGAGAAAGAGAGATGGGCAGAGAGAGGGGCAGAAGGAGAAAGAGACAGAGATAGAGAGAGAGACAGAGAGAAGGAAAATGGGGGAAGAGGAGGAGCTGACGGCAGCAGCCAGAGAAGCCCCTGAGCAAATCTGTGGCTACTGGGAGCTTTTCTGAAAGCCATATAATCAGGCCAGGGGTAGATTAAAAAATTCCTCCCCCCTTAGCTTCACTACCAACTCTGTTTATTGCTAATCCTTCTTATTATTGCTCATAAGCTCAGCATAGCCTCTACTTCTACAAAGGTAGAATGACCTATTTATGGCCCTTGTCCACTCACTAGCTGAGTGTGTGCCCAAGTCTGGAATCAACATGCCATGTGGATGATAACTGGCCTTTAGGTGTCCAGGGGAGAAATACTTTGTGCCTCGGGGAGATGTGAGGGCCCAGTGGGAGGAGAAGGGGATGCCACTCAGGCAGGAAGTGAATACAGTGTGTCCCTCTTGCCATCTGACTCCCTGGTGCTTCCCAAAGGGGGAAAGCTCTGGACTTCACCCCAACTTGGCGAAACCAAATGAAAGTAGCCACAGAGCACTTGTGGCACCTGCTCTGGTCAGGAGGCCCTTGAAAGGTCCCCTTTGTGCCCAAGTGGAGAGAGGAGGCAAACCCCGTGGTGGGCTCCAGCAATCTCCAGCTAAATCTCCAGTAGCATGAAGCCAGACTGCCTTGGCCGGAGCGTCTGGTGACAGCCCTAGAGCCCCCTCTACACAGCTGACAATTCCCCATTCTTGGTCCAGTACCGAGCGCAAGAGCTGCCGGAAAGGAGCTGGCCAATATGCAAGGAGGGAGAATTCGTACTGAGACGGTGGAAGCATGGCTCCCTGGATCCTAGAGTTTCCCATAAGCTCTGAGAGGGGTCAGCCCACCTCACCTCTGAACCTCAGCTCTTTCAAGATGCAGCCGTGACTGCCATCCCACGAGAGCCTGTCCTCCCCAGCCCTAAGTGCCCTACCCCTCTGGGCTCCAGGAGCAGGCCTTGCTGCGTCAGAGCTGTCCTCTGTCCTTGCTAAAACTTGCTAAAACTCTCCGGGCCTGGAGCTTAGACCACAAGGTCAAGAATGCCTCTCCCTGCTGAGCCCTGGCTCTTCATTTCCATAGTCTTCTATTTCCTCAGGTCCCTCCCAGCTCCCCAACTCCATATGTCAATGAGTCAAAGCCTGGCACAGACTCCACACCAAGAGGCAATCAAGGGCAGGAAGAGTCTCTGGGAGGCAGCTGGTCTGGCGCCTGCCAGCAGTTAAGTGCTCCTCTATTACAGCCCATTTCAAGGGGGGCACACAGAGATGGCAGCCCCCACTCCTCACTTCTGGTCAAAGTCCCTTCACCTCTCTGAAATTTCATGTTGGACAATTTGTCTCCATTTGAATTGTCACATCCATGGCTCAGGGATTTGATCTCCCTTCTGCACCATGGAAACAGTTTGCCATTGCTCTATGCACACATGCCTGGGTAAACCAGTGATGCCCAGAAGATCTTCCCAAAGATCAGCACTGACTTGTTACTTTGCTACTCAAAATTTCTGGATGGTTCCCCTTATCTCATAGGATAGCTCTGTACCTAAGGAAGTTAGTAAGAAAGAAACTAGCCTGGGTGCGGTGGTTCACACCTATATTCCCAGCACTTGGGAGGCCAAGGCGGGAGGATCACATGAGGCTAGGAGTTTAAGACCAGCCTGGGCAACATAATGAGATCCTATTTCTTAAAAGAAAAACAAAGCAAGCAAGAAAGAAACTAACCAGTGTCAGTATCTCCTTTCCCAATGTCCACTCCAGGAAAGAGAGCCCAGCCCTGTGTCTAAAGCTCTGACACTCTCCCGTCTCCCTACTCTTGGAGGAGCTTAACAGTTTTGTGTGAATGTGTGTGTGAGAGCACTCCCACGCACGTGAGTTTATGTGTGTGTGTGTGCAATGTGTTCGTGTGTGTGTTTGTGTGGGTGTCTATATTTTAGACCCATTAAAGAGAATCAATCTTTAGTTGTTTCCATAAAAGGAGAGAATAAAGGTGAGAACTTTCGAGATGGAAGCGGAAGCCAGCAGAGAGGAGGCATTTTTGTCAGAGGGAGGGGACAGTCACTCCACAGCTGCATTAGGCAGCCAGGGGAACAATCGTGACCACATGGGAAAGAGGGACCTGAGTCCTCTTTCAATTTTTCTGACACCAGATAAGCTTCAAATCCTTTGATGATACCACGGCAGGGGGAAGAAGTCTCATTAGTAATTGCTCCTGGGTATCCTGCCAGCCAGACAGGTGAGGTCTCAGAGCAAACTAAATCTGATTAAGAAAAATAAAGGGATGAGGCCTGTCATACGTCCTGTTGCTGTGGACTAAGATTCATATTACAGGGCAAAACTCCTTGGCCAACCACTTACAGCTGTCCATGAAGTGTAGGACCAACCTGACACACCCCTCCACTGCCTAACAGCTAATACATGCCGTGTTCAAACATACACTAAAAATTTTTTCTTTTTTAAATTTCTTTTTTGATTAGCACCTCCCATCACCCACCCCCAACACCTGTGGCAGGTGTCTTTCTAAATGTCTGATTTTCCTATAAAAGGAACCAACTGCTACACGGGCCTACAAACTCTTCTTATTAATACGCCCCCATCTATAAGGACAATGACTGGAAGTGTGCCGTGCCTCACTGGATGGGAGCAGTAGAGGGTCACTGTCAGTAACAGAGGAGCAGGGGTGGCACACAGCTTGCGCTGTCAGGCTGACGGTCTCCTCACTCTGCAGTCACCAGCTGTGTTCCTCGGGCAGGTCATTTAATCTCCCCTTCCCATCTTATAGGGTTTTCATGACGAATGAGATAATGTACATAATTAATGAAAAGAGGCGCAGACATAATAAAGTGTCCCAAGGAGGCAAGATTCCTTCCCACTGAAAAGAGAGGTGAGCAAAGACAGTGGGCACAGGATGCAGTGGTGATAAAGAAGAAAAACCCAGATTCAAAGGGAGCCTAGAGACAGCGCTGAAGACACAGGCACAATGGCCAAGAGAGAGCCACTTGGGACATTGCCAAATAGGGTCTACAGGAAATCTAATGGATCCACAAGGCAGGCCACCAGGTCCCAGGAGGTGGGTGGCCACCGTGACATGGAGCCCACTCTGGGAATTTGGGGCCACTTGTTCATTCTTGACCAGCTGAGTCCACACACCTGTCCGTCACTTCACATCTGCCCTCTGGCACTGACCCTGCGTACTTCCCTCCCAGCCAGGCCAGCCGCACCAGTGTGGCCATCCTTTGGCCTTCCTCCCAGTCTCACTTGTAGACTCCAGCTGGAATTTTCTTCCTGGCACAATTTATTTGTGTCTAATAATCTTATACATGGGTCTCAAGCATAAGAGAAAAAAAGGTTTAAATAAAAACACTCAAAGGATCCATGGAATCAGCGTCTCAGGATCAGAAGCTGCAGGCCTGCGCCGTGCACAGCAGCCTGGGTCCTCGCCACACCCGAGCTGGGATTCAGGGTCAAGCCGGCTCCCTCCTCCATCAGCAGAAGGCCCTCCCCTGTCCCAGGGCCTATTTGCCTAAGCTGGCACATGGGTTTCTAGGCAAGACAAAGAAATGGAGGCTAGCTTGATGCCTTGCTCTAGCTTACCCTGCAGGGACAGAGTGACACAAGTAAAAGCTGAAAGTTGCTTCGTGAGCACACGGTGAAGCTCAGACAAAGGCAGAGCTGCCCGGGGCCCAGATGAAAAGGTGGCATGGAACCAGGGTCCCGTTTCTTCCTGGCACAGGGCCCGCTTTGATTCAGGAAGACGAAAGATATGCAATGGGGGGATGCCCTGGGGAGCGTTGCCATTTGGAGAGCTCTGGCAAGCTGCAGCCAGGGTGAAAACTGGGGCTCTATAAAAACCCAAGGAGGGCAGGGAGTGGAGGGGCCTCTCTCAAGAAACAGCTAGAAAGGACTTAGCAAGGACACTAGAGCAGAAGAAAATGAGTGGGCCAGTTGAGGACCCATCTGACTTTGCCTAGAGACTCCAAGATCTCTAGGCACACAGGGGAGGCTGAGGTCCTGCCTCTGCCATGGGAGTGACCAGCCACCAGCACTGGGACTGGGAATATGGACACTACCTTATTGTGAGCATGTGCTGGGGGTCCTGGGGCCCATTCAGAGCACGCTCACGAGGGGTGAGAGCCTTTCCAGGGGGATCCAGAAAAAAGAGACATCATCTCAGGCCCTGAGCTGTGGTCCCGAGGACTGAGCCCCTTGGAGGAAGGACAGAGTTTGTATTTGACCAGGAGATCACCTATAACCACACACAATGGCCCATGATCTCAGGATGCTCGAACAGCACAGATGACAAAAAGTTGAAATTCAGAAAAGGCCAAAGTTAGTGTGTGCTGAGGGCTCCAGGGAGGCGACTCAGAAAAGATCCGTTTGTTCTTTCCCTGAGTATGTTTTTGGTTTGTTTGTTTTTTTTTGCTCTCATGATAATTGACTTATTAATATTTAATAAGAGCAATATTAGTTCACTGTTGCTACTATAACAAATTATTAAAGTTAATGGCTTGAAACAACACACATTTATTGTCCTGCGGTTCTTTAGGTCAGAAGTCCAGCACGGGTCTCACTGAACCAAAACCAGGATGCCAACAGGGCTGCCATCCGTTCTTGGAAGCTCAAGGGAAGAACGTATTTTCTTGCCTTTTTCAGCTTCTAGAGGCTGAAAGCCACATTCCTTGACTGTGGCTTCTTCCTTCATCTCCAAAGCCAGCAACATCCCATCTTCTCCGACCCGTATTCCATGTTCTGGTCTCTCCGACCATAGCCAAGGGAGGTTCTCGGCTTTTAGGGACTCATGCTGAGGTTGGGCCCACACAGATAATCCGGGACAATCTCCCCTATCAAATTCCTTACCCTTAATCACGTCCCTTTCACCACGTAAGGTAACATATTTACTGCTTCTCAGAATTAGGGCATGGCGATCTTTGGTGGAGGAAGCATTATTCTGCCTACCACACAGCAGATATTTTTTCTAGGTAAAGTAAAAGAGATAAAAGTCTCCACCACAAAAATGTTTCTATTCCTCCTAACGCAGTCTGCATTCACGGCATATTCCAGCAGTCACGTCACACAGGGGCTCACATAAAGTTTATGGTCAACTGAAATTGCAAGATTGTTTTCTATTATTGTTTAGGGCTAACTTCTGAATAGACAGTATCTATTTCACTCATTTTTTTTCTTAAAAGAAACTCTATTTTCAAAAATTAAAGTTCAAATTATGATTGATTATTCAGAGTAGCTGATATTCAATGAGGCTTCAGGGTTAGTGCTCACAATTGAGAGGATTGAATTCTCAATCTTGAAACAAACAAACAAAAAAATTACCTATAATTCTCAGAAATGAGTTTTATTGAAAAACAACTTAGTTTTATTTAAGAAAGTTTGCCAGGCTGGTCTCATGGCTTACAATAAATGTAAATAAAACCATGTTGCTTCCAACGTCAACCAGATTCACTGTCTATTTCTGAAGCAGCTCCCCAGGGTGGGCCAGGCATTGCCCCGAGCTCCGGGAACACAGAGAGAAGTCGGAGCCTTGGAGGGAAAGGAGAGCATGGTCTTGGGACAATCCCTCCAATGCAGGTACACACAGGGGCTGTGGGGGCACGGGAGGGGTCACCTATGCTGCCCAGGTAGGAGGGAGACCAAAGGCCTTCACTGGGTGACAGCTGCTCCAGGCTTAAAGCGAAAGAGCAGGGACAGTCCCAGCAGGCGAGGGGAGGAGGAGTGAAGACAGCGAAGTGCAAATGGTCGGTCCCTGGAAGCTCTGTGGGGCAACGGCGCCGGGGCGGGACTAGAGAGGCCAAGTAGGGAGTAAAGGTCGAAGCCAGACTCTGAGGGGCTTTGAGCCATGATAAGGCAGAAAGTACCAGCAACAACACAACTGGAGTCCTGGCTCTGGACAAAAAAGAGGATGAATGAGGTTCTTCTGTCAGAGGGAAGCGCTGGAGGCAGAGCCCAGAGCATCTCTGTGGCCTCTGGCCGGTCTGCCACCTTGCTCTGGGTTTCCACCTCCTTCTCTGGTACACAGGAGCTGCCCGCACCTCCTCTTCCTCACCTCGTGATATAAACCCCCAGTGAACTGCAGTTTGTGAGAGCCTTGGGACAAGTTCCAGCTGCCTTGCAAGCTTGAGGGCAGCTCATCGCTGTGAACGCTGTGCCAGCCCGGTATGTCCC
The DNA here is from genome assembly GCA_008086735.1 of Cheirogaleus medius. NCBI lineage: Eukaryota > Metazoa > Chordata > Mammalia > Primates > Cheirogaleidae > Cheirogaleus > Cheirogaleus medius. The sequence goes on from VBSM01003211.1 coordinate 2,047,233, forward strand.
TGCACCACGGAGCAAACAAACAGCCCACGCAATAGCCGTTCACTCCGAACTGCATGCCAGAGTGCCGCCACTCTTCTCTAGGCAGAAACCAAATCTAGCTGGTTTATTTTAAGTGAGAGTTACACAAGTCATCACCACGTATGGATTTAAGCTTTGAGAGTTAATTAAAGCAAAAAGATTGCAAATGTGCCCAAACCACCGCCCAAGTGAGGCTCTGACCTTGAACAGCTATAATTTAGGATTGTCGTCTGTGGGCCTGATAATGAGTGGGAGACTTTGCCCAGCCCCTTCTTCATATAATAAAAATTGATTTTTGACCAAGGCCAATCTATTGTTCCAGATCATTAACTTCAGAGAATAAATCATTTTCTGATGCAGTGAAAGCGGTTCCTGGGGGTTTGGTGTTTCCGGAGGCTGCTTAATGCGGAACCGAAAGCCCCTTTCGGCTGGAAGAGGCTCTGCAGAGAACAAAGCAGCCGCCCTCGTCTGATTCTTCGGGCTTCCTTTCAGGCGTTTGAATTCCAGCTAGGCCTGGTGCCGAAGCCTTCTCATCCTGAGGCCTGGATTTCAGCTTTTCCTTCAGGAATGCCCTCTGCCCACCCCTCAGGGTCAGCCTCGGGACACTAAGGGTGAAGCTGACACCAGCAGCAGCTGACCTGACCCAGGAGCCCTGGTCACACTGACCTGAACCTGAAATCAGAGCAGGGGGACAATGGAAAACAAGAAAGAAGAAATAGCATTTTTATTTTCCATTTCTGTCCTCATCTTTTTTGAAATGTCCCTCCCTGCTAAGGAAGCAGCTCTCCCTGGTTCGCCACATCCGCACAGGCATGGGCTTGGCCAGGGAGGAAGGTGGTCTTGCAGGTTACCCCTCTGCCCTCTAGCCAAGGTCACTGGGGTCAACAGCCCCTGTGGCTGTGGCGGGAGGCCTCAGGTGTGCACCTGTCCTCCAGGTCCTCATTGGCTTCCTCTCTGGGTGATTGAATGGCCTCGCCCTGGTCCCTGAAGTCCTCAGGGGACCAATGCTGGCTCCAGGGGCCCATGGTCTCTCAGCAGCACCTGCACAACCCGTGAGGAACCAGGAGGAGGCAGGCAGGGGGACAGCTCTTTCTCCACTTGAGCATCCCATGCTGCAATCTGTCCTCTGCCATCACCAGCCCGAGGCCTAAGGCCACCCATGGCGTGAGGTTTACCAGTACCGGAGGTGCCAGCCCCTGGACTTTCAGCTCTCCCTACAGCAGCCCGGTGTTCCTGTCTTCTCAGGCCCAGCACCGCGATCACCACCCACTGGGCGGAGGAGAGTGGGGTGCTGCGTTCCTCAGGGCCTCAGGCAGAAGCTTCCCCAGATCCCTCCGTCCTCACACCACGCTCTTTCCCACCTGGGAAGAACCGAGCACCCTGCGTCTCATCCTCCTCCTCGCCCACCCATGGGTGCCCCTGTCCTAGAGCCCCCTGATGCTCACTCCCAGGTCCTCTGAGTCGCATGGTCCAGCCTTAGAGTCGGACTCAGTGCAGAGAGAAAACTGATTTGGCCTAAGGGAAGTTGCCAGAGGCGGCATTTTAAAAATATCCACCCATCCCCCTCCAGTTAAATGGGTTTGAGTCACTTTCTGCTATTTGTATGATTTTAAATGAATGCAAGACCGGACAAGAGGCTCCTGTCTGCATCTTTCCCAGGACAGCCGTTGGGGGCCTCGTCCTTCTGAATGAAGGCACCGGGACGAGGGGCTGTATGAGGGGTTCCACCTTGGATTCCACCTGTCCAGGGACTCCCAAGGCAGAGGAGGGACTCTGGCTGGCCTGTGCACACACCCCTTCCCAGGGGAGTATAAAGCCAGGGGACCTGACACCGGGCCAGCAGGGGTGCCGGAGCTTCAGTGCCCGGGCCCTGGGGTTCACCAGGCATCCTGATGTGGGATGCCTTTAACCAGTGCTCACACTTTTTCATACATAGAAGAACTCATATTGGAGAGAAGCCCTACAAATGAGAACAATGTGGGAAAGCTTTTAATCTGTGTTCATACCCTAGTATGCAAAAAACTATTTACACTGGAGAGAAATCTTGTAAACATAAAGAATGTATTAAAGCTTTACCTTATGCTCTAAAAAAAAAAAAAAAAAAAAAAAAAAAAAAGGCTCTGAAAGGAACCCTCGGTGCTCGGAGCTCCCTGTGTCCTGTTCCCTGCAGAAGGGATGCTCTCCCAGATGCCAGGGGAGGGGGCAGGGCTGACACCCTGCCCACCTGCCCAGTCCTCTCTGTCCAGGTCTGAGCTTGTTCCTTGGGAGCCAAGCCACAGCCACAGTGCCCTGCCTGCTCTGTCATCACAGCCTCTGCCGCAGTCACGGCCCTGGGCACCTTCTGCCGGGTGAAGAGGAGAGTGGAGCAGGACCTGTCCAAGCCAGACCTGGACCACAGCAAAAACTGTCTCTTTGGCCACTGTCATTAGAAAGCCCATCCCTCCTGCCCGCTGGGCCCAAGCTCAAGCTCACTCCTGTTGCCAGTCTCAGCTACCCAGGTCTCCTTACCCCACCCCCACCCCACGGTCTCCGTGCCTCCTGAGGTCCCTGAGGCTCCAGCTAGTCTTTTTTGGGCCTCTGCTCTTTGTCCTTAGGTCCGCTGGCATCAGTCTTCTCCTTCACACAGCCCGACCCCATCTCCCCCTACCGGGGCTCTACTTTCCCTTTCTGTGGCTTTACTGTCGCTGGGCAGGTTGAATCCACTTCTGCAAGTCCCAGAGGCTTGTCCTGGGGGAGGGGAGAGGAGGGACAGGCAGTGAGCAGGACAGCAGCAGCCAGCGAGCCTGCTGGTCAGGGCCTGCAGGGAAGGGCACGGGGAACGGGGACGCTGGGCTCCTCCGTGCTGGCTACGTGGGGTCACGAGCTGTTTTCCTGCAAATGCTTCTCCTGGGATTGAGCGTCCTTGGATTGAGTTTAATATCTGGATTTGAAAATGTATTACCACATATGAAGTCATCTTTAATAATTTCATGCCATAATCTTCAAAATTTAATAAGCCCTCCAGAGATACTTAATAAAGTGTAGCCTGACTTGGAAAGTAAAATGTAGCGGCACAATATCCTTAGATACTGCAGACCGCTGTTCAGGTCCTGCCCCAGCCTCGCCCCACCTCTCGGGGGCCTGCGATTCTCCCAGCGCCGCCCTGCGAGGAGCAGGGAGAGTCAGACCAGACAAGGAGTTTACCTTAGAGCTCAATTCCAAGGCTGGGTGCTTAAAAGGGGACTGGCTCTTTTTTGAATTTCAAAGAGTTTATTCAAGTTAGATGATCAGGAAGCAGAGCTCCACAGCCGGAGCTGAAGGCCCACAGTGAACGAGGCGTGAGACGGGGACGCGGGGCAGGACCAGAACCATTTCCCTGCTGAGGGCCCACGGCAGGATCTGAAAGTGAGAGACACAGAGTGGACATGGCCTGGGTCCCTTTGAAGGGACTGAGAGAGCTGAATCGTGCTGAGGGGGAGCCCGAAAGCGGAGGGCGGTCGCTGCTGCACTTCCTGTCTAAAACTCTGGAAGGAGGTGATGGCTTAGGTGGCCTCGCGGCAACACGGGACCGCCGGAGAGCAGAGCTGGTGGCACGGCACGCTTAGGCAACGTGTTTATCAAGGTTCTTGGTTTCAAACAAAAAAGCTAATTCTGGCCAACTAAGCAGGAAAGACATTTATTGGCGGGGTAATGGAGAATGAACAGAAGGAGCACGTGGCAGTCCTCAGCTGGAGGCCTGGAGGCCTCTGGCCTTTGGCCTCTGCCCTTGCAGATGCCATGACTAACTGTCTGCAGCTGGCGAGACGCATGGTCAGCGCTGCCCGCAAGAAGCTGGCGGCTCCCCTGCAGGCGAGGCTGCCTCTGAGACTCAGCCACGCCCACCCTTGCACCTCACAGGACCACGCCCCGCCCTGCAGTGACCTCTGGCAGGCACACTGGCTCAGAACCCAAGCCGCTGCCTGCATCCTTCCACAAGAGTGTAGACAATGTGCTGGATTTTCTCCAGGTTCTGTGGACCTGAGAGAGACTGAGCGGTGGCTAGGTCAGGCCCTCCCTGGTCCTGGAGCATGTTTCTTATTTTGGCTACTCAGAAGCCAAAGCTTTTTCCTACTGGGGGGAAATCTCAGGACAGAAGGGAGCCACAGGTGGTACGGGGGGGGGGGCAGATAGTCCCTTTCCCACCTGCTGGCCATAGGGTGGGCATGTGGCCCAAGTGTGGCCAAGCAGGTGCCACCACCAGGGCTTGACTCTTGAGGGGATGATGCAGGGACCTTGTCAGGCAGCTGATTTTCCATGGCAGCCGAGGTGGGAGGGAGTCCGGCAGGCCGGCGGCTGCAATGCCTGCAGCCGAGGTGACTGCTGCACCCTGCCTTCTTAGAGCTTGGTGGGGCCTGGACCTACAGGCATCCTCCAAAGTCAGGACAACACAGGAACACACTCCAAGAACTTATCTCACACCAGAGGGAAGGATGGGAGGAGGGGCAGAGGTCAGGTCTGAATTTGGCTGAATGTTAACCAAATCAGCAGTGCTTTAAACCAAAAGACACTGGACTACGAAGATCACTGTTGGCTGGTGGGCCATGAGATGGGGGTGTCCTGATGTGAGTTCAGTGACATAAAGAATGGGACTGTTTTATGTCCTGTGTGACAATAAAAATGAAAGTGTGAAGAGCCTCCAAGGAGTGGCCTGGAGGGCAAAGCCCTTGCACGTCTGGACATGGCAGAGTCTGACCAGGTCCAAGGAGGAAACGGGGCTCGGCTTTACACACTGTGGTCTGACTGGCGAGCTGTGGCTGCAGCCGGCCCACTGCTGGGACCCTCCACAAGGATAGAAGGAGGGAAGGGATTCCCTGTCATCTCTGACAGGGGCCAGTCTCCCTGGGAGCTGGAGAAGGTGGCACCACCAGCTTGTTTCAGAGACAGTTTGGGGCATGGAACCAGAGCAGCACCTTTTTATTTCTTGAGTTTTCTTGTCTTTTCCCACAGCCCTGCGATCTTCCCCGGGCCCGATACAGAACTGCATGCTCGTCCCTGCACTTGGCTGACGGCGTCCTGGATCATCACTCCTCCCATCACCCTCCTCAGTCCCACGCGCCTCCCCACTCTGGCCCGCAGGCCCAGCCTCCTGGAAGGGTGGTCAGACAGGCAGACACGAAACCAGGAGTGATGGATGGGAAGGAATGGGGCTCGGACTGAACCAAAAAAAAAAAAAGACAAAATCTTTTCTTTAAAATGTCACTCTGTTTTCATAGGCGAGGCTCCCTGAACTTGGTCAACCAACCCAGAGACCATGGCTCCCAAAGAGAATTTCTTGCAGGGTAAATTTGCCAGACTTAAAACAGCTCATTTCCTTCCCCAAACTGTCTCCTGTCCAGTCTGCAAAAGGCTCAGCTGATGGAGAAGCTGTGCCTTGTCACTCATTCCCTCCCTGAGCTGGTGTTGGCAGAGTCCCCAGCAGGCTCCCCTCACTGCGCTGACAAGCCTGGAGTGAGCACAACAAAGGGGTGCCACGGAGCCTGGGGCACCGCAGCTGGAGGCCAGGAACAGCCTGAGCAGGCGACTGGCTGTTGACTGGGATTGGATGGACAGATATCAGTTAGCTGAGAGAGGGTCCCCGCGTGCCAGTGTGCTTTGAGGAATGATGTGGGGTGAGGCATGCACTGGGGCTAGATTTTGTTCAAGTTCAACATGGTTTCTTTTGCTCCTGGAAAAGGTGGAGTCACCGGGAATGAATTTACCCTCCTGTCTAAAGTAACAACAACAGCAACAAAAACAAAACAGAAAATAACATGAAACAAGGGTATGCAAGACACTGGAATCTGGAATCTGGCTATGAGAGAGGGAGATCCCTGAGAGAGGGGAAATCAACAAGGAGCCCCTCCTGCCTGAGAGAGCTCAAAGCTGGGTGCAGCAGGGAGAGCCCCCAGGCACAGCCTCTGGGCTCCTGGGTAAAGGAGACAGAGTGAGCGTCCAGGGAGACCCAGGCGGCTACAGTGCACAAGATGGAGCGCTGATGAGCACAGAGATGCCCAGGACAGAGTGCACAGTGCGCAGAGGGGCCCTGCAAGTATTCTGCAGAGTTCTGACCAGCGCGCATGTGTGTGAGGAAACTGCGTGAAGCTTGGGGGTGAGGTATCTAAAAGATTAGAGAGAGCAGCACCCAACCAAGCCAGAAATAGTGCCCGTTCCACAGGCCACACTGGAAAGTCACAGCCATGACATGTGGGTTATAATTACAGTGGTCTCTGACTTTAGCCCCACCTATAAAATCTCCATAAGCCCCGCCAATCAAAACCCTGCCTCTCGTGGTGCCACGCATCCCGCATGCTCCTGGACAGCTCTCACTCCCTGCCTTCGCTGTCCCCATCCACACCACTCCCCTGCCAGCCTGTCACCAGGCTGGACCTGTCACCAGGACCTGTTGCCAGGAAATGGACCTCGCCCTTCCTAGCTGAAGCTGCAGCTCCTGTTCCCACTCTGTTGCAGACCTGTGGGTCTTTAATTCCTCATGTCTAGTCATGGCACCGGAGGCAAAGTGTCCTTCTCCCACCAGGGGACACCAGTGTGAATGCCTTTTCTTTTTCTTTTGTGTTTGTTTTAATTCAATAAAACTTGTATATATTAAATCCTTATGCACAACATATTTTGAAATGTGTATACATTGTGGAATGGCTCAATCAAGGTAATTAACATGCATTAATTCAGAAAAAAATCATTTTTTGTGGCAAGAACACTTAAAATCTACTCTCTTAGCTGTTTTCAAGATACAATACATTGTTATTAACTATAATCACCACATTGTACAATGGATCTCTTGAACTTATTCTTCCTGTCTAAATGAAATTTTGTGTCTTTTGACCTATATCTTCCCAATCCTCCACCCCGCAACTCCTGGTAACCACCATTCTACTCTCTGTGCCTATGAGTTTGACTTTTTCAGATTACACGTATAAGTGAGATCCTTAGGTATTTGTCTTTTTGTGCCTGGCTTATTTCACTTAATATAATGTCCTCCAGTTTCATCCATGTTGTCAGAAATGACAGGATTTCCTCCTTTTTTAAGGCTAAATTATATATATATACCACATTTTCTTTATCCATTCATTGATTGATAGGCACTTAGGTTGATTCTATATCTTGGCTACTATGAATAGTGCTGCAATGAACATGAGAATTCAAATTTCTCTTCAACAGAATAATTTCATTTCCTTGGGTATATACGCAGAGGAGGAATTGCTGGATCGTATGGTAATTCTACTTTTAATTTTTTGAGGAGGCCGGGCGCGGTGGCTCACGCCTGTAATCCTAGCACTCTGGAAGGCCGAGGCGGGTGGATAGCTCAAGGGCAGGAGTTCGAAACCAGCCTGACCAAGAGCGAGACCCCGTCTCTACTAAAAATAGAAATACATTAATTGGCCAACTAAAATATATAGAAAAAATTAGCCGGGCATGGTGGCGCATGCCTGTAGTCCCAGCTACTCGGGAGGCTGAGGCAGAAGGATTGCTTGAGCCCAGGAGCTTGAGGTTGCTGTGAGCTAGGCTGACGCCACGGCACTTACCCTAGCCTGGGCAACAAAGTAAGACTCTGTCTCAAAAAAAAAAAAAAATTTTTTTTGAGGAACCTCCATACTGTTTTCCATAAAGTCTGCTAATATACATTCCCACAACAGTGTGCAAGAGTTCCTTTTTCTGCACATTGCTACCAGCACATCTTTTATTTATTTATTTTACAAAAGCCATTCGAAATATGTGAAGTGATATCTCACTGTGGTTTTCATTTGCATTTCTCTGAAAATTAGTGATGTTGAGCATTTTTTCACATATCTGTTGGCCATTTGTATGTCTTATTTTGAAAAATATTTATTCAGGCCCTTTGCCCATTTTTCAATCAGGTTATTTGTTATCTTTCCATTGTTTGAGTTCCTTATGTATTTTGGATATTGACCCCTTATCAGATGTGTGACTTACGAATCCTTTCTCCCATTCCTCCGGCTGCTTCTCCACTCTGTTGATTGCGTCCTTGGCTGTGCAGAAGCTTTTTAGTGTGATCCTATTTGTCTATTTTTACTTTTGTTACCTCTGCTTTTGGCGTCATATCCAGGTAATCATCGCCCAGACCAATGTTGTAGAACTTTTCCCCTGTGTTTTCTTCTAAAAGTTTTACAGTTTGGGGTCTTATGTTTAAGTCTTAATCCATTTCGAGTTCATGTTTGTATTTGGTGAGAAGGGTCATGAATGCCTTTTCTCATAGCTCTTTTGCTTGGCTCATGGTCTCAGATGATTTGAAACCTTCTCTGCTTAGGCACAGACCAGCTGATGACTGGTTAGGAAATAACAGATGCAATGCTGACTGGCCTCAAACAAGATTGTCACTCCACATCGACCCTGTACAGAATGCCTGAGTCTCTGCGTGCATGTGAGTCAGACTCCTGTCACGATTTCTTTCTTCCCCATAGTTCACATTTCCCAAAAGGCCATCAGGAGGAGAGACAAAGGAGGAAAAGAAAGAGGAGGAGGAAAAGGAGAAACAACAGCTGATTCCCCAAGCACTGCCCCATCCCAGAAGCATCCTGCAGCAGCGTTGCTGCCCCCATGGGTGGTCCTGAAAGACAGTAAAGGATAATCCTTGCAGCTTCTAAAGCTTTGAGAGAAACATCTACTGTCCAGTCTGCCTAAAAGGAAACATGAAGATGCACAGAATTCCAGTTCACTGACCTTTGGAGACCACTGGTCATTTCTATTCACACTTGGATCTTCACTAACCTTTTCCCCAACTGAACCCACCCGCAGTCATCTGGCCACTGTCTGGGGACAATGAGCCCATTGACAATGGTTTGGTCTGAAGTGTCATCTGATACCTGGGAAACTTAAAGGACACAAAACATTACTGTAGGAAATCAAGCAAGGAAAGGGTGCATGTTGAGAAGGGAGAGAAATAACTAGCACTTATTGAATATTTTCTCTTCATATCTTTCATTGCTTGACTAGATGTACTGTGTGTAACTCACACAGTTCCAGCAGATCTCAATAGCTATTAACAAGATAGCTCTACAGGTGTTAGATATGGTTGGCTATTACCTCCTGCACCTTGCACTGCTGGTCTCTGGGTTGAATACATCTTTCCCTTGCTGCTGTTCTCTGCTCATCCCAGCTTGCTAATAATTTTAGACCCAATACTTTCATTTCACTGGTATTAAGGGACTCCTCATCCTTCTCTTCCCCAAGTATACCTCTCTTTATTCAACGTGTTCTGCCCATCCTCGTGACTCAGCATTCCATTCAAGTGTCTGCATTTGTTTTTTCTCGTCCAGGTTTCCACATGGGGTAAAAGAAGCTCTTTACCTCTTAAAGCACTGAAGCCCTTGACTAAGGAAACATGTTCTCAAAATGCATAAAATTATTTGATTAAACTCTCAGAAATATAGCATTGATATTAAGACTTGTGTATCCTCAATTTTTTTTTCAAAATTTTTAGCAATGTATTAGTCAATAGGTTTCAATTGATGTTGACATACTTAAAGACAGGCTACCTCAACGTCCACCTCCAAATATATACACACAGTCATGCACCACGTAACGACGGGGATACATTCTGAGAAATGCATCTTTAGGGGATTTCTTCATTGTGCAAATATCAATGAGTGTATTTAAACAAACCTAGATGGTATAGCCCACTACAAACCTAAGCTATATGGTATGGCCTATTGCTCCTTGGCTACAAACCTGTACGGCATGTTACTGCACTAAACACTGTAGGCGATTGTAACACATGGTAAGTATTTGTGTATCTAAACATATATAAACATAGAAAAGGTACAGTAGAAACACAGTATAAAAGATAAAAATGGTACATCTATAATATGGGCACTTACCATGAATGGAGCTTGCAGGACTGGAAGTGGCTCTGGGTGAGCCAGTGAGTGGTGAGTGAGTGTGGAGGCCGAGGACACTACTGTACACTACAGTAGATGTTATAAACACTGCACACTGAGACTACCGTAAATTTATTTAAATTTTTTTCTTTCTTCAATAATAAATTAACCTTAGCTTACCATAACTTTTTTACTTTATAAATATTTTAATCTTTTTAACTTTTTGATTCTTTTGTAATAACACTTAGCTTAAAACACAAACACAATGTAAAGCTGTGCAAAGATATTTTCTTTATATCCTTATTCTATAAGATTTTTCTATTTTAACTTTTGTTTACTTCTTAAATTTTGTTAAAACTAAGACACAAAGATACAAAAAATCAGAATCATCAAGAGTCACTAGGCAATGGGAATTTTTCAGCTCTGTTATAATCTTGTGGAACCACCATCATATATGGGGTTCATCATTGACCAAAATGTCGTTACGTGGCACATGACTGTCATATGTATATGTATATATATATAAAATACACAAATATGCATGCATTATATGTAACAATTTTATTGAGAAATAACTCACATATCATAAAATCATAAAATTTATCCTTTTAAAGTGTACAATTCAGTGGTTTTCATGGAATTGTGCAACTGTCACCATTAATATCAGAATATTTTCATTACCCCCAAAAAGAAACTCCATACCCATTAGCAGTCACTTCCTCCTCCAAACCATGGTAAACATTAATTTACTTTCTACTTTAATTCTGCTTTCTACTTAATTCTACTTTCAGTAGATTTATATATTCCAGATATTACATATAAATGGAATCATACAATATGTGGTCTTTTGTGACTATCTTTTGTCACTTAACACACATAATGTTTTCAATGTTCATCCATGTTGTAGCATAATACATCAGTACTTTGTTCTTTTTATTGCCTAATAATATTCCACTGTATGGATATACTTCATTTTGTTTATCCATGCAGTTAATGGGCATCTGTGTTTTCTCTGCTTTTTGGCTATTACGAATAATGCTGCCATCTATATACAGGTTTTATGTAGACATATATTTTTCGTTCTTTTGGATATATACCTAGGAATGGAATTAATGGATAACAGAGTAACTTCACTTTTAACCTTTGAGGAATTTCCAAACTGTTTTCCAAAGTGGCTGCACCAGTTTGCATTCCACTGCCAATCGATAGAGGATTCCAATTTCTCCACATCCTGCCAATACTTGTTGTTGGTGTTTTTCATGCTAGCCATTCTAGTGGGTGTGAATTGGCTTCTCATTTTTGTTTTGATTTGCATTTCCCTAATGATTAGTAATGTTGAGCGTCTTTTCATTTGCTTATTGGCCATTTTATCTCTCTTTGAAGAAATATTTATTTAAATATTTTGCCCATTTTAAAATTGAGTTTTTTATTAGTATTTATTATGAAGTTGTAAAAGTCCTTTAAATATTCTGGATACAAGTTTCTTATCAGATATATGATTTGCAAGTATTTTCTCCCATCCTGTGAGTTATCTTTTCACTTTCTGGATAATGTCCTCTGAAGTATTAATATAAATTTTTCATTTGCTAGAGTCTAATTTATCTATTTTTCTTGTGTTTCTCATGTTGTTAGTGCTATCAACAGTTACCAAACCCAAGGTCATGAAGATTTATTCCTGTGTTTTCATCTAAGAGTTTTATAGTTTCTCTAACATTTAGCTCAATGGTCCATTTAAAGCTAATTATTATATATGATGTGAGGTAGGGTGTTCATATGGATATCCAGTTATCCCAGCAAAATTTATTGAAAAGATTATTCTTTCTCCCATTGAATTGTCTTGGTATCCTTGTTAAAAATCAATTGACCATACATGTAATGGTTTATTTCTGCATTCTACTTTGATTCCATTGATCTATGTCTGTCCTTATGTCATTGCCACACTGTCTTGATTATTGTAGCTTTACAGTGAGTTTTGAAATTGGAAAGTGTGAGTCTTCCAACTTTTTTCCTGTTTTCAAGATTGTTTTTTATATTCTTGTTTCCTGGCATATTCATGTAAATTTTAGGATCAGCTTATCAATTTCCAGGGGATAAAGACCACCTGGGATTTTAATCAGGGTTGTGTAGAATCTGTAGATCAATTTGGGGAGTATTGTCTTCTTAACAATACTGTTTTGCAATTCATGAACATAGGCTATATTTCCATTTATTTAGGCCTTATTTAATATATTTTAATATATTATAGTTTTAAATATATAAGTGTTCTGTTTTTTTGTTAAAATTATTCCTAAATATTTTATACTTTCTGATGTTACTACAAATGGAATTTTTTAAATTGCATTTTTTGGTGATGCATTCCTACTGTGTAGAAATACAATTGATTTGTTTACATTAATCTCATATGCTGCAACCATATTAGTTCTAATAGTTTTGTGTATGTGGATTACTTAGGATTTTCTACATACAAGATCATGTCATCTGCAAATATAGTTTTATTTCTTCCTTTCCAAACTGGATACCATTTAGTTGATTTTCTTGCCTAATTCCATTGGCTTGAACCTTCAGCACAATGTTCAACAGATGTCATAAAAGCAAACATCTTTGTCTTGTTTCTGATCCTAGTGGGAAGCATCTAGAATTTCACTATTAAATGCGATGCCAGGTATGGGTTTTTTGTAATGCCCTATATCAGGTTAAGAAAGTTCCTTTCTATTCCTAGTTTGTTCAGTGTTTATCATGACAGAGTGTAGGATTTTGTTAAATGCTTTTTCTGTGTCTATTGATATCACTATGGTTTTCTTCTCTGATCTATTAACATTGTCTATTACTTTGATTGATTTTTTTAAATGGTAAATCAACCTTGCACTCCTGGGATAAATCCTACTTGCTCATGTTGTATGATCCTTTTGATATGTGTATGGATTTGGTTTACTAGTATTTTGTGGAATATTTTTTCATCTATAGCCTTCTTTTCTTATCATGTCTTTTTCTGATTTGTGTATTAAGTTATACCGGCTTCATAGAACAAGTTTGGAAGTTTTCCATCCTCTTCTATTTTTTGGAAGAGTTTGTGAAGGATTTGTATTCTTATTAAAACATTTGGCAGAATTTACTGCTGAAGCCATCTTCAGTATGCCTTCTATTAAAGTAGAAATAGTTCCCATATTTAAAGTTACACATTGTAGAAATTCTAAGCTAATTTTAAAAGATTGATAAATAAATGCTCAGACACATTTATTTATTTATTTATTTATTTATTTTTTTTTTTT
>VBSM01003211.1:2060470-2093127 GCA_008086735.1 Cheirogaleus medius
ATACATAACCGTAATATTTGTACTCCCATAATATGCTGAAATAAAAAAAAAAATAATAACTTAACAGTCATGGTTTTAAATTGGCAACTCATACTATGTTATTGACCGAAGTTATGTGAAAACCCCACTCAGCAAGGAGGAAAGAAAGGAGGAAGGGAGGTGGGGAAGAACGGGGAGAAAGGAGAAAAGGAGGGAAGGGGGCAATAAGAAAAGAAAGGAAGACTTAACTTGTTATAGGCCACACAGTTGATGAGTACCTGGATATAAATCAGATCCCAGCAGACCCATGCTTCTTTCATTCTGGGATAGACCACCAGATACTGCTCTTCACACTTCAGAATAAAGCCCATTGGCTAAAAGAGGGTCTTACATCTGATGCTGCCTTATTTATCAGACCATGTGGCTGCCCCCTCCCAAATTGTTGAGCAGTGTGACAAAGTGGAAAGAACTTTGGGATGAGAAGATCTAAGAGCTGGTCAAGGCTCTTTCTCCCAAGCTGGGAGACCATTTCACGCCACTTTCCCTTTCTGGGTCTCAGTTTTCTCCTCTTCAACATGAGGAGGTTGAGCCAGACTGGAGTCAAAGTGGTTTCCACGATGCTGCCTTTTGGGACTGTAGAAATAATTCTTAGGAAGAAGTTCATTCCATGGTTATAAGAAGGACCCTGGGAGCCAAAGATACTTGAATTCAAATTCTAGCTCCACCATGTACTGGTTGTGCCACCGGGGGAAGTCCATTATACTTGCTGAACTTCGGTTTTCCCATAGGCAAAATAGGAAGAGTTACAAAGTTCCTTTACAGAGTTTTTATATGGATTTGGTGAGGTAATTTGTTGTGCCCGGTAAAAACTAGGCACTCGAAAAGTGTTAGCTGATGTTAGGTGCTAGGAGCTTCGCTGAAGTCACATAAAGAAACAAGGTGATGCCTGCTTTTAAAGAGCTCCCACTCCAGCAAAAAGCAGGAATGGACACAGAAAAGTTTCGAAACAACACAATGTGTTCCATGACAGAGGTTTGTAGGTGACAGATGCTGTGGGAACATGGAGGCTAGATCTTGGGAGAGTCAGGGAAGATGTCAGAGAAGATAACATCCAGGTAGGCCTTGAAAGATCAGTAGGAAAAAGCCCATGGGAGGGAAGGAATGGAAGGACATTCCAACGGGAAAGCACTCCTCTGCAAAGCCACAGAGGCACGGAATAGCAGGGGGGGTTAGAGAAGTAAAATGCACAGTGTGGTTCCAGTTTTACATCTAAAGAGAAGGACGGTGAGAGAGGATGATGAAGGGAGAAGTATGAGCCCATATGGAGAGGGTCTTGTGAAAAGGCAGAATTTAATCCTGTTTGTAATAAATAGCTCACAAGGGAGAGCCATGGAGTGTGTTGTGTTTGGGGAATATAGCTTGGTACTCTGGCAGCGTGTGGGTGATCTCTGGGGAGGAGGTTAAGAGAAGGAAGGGGAACAACAGAAAAAAAAAATGCTTCCATTTGAGGGTGAGTCCTCGGCCAAGGCAGTGGAGAAATTGTAGGCAATAGCATTTACAGTCCCAAACACATTTTTCCCAGAGTCCTCAGTCACCAGTGCCCCAAATGGGATGCTTCTGTTTTCCATGGCAGCCTTGGGGAGAAAGGCAATAGGCAATAATCACTTACTGAGCACCTTCTGTATCCCAGGCACTCACTCTCAGAGGCTGAGTACAGAAATCACCATTAGAACACACCATTGTAATAACTGCTATAAGCAAGTTCATTGGTGAACAGTAAAAATTAGTGGGGAAAACGTTCAGGAGAAGCAGGATATTTGGATAGCCTCAAAGCATCTCCACCAAGGTGTTTATTAATTACTCTGATGATTTTAATATATGTCCAGAAATTCTTTGATACTATCTCCTTCCGGAAGATGAAATTTAATTCCTCCCCTCTTGAGTATGGGCTGAACTTAGTGACTCACTTTCAAAGAATAAAGTATAAAAAGGGGAAAACAGAGAAAACTGGCAGACACCACCTTAATCAAGTGATCAAGGTTAACATCACAAGTCATGTTGAAATCATGTACCTCCTAATATGATATGATGAGAAGGGCACTTCACCTCTCTTGTATTCATAACTCCAGATTAATCATGAGAAAATGTCAGATGAACCCAAATTCAGGACCATTCTACAAATTACTCAACCAGTGCCAAGGTCATGGAAATCAAAGAAGGTCTGAAAACAGTCACAGATTGGAGGAGATTAAGGAGACATAACCAGTAAATGCAAAGTATTATCTTGGACATGATCCTAGAATGGGAAAAGGACATTAGTGGGAAAACTGGGGAAATCCAAATAAAGTCTATGCTCTAGGTCATAGGTGACCAACTGCTTTGTTTTGCTGGGAACTGAGGGGACCCTGGTGCTTGGGACTTGGAGTTTTAAAATCTGGACAACCCCAGTTTCTCCAGAACTGGGGTCTTTTCTGGGATGTGAGGTTTTTGGTGTGAAAAAAAAAAATTTAAAAACAGGAAAGTCCCAGGCAAGCCTGGAAGAGCTGGTTACCCTGGTAATACAACACAATCGCACCAAGGGTTACTTCTTAGCTTTGACTAATGTGTCGCGGTGGGTTTGTGAGACGTTGTCATTCAGGGAAGCTGATTGCAGGGTCTACAAGAACACTCTGTACCATCCTTCTAACTCTAACCTAAAATTATTTCAAAATAAAAAGTTCAAAATAAAACAAAACAAATGAATTAACAAAAATAAGTGAGGAGGGAATGAGAGGAGAGAAAAAGTACAAGCATCATAATATCCGGACTTTTGATGGCAAAAAAGGTGACACATGCGGGCAGGCCTCGGGAGGGACTCAGAAATGGAAAAGTCTGGAACTAGACTACCCTCTCTGTCTCTCCTCCCCAGCCCCTTGTCCCCAGCAGCCCTGCTTTGTCTTCTTCCTCCGCAGCTCTCTGCGTGCCCGACAGCCGAGCTGTCCACAAGGTCTCCCCTCACACTCGGCACTTGGCACACACACTCTCTGAGCCCACTGCAGTTTCCAAGGTGAGCAAAGCTGGGTCCTGTGCCCACCTCCCACCCGCTGTGTGGGTGACACAGCCAAGGCCCCTCGGCACAGTGTGAACAGGTGGGGGAGAGGGCTGGCAAATGGGTCATCAGGGCATCAATGTTCATGTTGGGGAGATGTACAAATAAATACAAATACTGTTAAAGAATAAATAATGTTTGTAGCGAGCACCTTCGTGTTGCCTCAATTAAGCAAAGCTGCTTTGTTTAAAAAAAAAAAACTGTTTTAAACATACACACCCATTAGTGCTCAAGTCAAAGACCAGCAGCTGTCACAGCTTCCTGCCTGGCCATAGCGGACTCCCATGAAAGGGCCCTGCCAGCCCCTCCTTCCCAGCCACCACACCCTTCCTGGTGGCCTCCTGCTTCCTCTGTTTTCTTTCCAGTCTTATTGTGATATAAATTCTGTTCCTCACTGTACTCAGGTCTGCCTTTTTGAGTCTTAAAAGCCTGTTTGGTGAATCAAATAATTGAACGTTTGACATTTTCTTGCTGTTTTTCTTCCTACTTTGTCTTACTTACCTGAAGACCATCTGAGCATCCTGATCGACCAGCAGTGGACATCAGGGAACATGTACAAGGAAGTGCCGGGGGGACACACTAGGAGTAATATTTTGAATTATATTATACACACCAAATGTGTACCTGAAAAAAAATGTTTAATGTGAGAAAAACCTGCAATATACCTACATGTTTTAAGGGTGTTTAGGGGTGGTTCCATCTTGGAGAGGAAAAATAAATGCATTTTGTAACTCCCTGTTACTTCTCTCAGAGGAACCTGTCTTTGCCTCTGTTCCTTAATTTTTTCTTTTCCTTTTCAACCATAGTCACTGGTTCAGGCCCAGTGAGTGTCTGATTCCAGGAAGAGATGTATTACTTTTGGCACACCTAGCAGTTTCCATCTTTGACTCTATTGTTTTAAATTTATGAAATCTACACTTTATATCTGCACTTTCATTTTTTTTCCCCCATTTTTCCCTCATTATTATAAAAGAGGGACAAAATGCCACCAAATGTGTCAGCAGTTGCACACAGGTGCACTGCACAAGACGGTGTGCCGTTGGCCACTGGCAGTGCCATCAGCACCATTCACGGGCAGATGTGTACTACATTCCATGATGCAAAGTTTTCTTCCCTTTTTTAAGTATTGTGTTAGATAAGTTTCATTTTATAAAAGGTTTATGCACTCATTGTAAAAAGTTGTACAATGGAGTTGTAGGAAGAAAAAGTTAATTCTCCTGCTCTTTCTCATGCCCCTCCACCCCAGTGCCATACCTGGAGATAGATGTTGCTGCCCAGCCAGGTTCATTTGCCCGTTGCGCAGGGAAGAGCCAATGTACTGAGACAGTCTGGTTGCAATGCAGAAAGAGTTTAGTAATTCCTCATAGGGCTAAGCAAGGAGACAGGAGAAAGTTTCTCAAATCTGCTTCCCCGAGAATTTGGGAGACAGGGTTTTTAAGGATAGTTTGGCAGGCAGGTGATTAGGTAATTAGGTTTGTTAATTAGGGCAAAATTGTAGGGGTGTAGAAATCATCTGCTTGTGTTGCTCCAGTCCCTGGGGTCACAATTCCAGTTGAGTTGGTTTCTTGGTATGGGCCGCTAGACCTCTGCATAGAAAGCTAATTAATTTTACCTTATGCACAATATTTCACATTATGGATGTGTCATAATTTATTTATCCATTCCTCAAGATGAACCTTTGGATTAATTCTATTTTTGACACCACCATAAATTTTCTCATATATTTACAGAAATTTTAAAATGGTCCTATTATCTCTGTAAGAAAGGTAGCCAAAAGTGATTTTACTAAGTCAAAGGATTTACATATTATTTACATTATTAGGTATCCCATATTAGTTTCCCAAAGGTTATAGAAATTCACACTCCCACCATCAATGTTTCAAAGTGCTTATTTCTCACTGTCATGGGGTGTTGTTATTGCAAGGGCAAAGAGAATTTTCCTCCCCCTCTAGAGGTTAGAGTCTGCTATAATGAACTGACAATAGACAGATTAACAGGAGAAAAGGCATACAAATTTATTAATGTGCATAAACACAGAAGCCATACGAAATATGAGACTCAAAGAATGGCCGGCTCATTGAATACCCTCTTTGTAGGGGAGAGGGAAATGGGTGAGGCAGGCAATGGTGAAGGGAGCAAATGATTTTCAGGGAACAGCAATGTGTCCAAAGAGCAGACTATAGTTCATAGGTGATTCTCTTAGGAAACTGATTGGGCTGGCAAGTTATGGAGTTATGGGAAGGTGAGGGGTGGCCCCACACACATGACAAAGGTTGTTTTATTACACAGATAAAAGTATCTTATGCGATCTTGGAGCCGCCCTCAGAAGAAAAGATAAAAAATCTTCCTGGGCATGGTGAAGACTTGCAGACTTTTCTCTTCTCTGGTAGTTAATCTTTCCTGGTTATTCAATGAGATTCCTAGGGAGAGGTTTAAGACAATTGCATTTCTTTTGAAAAGAAGTTTCCTCAGTCAAATAAGGAAATTCCAGAGAGAGAGAGAGAGCCCCTCCCTGAACTTGGGGAGGGAGAAACAGAGGTTAGAAAGTCCTTGGTTCTGAGACAGCTTCTGAGGTCTCTCAATTTCTTTTCATTCAAAGTACTCAGCGTGCCAGAGCACCCTATGGGGTGTTTTTTTCTGAGCCCCAACATCATCAATTGTTTTAACATTTGCCAATTTAATGAATGAAGACTGGTGTCTCATTGTTTTCATTTGCATTTAGTGAGATTAAGCATCTCTTCAAATGATAATTAATACTGTGAAGTGTCTGTTTCTATTCTTTGCCTGTTTTTTCCCCCTGTTGGGCTGTTTGTCTTTTTCTTACTGTATGAGTTTTCTGTTGCTGCCATAATAAATTACCGGCAGCTGAAACAACACAAACTTATTTTCTTACAGTTCTGGATGTCAGAAGTCTAAAATGGGTCTCAATTGGATGAAAATCAAGGTGACAGCCAGACTGTGTTTCTTTCGGGACATTCTAGGGGACAATCTGCTTTCTTGACTTTTCCAGCTTCTCAAGGACACCCACATCTCTTGGCTTAGGGGTCCTTTCTTCACCCTCAAAGTCAGCAGTGACAGGCCAAGTCCCTCTCATGCTGCCATCTCTCTGGTTCTCTACAGCCCAGAAAGGTTTTTTGCTTTTAAGAATACATTAGATGGAGCTCACCAGGATAATCCAGGGTGCACTGCCCACCTCGCCGTCTGCAAAGCCCTGTGCATAGGTTCAGGGCATTAGAATGTGGGCATCTCTGGAGGCCATGATTCTGTCTACTACACTGATATAAGTATGGAAGCATTTTTTTAAAAAAAGGATATGATCCCATTGTTGGCATAAATGTTGCACACATTCTTTAACCTAATATTTCTTCTTCTATATTGTTTATGACTCTGCTCTTTTAGGTATGATGTCTGCTCTTTTCAGACTTGCAAATACCTTTCCATTTTACTTTTCTTGAGGCTGCGTACTTGTGAAACAAACAAGTTTCCTGAATTTCCTGATTCAATGTGTAAATAAGTAGCTTGAAGAGCAAAAATCACAATGTAAGTGGAATTCACACCCTCACCAGGTCTCTGGAGAGAAATTTAGGGTAATAATTGGGATGGACCCTGAGAGTGAAGTCATTAGGGTAGGGATGAATGTGAACACCTTCGACTCCCAAATTCTTCTGAGTCATCCTTTGCCAATAGACATCTTCCCTGTCCCCTCAGTTTTGACATGAATAGCTCTGTCTTGCTTAAAGACCCTATAATGACCTCACCTGGGGCCAAGAGGGATCCAGTCTCCAGCCCCCACCACTCCTTCCTGCTTGAAGACGCATAACTAGGATCAGATCCCAGCATAACTTAGGGGTATGAGTATAAATATGGCATAAAAAAGGGACTAAAACCCTGAATTCCAATAGTTTGCTAATTTATATCAGCAAATACCTAGGGATTGTTTATGGAAAGGGATTCTAAGGAAACTGGACCAGGGAAGAAAGAACATAATTGTGATCCCAGATTAAGTTATACATATGGATAACCAGACATTGTGAATCAATGTATTAGATAAAGCCGTGGTTCTGGTAGATTGCAAGGTTGGTTATCTGAAACCTGGACTCAGTGGTGGCCTGTATTAAATCAAGTATAGGTGCTGCGACTTTTTTGATATAATTTTCTTAGAGAAAATAATTCAAAGATTATGGAGACAGGAATGTTGGAGTGGATTTATCATGTGTCACCTACTCGTACAAATCCTAACTATGTCTCCCAGAAGACACAGAGGAACTTCACTTAATGAGGAATCAAGAAATACATTGTGCTTGTAATCCTAGCACTCTGGGAGGCTGAGGCGGGAGGATCGCTCAAGGTCAGGAGTTCGAAACCAGCCTGAGCTAGAGAGAGACCCCCATCTCTACTATAAATAGAAAGAAATTAATTGGCCAACTAAAATTATATAGAGAAAAAATGAGCCAGGCATAGTGGCTCATGCCTGTAGTCACAGCTACTTGGGAGGCTGAGGCAGAAGGATTGCTGGAGTCCAGGAGTTTTAGGTTGCTGTGAGCTAGGCTGATGTGACGGCACTCTAGCCCAGGCAACAGAGTGAGACTCTGTCTCAAAAAAAAAAAAAAAAACAAGGAAAAAAAAAAAAAGGAATCCATTGATTAGAAGCACCAGCACCCTGGTCGAAGCTCTGTGGTGGCTGCCCCTCCACTGGCCAGGGATGGAATTAACCGAGTGGGAATGACGGGACAGGGCTGTTTCTCAGACTGCGCGTGCGCAGAGTCGCCTGGTGGGCTTGGTGAAACACTGGGTGTTGGGCCCCACCAGGGTTTCTGATTCTGTAGGTCTGGGTGGGGCCTGAGAATTTGCACTTCTCACGAGTCCCCAGGGGATGCTGATGGTGTTGACCTAGGGGTCACAATTTGAGAACCACAGAGCGTCCTCAAAAGGAGTAAATGAAGTAGGGGCCCGCGACCACGCAGGTAAGGGAGGTGGGGTTACTCTGACGGGCAGCAAGGCTACATGATGTCGTCAAAATGTTTTAGTCCTTGGGGATATTTGTCAGTGGCCGTGAGTCTGAAATAGATTGGCAGACTACCACCGTCTTATTTTTTCCGTTCAGTTAACCAATAAACAAAAAAACAAAGACGGGTCTGCTGACACACAACAAAGTTTCCCGGCCTCTCCCCCAGTTCCCAGTGTTTTGCCGCTTCACAGACACGGGGCCACTGGGCTGAAGATCCGGCTCCCGCGTGGAAGAACCGCCGCAGGACCGCACCGTGAACCTTCCGTCAAGCAGGTGCGGACGGGGAACCGCCCAGCCTCGACAGGGGTCACCGGATGTTGACTCTAAATTCACAGTAATTCCCACGGACCCAAAATGCCACTGCAGTTCAGCTGTCAGAGTTGGGCTTTTGGAGGACAGGTGATTCGTGGAATTTCTGCCTTAGTCCATTTCACAGTTGGTCAGTGTCCATGAACTCACTCTGCAGATATTTATCCAATTACTGAAGACAAAATATATGCTCTCAGTTCTCACCATGGGAGCTCTGCTGGTTAAAAGCTCATAATTACTAAGGAAGAAATTTTCCTACCAGAGGACACTGGAAGTTGAGACTCCCACTTGGCAATTTTAAGCTTCACATGCTGCTGAACCAGCAAGCAATAAAGGGAACTAACTGTACAGGCTGGGTTACCTGATCCTGAGTCAAAGGGAAATAGGGTTGCTGTTACCCAATAGGGACAAGGAGAAAAATGTCTGAAATAATGGAGATTATATATATATATATATATATAACTTCCAACTAAGAATTTTATAGCCCGCATAAAAGTCTTTTATGTCCTTCAAAATAAAGCAAAATGAATACATTTTTTTCAGATAATAAGAAACCTAACAGACCTGCATTGAAACATTAAACATTTATTTTGGTGTGAATCACTAAAAGAAATTATTTAGGCAGAAGAAAAATAATTCTAGATGGAATCTTGGATTTCCAGAAAGAAACAAAAAGCATTGGAAAGGAAATTATAAACACACACACCTCGCACAGATCTAAATGAATATTGACTGTATGAAACAACAGTAATTATGATAACATGTGGGGTTTAAAAATATACATGCAATCAAGATACATGAGGAAAACAGTACAAAAGGCAAGAGTTGCATAAAGTACTTGAAAGCCCTTGAACTACTGGGCTGTGAAAGACAATTTAAGCTAGACATTAATAAGTCAAAGATGTCTACTATAATCTAAAGTAACCATTTTTTTAAAAAACTGCAGTATAGAAACCATCAAACTAATAGAGAAGAAAGAATGGAATAAATGAAAGCTACTTGATGAATCTACAAGAAAGCAAGAAAGGAAAGAGAAAGAAACATAGAACAGATGGGACCAATAGAAAAAAGCAATTAAGATGATAGGTTTAAATCCAAATATATTAGCAATTATATTAAAAATAAATAAACTAATTACTTTAATTAAAAGGTAAAAGTTGTTATAGGGATTTAAAATTAACTATTATATGCTTTTATAAGAGACACACCCACAATATAAGGATATTGAAAGGATGAAAGTAAAAGAAAAGAAAATGTACCATACAAACACTAATTTTAAAAAGCTGGCATAACAATAATAATATCAGACAAAATGAACTTTGGAATCAACATATTATAAGTGAGAATGTGGGGTATTTCGTAATGATAAAAGAGTCAGACAACTCAAGAAGATTGAAAAGAATCTAAATGGGTATGCACCTAATGGCATAGCATCAAAAACATAATTCAAGAATTAACAAACCTAAAAGGAAAACAAATAAATGAATCCACAACTTTAGTGTGAGATTTTTAGTACACTTCTCTCCAGAACTGAAAGAGAAAGTAAACAAGAATTCAAAAATAAGAATATTTAAACATGCTTAGCATATATTACCTAACTGACATATATAAGACACTATACCCAAACTGCAAAATATGCCATTATTTTCAAGTGCGCATAGAATATTTACCAAAATCAGCACTACTGATTTTATACTCATAAAGCGATTGAAACCGCCCTTTACAAATTAATAAAGGTTGCACACCAAGTCAGATGGAAAAAAAAATAATAATAAAAGAGTGCAAGGTGAGAATTGCAGTAGGGCCTAAACTTTGCAAAGACACAGGCACAGCTAAAAATAATGATAATAACCAGCCACTGTCCCTTAGTTTCCTTTCCTATAATTGCTACTCAGGAGTTACATAGCTGATGGTCATAAAGATTCTTAACTTTCCCCATCGATAACATCACCCTTGTGAAACCTAAGGCCTGTACCAAGGAATTGACTCAACTGGTCTTGCGACCACCCTCACCCAAGAACCAACTCAGCAAAGAAGACAATTTCTGCACCTCTATGGCTCCACCCCAAACCCAGCCAATTAGCAGACCCAATTGCCTGGACTTTTGCCCACCAAACTATCTTTAAAAACTCTTTCTCCCAAATTTTTGGGGAGATGGATTTGAGAAATTCCTCCCATCTCCTCGCATGGCACCAGTGATATTTAAAGTCTTTCTCTGCTGTAAACCCTGCTGTCTCAGTGTATTGGCTTCCTCTTGAGCAGTGGGCAATGAATCTGGCTGGGCAGTAACACAGGTATCAACAATTTTTAAGAAATTAAAATCTCACAGAGTATATCCTTAACTACAATGGAAGTAAGCTAGAAATTTGTAGCAAAAAAAAAAATAACTAGAAAATTTTCAAATGTTTAGAAATTCAACAGTATACTTCCATGTAGTACATAAGTGAAAGAAAAAGTTAAAAAGAAAATCAGAAAATACTTGGAACTGAAGGGCAATTGGGTTCAGTTAAAGCTATGAATAGAAGATGTTTACCACTAAATGCACCCCTGAGAAAAGATGAAATGCGAAAAGTCAAGGATCTAAACATCCATCTCAAGAGTTAGGAAAAGAACTTCAGATTAAACTCAAACAAAGTGGAAGAAAATAATAAAGATAAGAACAGAAATTAATAAAGTGGAAAACAAATGTAGAACAGAGAAAAATCCAGAAAGCCAAAGTTCAAAATCAAAGCTTGCTCTTTGAACACTCTACTAAAATTTATACATTTATAAATCCCTGGGAAAACTAACCATTAAAAAAAGAAAGAGGCACAAGAAACCATCAGGAATGGAAAACAGTATATAACTACATATCTACCAAGTATTAAAAAGAAAATAATGAACAATCTTTTGACAATATATTTAAATATTTAGATGAAAAGGATGAATTTCTAAGAAAAATAAAAAAGAAATATAAATTTGAATTGTACTATGTATTTTAAAGAAATTAAATCCACAACTGAAAACCTATCCTCAAGGAATACTCTAGGCCCACACAAATGCATTGGTGAATTCTTTCAAACATTTAAAGAAGAAATAATGGCAGTCACACCCAAACTCTTCCAGAGAACAGCAAATAAGAAACACCTGCTTGTTCTATGTAGCAAGCACAACATTGGATTCCAAACTCTGACTAGGTCATTATAAGAAAAGAAAAATCACAAGCCAATCTCTTTTAAAACATAAATCAAAAATCCTACAAATTTAGCAGCCTATAAAAATAAGGATACATCCAACCTAGATGTGCGTATTCCAAGAGTAGAAAGGAACTCAACACTAGAAAATCAATGAATTTAATTTACCACATAAACAGAATAAGAGGGAAAAATCACATGATAATTTTAATATATAAAAATGAATCATTTGATAAATTCAATACCCATTCATAATAAAAACTTCTAACAAATTAAGATTAGAAGGGGATCTTCTTAATTTATTTATTTATATATACAAAAACCCTACAGCCAACATCACAGTTAACAGTAAAATCCTAAAATTTTTCCCCTGAGCTAGGAAATAAGACATAAATACTTGCTGTTATCACTTCTGTTCAACATTATACTAGAGATCGTAAACCATGCAATTAAGCAAGAACAATAAATGAAAGATTTAAGAATTAGAAAGAAGAACAATGTAAAACAGTCATAACAGATTACTACAGAGACTACATAGTATATGATAGAAAATGAAAAAAAAAAAAGACCCTATAGGCAAACTTGTAGAATTAATAAGTACACTTAGCAAAATCACTAGATACAAGGTCAATATACAAAAAACAGTGGTAACTTTATATACCAATAAACAAGTAGAGAATGAAATTTTAAAATATTCCAATTGTAGTATTGCAAAAAAATAAACCTGAGAATAAATCTAATAAAGATGGTATAGGAGTTCTATGCAGAAAACTGTAAAACATTTTGAAAAATTGAATATGCCCTAAATAAATGGAAAGACACACCATATTCATGAACCAGAAGACAATATTGTACAGATATTAATTTCTCCTCAAATCAATCTAGAGATTCAATGCAATTTTTATCAAAATATCAGCAGGGGTTTTCAATTTGGCTTGGAAATAGGCAAGCTGATGTTAAAATTTAAACGGAAATGCAAAGGGCCAAGAAAAGTGAAGATACTCTGGAAGATTTTATAAAAACTTTGGAAAGATTTACAAAGAAGAACCAGGAAGATCTTAGGAAGAAAAACTAGGTGAGATAATATTGGCTGCTCAATATCAAGCCTTAGAAGCCAAAAAAATTAAAACAGTAACTAAACCAATGAAATGTAATGTGGAGTCTAGAAATAGACCCATACAATATTACTACTTGGTTTTTGTATATCAAAGGGAAAAATGATGGTCTTTTAAGAAATATGATGCTGAGTCAACTTGATAAACACTTGGGAAAAAATTGAATCTTAACCTCTAGTTTGCACCATCCACAAAAAATCAAACACATGAGAATTGTAGATTTGAATAGAAACATAAAACAGTAAGTCCCTAGAAGATAATATAGTATAATTTCTTCATTATCTTGAGGTAAAGAAGATTAATTAAACAGCATCCCAAAGGTACAGGCTATAAAGAAGTAATTGCTAAATTAGACCTGATTGAAATCAGGGACTGTTATATTCCAAAAGATACCATTAAGAGAATCAAAAACAAGTCACAGAATGAGAGAACTTTTGCAATATACATATATAATTTTAAAAGGGCTTGAATCCAGAATATGTAAAGATCTACTAAAGTAAATAAGAATAACAGAGACAATGCTATAGAAAGACTCTTGGACAGGTAGTTCACTAAAAAGTATAGACAAATGGCCAAAACATATAAAAGTGTACTCAACTTCATTAGTCACTAAGAAATTATATAGTAGAGCCACAATGAAATATCACTTTGTACTCATGAGAATGACTTCACTTTGAAAGTTTGGCAATACTAAGCATTGTCTAGCATAGCGATTGGAACTCTCATGTATGTTTAAACAAAATATGGTTCAATAGATCCACACAACGAAATGCCACTCAGCTTTTTAAAAAGAATGAAGTATTTATATGTGTTTGCATAGAAAGAATTCTAATTCATCTTTTTAAATGCAAAGAGTAAAAGGACAAATTTCTCATATGTATTTAAAAAGTAAAGGATACATATGTATAAATATTTACATATACTAATACACATAACTGTATAAACTTTTTTGGAAATATACACAAAAAAGTGTTACTAGTGGTTACTTTTAAGGAATAGGACTGAGAATAGAGGGAAGATTTTACATTTTATAGTGTTTAAATTTACATGTGTGTATATTTATTTATAGCAACGTATGTGTGTATACACACTCATGTACACAATATACATATACACAAATGCATGCACACACTTGTTCATGCAGACATTCCTTGCTTTGATGTCTAAATGTCTAACGTTTTTTAAAAGGTTACTATATACTTTTTAAATTTTGGCAAATATTTATAAAAAATAATGACTTGAGCTTTGGAATATTGGTCTAACGCCCTAGTTCTAGCAATGATTAGATAATTGCTAATCTGCCTCGGAGGACAGGCTTAGTTCAGGGCAATAAAATATTTCCTTCCATTCTGGAGCTTAGTCCTGCTATAAGCAGGTTATCAAGCCAACTTCATGGTGCAGAGTCAAAGCGAGAGTCCAGTTCTAGAGGGGAGTCCAGCCTAGTAAACTCTGGATGCCTATGGTTTGTCCAAATAATTCACATACTACTCACCCTACAATTAGTAGAGGTGAGCCAGAGAGACTCCAGACCATTATCGCCCACCACCTAGTACTCCCCTCCCTTTTTTTTTTTTTTTTGAGACAGAGTCTCACTCTGTTGCCTGGGCTAGAGTGCTGTGGCGTCCGCCTAGCTCATAGCAACCTCAAACTCCTGGGCTCAAATGATCCTTCTGCCTCGGCCTCCCAAGTAGCTGGGACCACAGGCATGCGCCACCATGCCCGGCTAATTTTTTCTATATATTTTTAGTTGGCCAATTAATTTCTTTCTATTTTTAGTAGAGATGGGGTCTCACTCTTGCTCAGGCTGGTTTCGAACTCCTGACCTTGAGCAATCCGCCCACCTCGGCCTCCCAGAGTGCTAGGATTACAGGCCTGAGCCACTGCGGCTGGCCTACTCCCCTTGTTTTGATCTTAAAATTCCTGATCCTTCCCAGTTCTCACTTGTTCCTCATTCTGAGTTCACTTTCTTCCCTTTCTCTCTGCTTTCTCCTGACTTTTGCAATTTTAATAAAGTCTGTTTTTTTGTTTATTTGTTTATTTGTTTGTCCTTCATTATCTCTAAATACTTTGGTTCTTTCTGCTCTTAGCCACATTTGATAGTTAACTATTCTCTATCCTATAGGACCCAAATCACAGTCCTAGTGCCCTTGGCCATCACCAAGCCAAATCTGCACAACATCTGTAAGGCAATTTTGGTACTGATTATGTCCAGGAAAGGACTTGCTTTTTCCTAAGACAGCATTTCAAGTCTGCTCACAGGAGAGCCTTAGTAAAGGTATATAGGAGCCCAGCATTTATAGCCAGTTGAACAGACCCAAGGAATGGTAATATATATGTAATGTATAATAAATATGTATAGTATAAACATATATAAATATATATAATATATAAATCATACTCCTTGATAGTCAAAGAGACTCATTTTAAAAATACTATTAAGATGAGCAAGTGAATGTGATATGGTGGCTGATACAAGATAATTATATAAAGATCAATAGACTGGTATGTTGTTGTTTTTCCTGTAGCAGTCAGAATCCTTAAATGTAAACAACCAACTCAGGATAGTTTCAACAGAAATGCAATGTGTTAAAAGAGATGAAAACTCTGAGAAGGCCAGAGCATCAGGCCCCCAAATTACTCCACAGAACTGGAACGGGGGCATCACCATTGCCACCCTCACTGGGCACAAACATTGCATTGCACCGTCAACCTGATAGATGTCAGACACTGTATGTTACAACTAGAAAATCTGCCACCACAGACTTGTGTACCTGCCTCAGGCCAAGCCATGATGCTTCAGTGCATCTTTCTATGTCATTAGCTTCTGAGTCAAAGTCTGGAAAAGCATAACTCAATGGCAAAGCCAGGGTCGATTGCCCAAGTCTCAGCTGCAAGGGAGGCTGGGAAATTTCCACAAGGCAGATGATCTTTCTTTCCCCTTCACCAAGATGTATAAAGTGGGAAATTCCTCAAACACAGAAAATATGCTCAAAGCTTCTGGATAGCTAAAAAAAAAAATGAAAACATCTATTGTAGTCCACCCTGTTGACTGCCCAACATCAGCATATGACTTTCTTCTATACTTAATCTTCTAAATCACAACAACAATAATGGTTTCACCTAAAATAATAAAACTATGTACCCCAGAAAAATGCCTTACTGGATATTTCACCCAACTTCATATCTAGGCTTACCATGCAACGCCCACTCCTCATCTAGTTCCACGTGGTGATAATCTGTGTACAGTGGACTAAATGGTAGAGTTCAACATCATAAAACATCTTACATAAAATTACATTTAAAAGATGGAAAAAGAATATAATTAGTTAATATATATATGTATATGTGACACAGCAAGGAGAAAATGCCCATATTTAAACTTACAAATAATAACATGCTTCTACCTAACATAATCCAACTAGCACAAACAAAGGTATGCTAACCCTGTTCCCCAAAAGGGCAGACCCAAAGCCCATAAGTTACTGTATCCATGTCTAGGTGATGCTTATTCTTCATGCCATTTAGTTATAATTCCCTTTTGCTCTACTGGGTAACCTAGAGTTATAAGATTAACTCTAACTAACACATATAATATAAGCCAGTAGGGAGAGAAGAGAGGGAAAATTGGTTAATATATAAAAACATGCATATCAAGATAAGGAAGAATATGTATAATTACCACAATTCTCATTTCTACAAATAGATTGAGGCCATATTGAGTGATTAAAATCTTCCATTACCCATCCTGTAATCCCTTCGCCTTCAGCCAGCCCTGTAGCTGACCTTGGTTCTTTTCATGGGTGTCTCCCAGTGCAGCTTAACTCTGCAGCAGTGCTTAGCAAGTGTCGGAGAATGCTTGCTGGAAGCGAAGTCCCCTGTGAGTCGGGTAAGTACGAGGCAGAGCAGGTCTAATGTAAGAGAACAGTTGTGCCTGCTGCTTACACCCGCCTGGCGCCTGCTAATGCCTTCCCAGGGCCCAGCCCCTCCCATCCAACGCCCACAAATACTTGGTGAGACCCATTATTAATAGCATCGGATAGGGTCGTGATGGCCCTGCAAAGAAGAAAGCAGGTCTGCTTGGTCTGTTCCCAGAACCCAGTATGATACTTGTTTCACAGTGAGGAGGCAGGTGAGATTTGGGCCAAGAGTGCGGATCTGGAGCGATACAAAGCCAGATATGAAGACAATCTCTGACTCGTG
The DNA here is from genome assembly GCA_008086735.1 of Cheirogaleus medius. Classification (NCBI taxonomy): domain Eukaryota; kingdom Metazoa; phylum Chordata; class Mammalia; order Primates; family Cheirogaleidae; genus Cheirogaleus; species Cheirogaleus medius. The sequence goes on from VBSM01003211.1 coordinate 2,077,343, forward strand.
TTAGCTCTGTGATCTCATACAAATCTCTCAATGTCTCTGAGCCTTAGTTCTTTGTATTATAAAGTGGGACCAAAATGGCAAGTCCTTTATAGAGTTGCTCTCGTAATAAAGTGAGACAATGCACACAAGTGTTTAGCATGGTTCTGGAAAATAGTAAATGCTCAATATATTCAGCTAATTTTTTTTCTTCTGTAGGACACACCTTATCTTTCGTAGGACACACCTTGTGTTTCAACAAAGGTTGCGACATACTGGGCTAACGGTTGACCTCTATAGCTTCTGTTCACTGCTTGCTTGTTGACCGCAGCATGCTGCAGGGCATCATGGGCCGAAACAAAATGCAGGGGAAAGGGGCCAATCAGGGGCGAAGAAAGATTACATGCAGGCACAAACGGCAGATAGGAAGCTTACCAATCACTGTAAAGGGCAGATGCATGATCAGTGCGTGTTCAGCTTGTGTACAATGAGTATAAAAAGCTCACCCATGCTTCAGTCGGGGTCCTTGCCCAGAGAGAGAGAGAGAGACCACTGCGCTGGTGCTCTTGGGCTTGGACACTGGCTAGCCAGATAATAAAGCTCCTCTTGTGTGATTACATCCTCCGTGACTCTGTCTCTCTGTCCGGTGGGACTACGGGAGATCCCACTCTAACACTTCTATGTGTACACAATAAATATTTTTTACTGAATTTAAGTGAGCCTACCTTCAGGGAACCTGGGGTCCCTAATTTAGTCTGAGTGCCAAGGTCTGTCCCTAGTCTCTGCCAATTCTGTTTTGTTACTAATAGGAGGATCCTGCCCCAAAGCTCTGCCTATGGCCTTGGGTCCAGGCCACCTGCTCTGAGCTGCCATATGACCTGTTCTTGGCAATGTTTGCAGTCTTGCATCCTTATAAGTATGTTTCCAGGAACACAGAACTACCAACGGCTCAATCGTCAGTCCCGCCACCACCTAGAGGCTCAGGCTGTTGGGCCTATTCCCCACCCCCAGGTTTCCCTGTCCCTGCCCTGGCTGACAGGTAGATGCCAGAACAAACTCCACCTTCAGCCCCTGTTCTCTACAGATGGATGTCTGGCCTCAAAATTGGCCTTTCTCACTTTGGAAATAGACTGGAAATAGGAATTAACCACAGAGTAGCCTGCCCAGGCCAACTGAATACGAAGCCCTTGTCTGCTTTACTGTTCAAAGGCAGAGCACTTGTTAGGTGGACATCATTTAACACTGAATAGCTGAACTTTCTTTTATATGCAGCTTCCTGTCTTCTTTATTTTTAAGGACTTTTGCTTTTTAAAAGCAAAATTACTCTTACTTTAGCTTCTGAATCTACTTTTACATGAGCTTCTTGTTCTGACAGCAAACTGTCCGTAGCCACCCAACCTAAACATGATGGAGGGTTGGACGGTTTTCAGGGCACTGGCCATTCAGTGACCTGATGATTCGGCAAATTGATTTTCACCAAATTAACCTGGTAAGTTGGCTTTTGGCAAATTAGCTATTCAATACATTAGTTTTCATTGAAATGACTTAGATTCGTGGGTGATGTAAGTCCCCCAGTAACATTTTAGAATAGAATAGCAACTAGTAGCAAAGAAAGAGTCACATTTTCTTGTACTCTGAGAAGGATGCACTAACTCTTAATCACGTGTGTACCGGCATGCGAGTGCGCACGCACACACACACACACACACACGCGCGCGCGCGTGCTCCTTTAACAAAGCATGCAGTTGCCACGTTACAGCAGCCAGAGTCTGTTTGAGATGATCCAGCAGTCCTCAAGAAAAAGGAGGTGAAGAAGATGGAATGAGGCCACTTGTCACGTTGCCACTTGTAATAATAGATTGTGGAAGCCTGAATACACTCAAGAGTTGTTTGCTGGAAAAAAAAACATTAACTGGTTGAGAATCAAGTTCAGGGGCTTCACCCTAGACGCCTGGGTCTGATGACTACAATAGCCAACATATACTGAGCACTTCCCAAGCACAGGCGCCATTCTAAGTGCTTGCATCAACACTAGATGTCAGTACTGTTGTTATCCCCACAACACAGATGAGGAAACCAAAGAACAGAGAAGTGAAGTAACCGGCTCAATGTCACACAGCTAATGAATGAGGGAACCAGCGTTTCAATCCCAAGCCCAAGACACACTCTTCCTCTGATGGTGGCCAAAGCTTGGTGTCAGCTTAGATGGAGAGTCAGGACAGATGGCATCAGGGCCACAGTCCAGCGGGTGACACATAACACAGAAGTAGGGAGAGGAGGCCAGAAGGGAAAGAGAAAGGAGAGAACAGAAACAGAAAGGTTCTGAACTCCTGCCCTGTGCTAAGCACCGGGGCCACCACCCTCCTCCCGACAGTCGGAGACCCAGGCAAGGCCTCCGCTGCACACAGCAGAACACGGAAGCCCAGAGTCAGCACACGGCTAGAGACGGGGAGCCAGGCTTGGCATTCAAGTGGTCTACCTGGAAAGCCACAGAAATTAGGCTCAGATGTGGGACTGAGCAGGCTGAGAAGAGAAAACAGCAGACAGGAAGATCATCTGCATCTTAGGTAGGCAGGGCCTGGTTCCAGCAGGAGGATGACCTCTTTTCCTGGAAGTAACATTTAAGGAAAACTCAGTCGCTTGACCCTTGGAAGCACTTCCCAAGAAGTGGAAGTATGTTCTAGAGACAGCCCCGGCCATCTGGAGGCCGCCAGGCACTTGCGCCCTCTAATAACCCCCCTCCCAGCTGTCAGACACAGCCCACTGAGGCATTTAATTTGGCAGAGCAAACACTGGTTATCAGTTAGAATGCTTATCAAACGTCAATTAGCACTCTGCCACAATTGATGTCTAATTAACATACCATCGCATGTTGTCGGGTGCCAATTAAATGCCTAAACAGTCCTTTCTATTTTATTGCACCAACAAGACAGTAATTGTACATTTCTCAGTTCAGTAACTCTGGAGTTAATTTCATTGTGGAGCCTTTTGGAACACAGAAACCAGAGAGAACTCTCAGGCAGATATTTAATTGATGTGCTACTTTGATATTGCTGAAGCTGCCTTATGTTCACTACTCTCCTGAGAAATCTAATTATTCATTTCTGGAAAGGTCAAACTCTACGAGGTGTTGGTGGCACGCTCAGGGAAATGACAGAAAGGAGCTGGACAGGGTGAGGAAGGAAAGGACCAACGCCTGGCTCAGCCTCCTCCCTCCCTGCCGGATCAAGGGTCTGTGTGAAGGGACTTGCTGGACGCCCGGGACTCAGCAGACGGCGGACTCCAGGGCCCCGGAGTGGACGGTGTACACAGCCGAGCCGCAGGCCCCGCACGCAGAGGACATGTGAGGTCCGTACATTTCTCAGTTCAGTTTTCAGAGGGACCCTGGCACTCTGCCATCTGCATCCTACAGGAGAGGAACACGCGAAGTGGGAATGTGAAGCACTGCGGAGCTGCCGGGGAGCTGAGCAGAGAGGAAATGGGCAAGGAGCGTATCCAGATGTCTGGGGGACGAGGCCTCAGTCTTGGCCGTGGAAATGTGTGCCGCTGATCAAGCCACTGTTTCTCTGCTCCAAACCCACCCTTCTCTCCCTCCCTTCCTCAGTGATGCTGAGACCAGGACGCTGCAAACCACATTTCTGCCGTGCCAGCCGCTCCGTTAGACTCTGCCAGTAGGGTGCGCTGCAGGGAGACTGCGGGGCGAGGAGGGAGCAGGACTCCCCTTGGGGCGCATCATCTGCCAACTGTGAGGCCCAGTCATCTTGCTCTCCCCACTGGCCTCCTGCTCCTGCAAGCATCAGCCCAGCCACGCCCCCTCACGCCTGCAGAGGCCGTTCTTTCCTGTAGCTGAATTCAGTCTGCACGCGTTTCATCCTATCCACCCCCCACCCACTGCTGCGACCCAAGCGCCGGCCAGCGCCCCCTACTCAGCAACCTGAGTTCCAGCCTCATGGTGCTCTTGTCCAAATTGTGCGTTGTAATAATTCAGTTCTCTTCCCTTAATCCTCCCGTCCCAGGGGTGGGGGCTGCTTGCTGCAGTCCCTACTTCTGTGACATTAGAGTCCTTTTTGTGCTCTTTCAGTTAGGGAGTTAACCACTTTACACCTAGTGGACAATTCTTTACATTAAATAGTGTCTGCTCAAATAACTGATGTGGTTCTACCTCCCAGTGGGCCCCGGACTGACACAGAAGGATGCACCAGGACCAGAGGAGGCATTCCAGAGTCATTAAAGAGGCTCCTGGGCTCTTTCCGTTTAAACACACACATGCTGGCGGCATGAGGCGACATGAAACACACTGGTACCAAAAGGCAGGGGGCAAGTGAGGGGTGAGGGTTGAGGTGAGGGGAGGGAGGAAGCCCACCTGCAGGGGGTGGGGCATCAGCTGCAGGGTCGGAACCCACCCCTGCTCGCTGCTCTCTGTGCGGCCTTGGGCAAGTTGCTCACTCAGCCTTGCTTCATCTGTAAAATGGGGGTGATGATACATTTGCTACCTCATAAATTTGCTCTGTATATTTAATGATACAGTCCATGAAAGCAGTTGGCAGAGTGCCCGACACAGAAACACTCAATAAATGCAGCCTCTTACCGTGACCATCATCAGAGGCTGGCTGGCAGGAGTGGGTGGAGAAATGGCACGCGGAAGGCACAGTGGCTTGCTCACCTGGCATTCTCGCCGGGCAGCAGCCCAGGGTTCATTCATAGGCAGCTCCTCTGGAGAGGGAGGCAGGGTCCCACCAGCAAAGCCCCTGAAGTCACTGCAAAGGACTTCTTTTATAAACGAGCCAAAGATGGCCTCTTGCATGAGCCCTAGCTTGCTTATTTCTGCACAGCAGGATGGGACCCGTTAGCTCAAAAGCCTGCCAGCGCCAAATTCAAATTCTTACAGATCCAACTATTTTAAAAATAGTTCAACCAAATTTTTAGTCATTTAGAGACTGCCTGCTTTGCATGACCCCCACCCACCCAGCAGCCCTTGCCTATTGGTAAGCCGGGGCCTTGCCGCTGTGAGGCCCTCCGGAGCGCTGAGCCCGGAGACTGCCAGAGACTGCCCCTCCGCAGCTGGGTAATCATTTTCCCACCATTTGAAATGCCATTTTTATTATTTCATATTACTTGGGTGTATTTCAGCATTTTAATATTGTCCACTGACATATCTACTTCTCTACTAGTACCATATTCTTTCGATTATTGTCCCTTAAGAATAGGTTTTCATATCTGAAGCAAATGTAATGTCTGGAAAATTTTCATATCAAGATGTTCTTGCCTGCTGTTCTATGCTCATTGTTTTAGATAAATTTTAGGAATAATTTGATTAAATGTTTAAAAAACCAAAATGAGACACCAATAATATTTTGCTTGAACTGAATTCTATTTATAGACAAACTCAAGGAGAGCCGCCATCTGGGCAGTGCTGGGTGCTCTGGGCCCTGCAGCCACGTGTTGGATAAATCACTGCCGAGGCCTCCCAGGTGCTGGGTATATTGTAGATGCTGGACACTGGCAATGTCAGCGAAGATCCTACCCTCTCAAAGCTTATTTTGAACTTTATTTAATTAGAGGATCACTCACACAAAGGCCAGAGTTGAATCTGGCCACAGGGTGGCTGCAAGTGTTTCTTGGTAATTAAGGAAGTGATTAGGCCTGGACTCCTCCCTGCTCCTCCCAGCCTGAGTGCTGGGAAAGGCCGTGAGTTCCCAGAGTGGCAGCGCTGCCTCCCGCCAGCATGTGTGTGTTTAAACGGAAAGAGCCCAGGAGCCTCTTTAATGACTCAGAACAGGCGCAAGATAGGAAGAAACTGGAAATATTTAAATGTCTAAATCTGAGTCCTGAGAATTTTTGCTAATGGGTTCACCTTGGGAAGGGAATTAAGGTCCTGGCTTGTCATGGAAGTGACCAGATTTCTTACTGCTTCCCAGAGAACTTAGAGGAGACACAGGTGAGACCATACTGGCGAGAACATTCTCTGCAGCACGTTTGTAATGCTGAAAAGTCAGAAACAAACCCATTCACTGGGAGGGGAAAGGACAAATAAACTATGATTTATTCTTACAATCAAAAGCACTCTATTTTAGTACAAATGAACAAAACATATTTACACAAATCAACATGAATAATTCTCAAGAGTGTAAAGTTGAATAGAGATTTGGTCCAACCTCAGGAGCCGGGGGGCAGAGGGCAAGGGGAGGAGAATTGGGGCTTTAGCTGTACTTTAACATCTTATTTCTTCAAAGAGAAATAAAAGGTAAAACAAATGTGGCAAGCTGTTATTATCTGTTAAATCTGGGTAGTAAACATGTATTTATAATTTTCTGTGGTTTTATAATGTTTGAAATGTTCCATAACAAAAAATTTAAAATAATATTATAAAACACAGTCCTTAAGGAGCTTCCAGGCTCCTAGGGACACAAGATAACAACCTAATGAAGAAAGAGCTATGAAAGGAGCGAGCACACTGGAAGAACTTGGGGGAGGCATCACAGAGGGGTGACACAATTTGGGTCCTGAGGATACATAGGAGTTTTCTAGCTGGAGGAGGGGAGGTTGGGCATCTCTGGCAGATGCATGGGCAGAACACGAAGGGGGGAAAGCATGGTGTTTGCCCTGGATGGGGTCGGGGCATTCAGAGGCGGGCAGAGGCCTAACCAGGAAGACTCTGTGCCACCTAAGGACCCTGGGCCTCATCCTGTGGGATACTTGGAGAGGATTGGTGTGCTCAGTTTCTCTGTTAAGGAGGGAAAAACAAAAAAAATGCGAGCCCCAAACAAGGTGAGTGTGATTCATTGGGCTTCTGGCCACATCTCATGGAGGACCACCATCTGGGGACCAGGTGATACAGATGGAGTCCATGGCCCATGCCTGGCCAATCAGAGCACTGAATTTTGACGGGCACAGGGATTGTTTTAGGGATGAACCCATGGTCCAATCAGAGTCAGAGGTAGGCAATGACACTTTTACTGAGTTTCCTAGGAAGGAAGTCCCTGTCTCTCCCTGGAGCCTAACAGGATGTGGCTGTCCTGCCAGGGGTAGGAGCCTAAGACTAGACCCAACACGGAGGAGAAAGGAGCCCACAGAAAGAACACAAGACATGGCATACTTATAGCTTCTTGAAGCCCAAATAAAGTCACACCTGAACCCCTTCTGCTTAAGCCACTTTGGATCTGGCTCTCTGTCAACTACTTGAGTTACTGCCATGGCTCTGTCCCTTGCCCAGCTCAGAGTCAGTTTCCCTGTCTTCAACTTCAGTTCTCTTCACTGGGCTCCTTAAGTCATGGTCTGTCTCCTCCCCAGCTGATGACCTTAGGTTTGTATCTATCTCGAGGATCCCCCTTGGGTCACTCCCAGGAGCCCCTGTCCCTAGGCAGAGAGGGCCAAATGCCTGATGAGAGAAGATGAGAGACACTGCTTGAAAGATTGAAGAGCAGGGAGGGCTTAAAGGGGCACAAGCACCATCTTCTCCACGAAACACACAAGTCAGACATGGTTTGTTCATCCCCTTTGTTGAAATGGGACCTTCCACTACAGCAATGTTGCAACAGACATATTTAACATCACCCTTTCAGTCTGCAACAGCCGTTTCTGCATTCTCTGCTCATCGTCATTAACATGGAAAGTGCTCTCCGTTTATCTCAGTTATAAATGAAACCATCTTGTCATTTGGGTAAACTGGAAACAGGAATGTTCTGTGTCAGATGTCACAGGGCAATTCTCCCTCACTATTTCATCACACCGAGAGGACGTCGAGTGGCTGCTGGAAATCTCCTATTTTCAAGTTTTAGAAGCAACATTCAGAGGAGAAGCAGCTCCAACTTCAGCTGCAGTGAATCCTAGGGGTCCTGTAAGGGGGTATATTTTCTGACAACCCCATGGTGATATTGGTCTTTGCATAAAGCAATGCCCTAGAAGACACAGGTGATGATGGCTGGGAAGGAGTGTAGATAGGGAAGGGGTCCAGACCTGGCCAGAATCCCCCGTCCCCCTGGTCACTGATTGTGTCCAGGTTGGCAATGAATGAGGAAGAGGAGGCTGCAGCAAAGTCCCGAGGGCCCCAGCCCCGCCATAACGCCCCTCCTGACCTCAGAAGGCTACCGACTAGTCAAAGCAGACACAGACCGTGCAAACCTGTCTGGCCTACTCTCCCCGCAAGCTCTAGTTGTGAGTCTGCGTGGGATGCAACCTGCCCACCACAGCTCTGCCCGCTGCTCACATAATGGCTTTCCCTGGCTGGGGGCTAACTACTTTAAAATATCTGTGCTGGGCCTCAGGTCCCCATCCACTGCGTTTTACTGCTCTCAGAAGGGAAACCACTTATCTGATGTGTAAACTCAGAGGCAAATCAGGATCTTTAGAATGTGATATTGTACTTAAATTGCAGGACAGGAAGTCTGTAATGCTTGGAAACATTGATCTAACTGGCAGTGGTAACTTCCAGAGCTTTAGAATGGAGGCAAGACAATTGCCCCAGCCCCATCCAACAGAGAAATAAAACAAATTTAGAATCTACCTACGGGGAGAGGATCAATCGTTCCATAACTGGAAGGCTACAGGACTGAGGGTGACTAATAAGGATGCTGCACTATCAAGCTGAGCTCATCTAAGGTGTCTTTGAGGAATTCCATCCCAGGGTGACGCTGGGTGGGAACCTGGCCCCTCACCTTGTCCTGGTGACCAGGACTGGGCACCAGCCCTCCCCAGGCCCTGTTGAATCCCTGAGCAAAGAGAGGCCAGAGGGAGCCCCTGGGGCTGAGGAGTCAGGACCAACTCCTGTCCTCAGACAAAATGAGGAACAGGCCTAACTGTCACATTGCACCCCTGTTAAAGGCTAGGCCCACACACACATGCATGGGAATGTGCAAAACACACGTGTATACATGCTAACACAGAAACCACATGCACACACATGCAGAGAAACACAGGCATAACAGAGAAACATACAGAGAAACACATTCAGATATGGAAACACACACACACCCAAAAACATAAAAAGAAACTCACGCATGCACACTCTCAATTACATGGAAACACACACAGAGTAACACACACAGAAATACTCTCACACACAGAAATACACACACACATACACATATACATGGAAAGCACACATAAACACACACAGAGATACACACATACACACATACACACACAACCCAAGGCTCCCTCTACTCATTTCCACAATCCAGAAGCCCCATCTGGCCACATCTGACAACGCACACAGGCCCTGCCATGCCCATGAGCCCCAGATGAGTGATGCAGGCGTTAGTGTGCAGAAAGGACCTCCAGGGTGCAGAGACTACCAGCCTGCTGCCCACCGAAGTGGCTTCTGGTCCTAAGAGCTGAGGTCTGGGCTCCAGGGCTGCAGGCGGGGAGGTGGGGAGGCTGTTGGTAGACACAAATCCCGGGAGCTTCCAGATTGTGCAGAGCTGGAGGACGATTGCCCTGCACACATCTGCACAGGAGCTAAAAGGAAGTAAAACCCTTTGGGCCACAGAAACTTCACACTGTGGATGCCAGGAGTCTGCGTGACAAACAAGTCCCATCCTCATGGGCCTCTAGCCCAAGCCAGTGGCCCAAATGCAGTGTGGGGACCCAGGGGCAAGCACAGGGCATCCATGGGGAAGAGAGGCTCAGGATACGCTTCCTGGAGGAGGCAACACCTGCACAGACCTGGGGAAGAGGACTCGGAGGAGGAGGCCCTGGGGAAGAGGTGAAAGCTACCTGCAAGAGACCTGCAGAGGTGAATCTTAGGAAGGGCCAGGGAAGGAGGCCTGACAACCCTGTTCTGCCCTGCTTTCTAGGCACTTCTGGGCTGGAGGAGGGTTTGGGGGACCCTGGGGGGACCCTCACAGCCTGGGACCCTTGCAGGGACAGCGTCCACAGGCCATGGATGGGGAGGCACGTAGAGGCCTGGGGAGGGAAGCCAGTTGGTCCCCCAAAGTCGTCCCAAGGTCACGGGGCAGCAGGATGACCAACCTTCCAGATTTTCCCAGGACTGAGGGGCTCCCTGGAGGTGAGACTTTCAGTGCTAGCGTCAGAACATCAGGGCCAAATTGTGACAAGATGTTCAATTTCTGGGCAGTCAGTAGAGGACTGAGCTGGGGACGTGGGCTCCTGATGCGAGTCATGCAGAGACAGACACCGTGTGCGCAGGGCTGGGCATCCGCTGGTGGGAGCCCTGACTTGCAGGGTGTCCCGGGGTGACCCCTTGCAGGCTCATTGAGAAGACACAGTCCCCAGTAGGAGTTCCAGGTGGGACCCTGGGGATGTTTGGGGGCCTTGCAGCTGCCTCCTCAGCACATGCTTCAAATAAAACACAATGTGGCCCAAGCTGCTCTACCAATGGCTCTGTCATCTCCCCAAGTCCCCAGCGCTCCTGCTCTCCACCCTCCCACCCTTTTCTCTCACCTTTCACCTTTGCCTTCTGCCGGTTTTGCCCATCCCTGCTCTGGCCTCTCATCCTCTCTGTCTTGTCCTGTTCTTGCTTAACTCTTTCCACACGGCTTCTTTTCCGCTTCTCTTTTTCTCCCATCCTTGCCCTGAGGCCCTCATCTCCACTGTCTCCATTATCCACGTGCCTCTCTCCTCCCCGCTGTGGGCTCTGCCCTTCACGCCCTGCCCATGGCCCTGCCCTGTGCTGACCTGACTCCTCTGGGCCACACTCCCTCCCTCATCCCCTGGCCACCTTCTTTCAGCCCCGCCCTCACCTAGGGCCTCAGGTCTCCTGCTGCTCAGAACAGCCCAGTTCTCCAGTTCAGGGAGCGGGGACAGTTGGTGAGGACATCATGCAGAGGTCTGTGCGCGACTAAGAGCAAGGACGGGTGATCCTCACCAACAGTCGCTGTCTCCTCCTGGCGTGAGGGGACGGCCCGTGTGCCCGTCCCTGGCCCTGGCATGCGCGCTGTAACTCCTCAGTGCCGTCTTCGCAGAGGATTGGGAGTACGATGTACCCTGAAGCCAGTGGAGAGCCTTGAAATGGCACAGGAAGGAGGAATGGAACTGAGAGGAAGAAGATTTATTCCGGAAACAAAATCGCTCCCTGCCTCTGCTGTAGCTATTTCCCTGGCGACACGAACCTTCCACTTTCAGGTGCCACGGCACCCCAGACCTCAGACATCGAGTCAGGATGGCAAAAAGATGCTGTGTCCCTCCACTGGAGCCCAGGCTGGCTGTTGTGAGGTTAAGAAGCCCAAATTATCTGGCAGTGGAACGCACAGTCACAGGAACGAGGCCACAGCTGTCCCTGGCTCCGGCAGGTGGACGGGAGAATGTGTTGGACTGAACTCTGGGACCTGGAAACTCTCCTGCCACAGGAACAAATCCTGAATCGGGAGCGCAGCGCCCTCTCCCCCGGCCCGGTGCAACTGTGGTCACCACTAACAATCTGGCGGTGGCTGCAGAGATGTGCTGCCACTGCTCAATCGTGCTCCACTGTCACCTCTACAGCTTGCCACAGCCACGACTTCCTACATTCACCCATGACTCCACCCCCTCTTAGTGGCACGCAAGACAGGGTGGAGCGACAAGTGGCTCTTGGGCTTCACTGGGGCCTCTCAGCCATGAATCTTTACTCAGGACTCAGGGAATACACGTTGACCAGTGCACTTAAGGCCAGCTGTCCCCCGGACCCCAACCCGAAAGGAGCTGCCTAAACTTTTCTGCTTTGTCTCCCTCTTTCCTTTGAGGACACCAGTGATAACCGGCCCTGGGAGGTAGGGTCCGTGGGATTCAAATTGAATTCAGCAATGAAAAAGGCATCAAATGTCCAGCCACATGTTTATCTGAGGTTGCTAAGGAACAAGACTATGATCACATCCAGACAACACTCCTTGTTTGGGAAAGGTGGCTTTAAGTCTCCAATTACCAGCGAATTCAATCAAACTCACCAGATACCGAAGTGAGACGGCGACAATCAGCTATGCAGAGTACCTTGCTTCTCCACGGCGCTCTTTCCAGAACGGTACCCGTCATGCCCCGTCCCTCCACAATCATCACTCCCGACACGCTGCGTGACCAGTCCCACCCCACTGTGCCACCAATGGCTATGGCACGATTGGAGCAGTTGCCCCCTCTTCCTGGTCCCGTTATTTCTGTCACTGGACCATTTTACAATGCCAGGGGCCATTGCCACGTCGGCCTCCTGCTGACCGGGGGAGGGGGTTGCATAGAATGAAACAGAACTCGAGGGGCCAAGCTTTATCTCAGCCTTTCCTCAACACGCGGTTCCATTGCACTGGGGCTTGCATGGCTGTTGAGAATTACTGTGCGGGTTCAGAAGCCCCTTGTCTGTGATTGGCCACATGCGTGTTGGCCTCACGCTGGAAGCTGGCATGGATGGTCCATAGGCTTAACCCCGCCATCCTCCCTGGATCAAGTAGGCATATTCTCCTGCAGTCTGGGCAACGGGGACCAACAAGAAACATTTTTAGGTTGTTTTAAATTCCTTGTTTTTAAAATTCCAGTTTCTTACATACCAAGAATTGATTACAACCTCCCTGCTTCATAAGTGGGTGCCACATTAGGGTTGGATGTGGGCACCATGAGTCCTTCAAGGCTCCTGGACAGAGACCCACATCAAGATCGGAAGCCCTTCGGATGGCGTTGCAGATCTCATTGCTCAGTGAGCCGTGGAGGCGTTCATTCTCATCCCACTCGCAGCTGGGCTTTCTGGCACTCTTCCAGCAATCAGTCTCCTGGTATTGAACAGAACTCTGCGGTGTAGGCTGCTGAGGAACGGAATGGAGATGCCCATGGGAAGTCCCGATGTCATCGCTGTGGGCAGGTGTAAAAGGAGAGACCTTGTCCTCATCACCTGGCTACCTCAGTCCTCTCTGGCAGCAGTGCCGATAGCTGCAGCCAGGTTCTCAGGAGCACAGATGTGCAAGCAGTTGGGTTGGGCTTTAGGAGGACACGCTGTCATAGGAGAGAACCCCAGGTCTCCAAGCTGGTCTCTTTTCAGGCAAATATCCTGAGGGACCTTTGAGCCCAGGAGTTCCTTTTCCTAGTTTGCCTATAGAAGTGGGAAGACTGTTGATGCTTCAGCCCTTTGCAGCAGGAGCCCCCAATCTTTTGGGCACCAGGGACCAGCTTTGTGGAAGACAATTTTTCTACAGACTGGGGCAGGGGAGATGGGTTCAGGATGATTCAAGTGCATCACATTGATTGTGCAGCCAAACCTCTCTGCTAATGACAATCTGTATTTGCAGCCGCTCCCCGGCGCTAGCATCACCGCGCCAGCTCCACCTCAGATCATCAGGCATTAGATCCTCATAAAGAGCACGCAACCTAGATCACTCGCATGTGCAGTTTACAGTAGGATTTGCGCTCCTATGAGACTCTAATGCCACCACTGATCTGGCAGGAGGCGGAGCTCATGCAGTGATGTGAGCAATGGGGAGTGGCTGCAAATACACATGAAGCTTCCCTCGCTCGCCTCCTGCTGTGCGGCCGGGTTCCTAACAGACCACAGACCGGTACCCATCCACAGCCTGCGGGGTTGGGGACCGCAGCTTTACAGGACTTTAAAACAAAGCTGTGTAACTACACAAAGTGAATCTTTATCATGCCTAACACGCTGGGAATCTTCACCCCACCCTGGCTAATTTCCAAATAGCTCATTTTATTCTTGGTCTTTCGAACTTTCATGTGACACGTTTCCTTATCCCGTTGTTGCTGATTTCCAAATAGCTGTCAGCAAGTTTTTCCTCCCTCTTGCCTACTCTTCACTCATGTTGGCAAAGTTCACAGAACTCAGGGGACTTGGAAGATGCTTTGAAAACACTGTCACAAAGGCACTGCTAAAATGCACAGAAATAGTGGTCAGTTGGAAGGAAGGATCCTAAGGACTTTATGCTAGTTTTCAACAAATGCTTAGAGAACTCTTGAGGTGGATTGGGTGTCAACCCAGGAAACACAAGGTATTGATTTAATTTATTTAAAAAAACTTATGTGGTGACGGTGTGGCTTTCTGAAATGGGCCAATATTCACGTCAAAAGACCTTCTGAGTTTTCACCTGCCAGGAACTGGGGCAGGGGAGTCCGGGCACAATGTGAGAAAGGACACGTGGCTGTCCTAGGCATGGCTGGCACGTTTCTGGGAAGGGGAGGATGAGGGTGAGTGTGTTTGCTGGCACCATCCTGTGCTGCCTGCAAGGACCTGGGACCGCAAGGGGAACATGGGTGACACCAGGGTGCCCAGGCCGCAGCCCCCCCACTGCTGAGCTGGGTTCCCACCCCCTGCCATCCCTTGGTTATGGAAATGAAGGCGAAGGAGTCATTTCATGATTTCCTGCTGCTGAGAACAATAAATGTCTTGTTACAAACAAAACAAACAAACAACAACAACAAAAAACCCACTATTTGAAGTTCAAATTTAAGCATTTCTGCCTATTCTCCAAAGTTTTACATTCTGGGTACCACATGGTGATACACAAACATCTCACAGTTGTAACCAGCAACTCCTCAGCCCCAAGACGTTCACCTGTTTGTAGTTTCTTGTCTCCGGCCCCTGACCTTATTTTTACAGCGATTGCTCTCTGGAGCCTTCGAGACCACAACTCAGCATTTTTTCTGCAGGTGCCAGCACGGAGGACCCTGGGGGCCCCTGCGCATGTCCCTCATCTGCCCCATAACTTTAACCGTGCTCCTCCAGCCTGGGAGTCACTGGTCGCAGGGTGGGGCGGTTTGGCTCCTGCTCCTCCGGGACTGAGTGAAATGGCATCTTCTCTGTGAGGCCTGCCGTGGCCTCCTGATCACAGATGGAATCACTCACCACACAGCACACACACACACACATGTAGCACACAGACATGTACACATCACACAGACATACACACATCACATAGAAACACATATGCCACACAAACACACAGACACACACATCAACACACACATCACGCAGACTTGCAGATGTACACACAGACACACACATCAACACACACACATCACGCAGACTTGCAGATGTACAAACAGACACACACACACTTGCATGCTCCTCCTCTCCTGTTTTTCTACAGCACACATTACCATTAATGAGCTATCTTTTTAACTCATTCATCTTACTTATTTTCTATCTTTCTCCCCAGAATGGAAGCTTCGTGAAGGTAGGGATTGGGGTCCTTTTCCTATTCCCCCCCACTGCTGCATCCCCAGCACCTAGAACTGTTCTGACACAGAGCAGGCACTCTATAAATATCTGTCGAATAAATGACTTCCAGACCTTCACTTATATTTTCACAAGAATATTCCCCTGCTTTGCAAGACCCCTGCCCCTTGACACGTCCCTGGTGCTTCGTAATGGGACTCCCAGGTTTGGGTCAGCGGGCTCACTGGACAGTGGGGGAGGGAGAATGCAGCTGCTTCCTGAACCCCCACTCTGGGCCTGCGCCTTCCCACGAGCTCATCGCAGCCCCAGCAGCAAACTGAGGCCCAGGCCACATGGCAGACGAGGATGCTGAGCTCAGCGAACTTGAGACGCGGCTGCTCCTCAGAGAGCAGAGCCCAGCCTCGGTGGTTGTAGGTCCTAGGGCCGCAGCAAGGAAGATTGCAGGGGTTACAGCCCCCGCTCTGCAGTGCTGCTGCCCAGGCACTAGTGCCCGCCCTGCCACCTCCAGCTGCGTGGTGTGGGCACACTCCTTGAGCTCCCCGTGCTTGGCCTCCCTCACCTGCAACACCAGGAACATGCGAGCACGGAGCACCCATGCCCTGCACTGCGGTGGCATTACAGGCAGTACCACTGAGGCATAAGGAACGCCCGGCCCTTGGTGTCGGAAGCTGTCCCGAACACGGGAGAGTTGGGGTACGGCTGCTTCCCAGAA
>VBSM01003211.1:2095545-2112090 GCA_008086735.1 Cheirogaleus medius
AAAAAAAAAAAAAAAGAGTTTGTTATTAATATAATTGGCGCAGCCAGAGAAAAGTGGCTAAAACTTCTGGGAAATTGACTCTTAATATTCTAACACATTATATAGAGAAAAAATTGAACCACAGTAATGATGGAGGTTTGTGGTTCCTGTGTGCTTGACAATGTGTGTGCTTGGGATTTTGATAATTTACAAAAGCTTTATGCTCTAATAAATCTCCTTTCCTCCAGCCTTCTTGAAATCCAAAGGAAATTTGCAAAGATTGGCCTCTGAAGCCTATAACCGATGCAATGCAAATGACAGCCTGCCTTAGAGAGTGAAGTCCAAACCCCGGAGCCCAGACCTCAACCCCACTGATGGAATGAGCATACACCCCTAGAGTCTGGAGGACCCCTTTCAAAACAGAGACCCACTTCAGGTACATGGGGTTGTTCATCTGGACTCTAGAAGAACATTCTTGCTTTCCCCTCCCTGCTCTCCCATTGTTGACAATACCCCCTGCCCACCCCCTGGGCTGTTTACACACAGAACCAGTGTCCCACCTGCAAAGTTGTTTGGGACATTTTAGCCGAATTCTTAACTCTAACTCAGCTTTGGTGTGGTTCACATTAGGCTCTTGAAAATCCCCTCTCAAGCCAGCCTGCATCTGGAGGACAAGGACAAGGGTTCTCCCCTTGAAAGCACAGAAGATCCTTAGGATTCTTGAGCCTTGCACATGGTGAGCACAGTGCCTGGCCCAGGAAGAGGTGGGTGAGTGGTCTGGACCAGCGCTCTCTAACAGAAATGCAGGGCCAGTCACATACGCAATTTTAGATGGTTTAAAAGTCACATTTTGAAACATAGAAAGAAATAAGTGAAATTAATTTTAATAACATTTTATTTAATCCAATATGAAATAATTTATTTCAAAATGTAATGAGTATAAAAATTATTTTTGAGATATTAAATATTTTACCTTTTTTAATATGAAATTTAGTGTGGATTTTACCCTTCCAGGACATCTTAGTTCAGACCAGCCACAATTCAAGTGCTCGGTAGCCACATGTGACTCGTGACTACTTTATTGGACAGTGCAGGTCTAGAGTTCATCTCTGGAGCTCACGGCACAACAGATGACCATCGTTGCCACCCCCAAAAGTCCAAACCAGGGTGTCAGATCCTCAGTGCTACCTTCCAAACGTAAGTGAGCCAAAACTAGTTAAATACGGGTGATGCCTGGGCCTGCAAGACCTAGCGGGTAGAGTTTGCTGACGCCTTCATGAGGCATTCCTATGCCAGCAATGACTGCCTGGGGAAGGACTGAGCCAGGGTCCATATATAAACAGGCACTTCTGTTCCATAGGGGTCCTACGTTGGCTTTTCCAGGTAAATGAATGTCCATAAGGAGGGCACCTCCAGTGTCTTTAGTTCTGTTGTTGCTGAATTAGTAATGAAGCCCAAGGGCAGGAAAACTCTTGGAAGAATTAATCTACCTTTTAATGGGCAGTGAGAGCCAAGAGAACACACAAGTTTCCCTCTTTGCCTTGGCTGCCAGCAAACTCAGAGCCAAGCCTGCTCTCACGTAAAAGTTATTACCTTTTCCATACTTCCATTATTATCTAGTCATTGTCCTTTTGCTCTTATTTTAATGCTTTGGGGATTTGGCAGGGTTTCTGTCTTCTGAAATTTTAAGCAACTGTAAATCATTTTTAGAAATGGGCAGGGTGTGTATGTGTAAGGAAGTTTCCAGATTTTACCACTAGATGGCAGCATTGTATACTGGACTTACGGGTTTCAGTCCCAACCAGGGCCTATTCTGCTATTTTTTTAGCTGGGTGGCTTTGGGTCATTGACCTTTAACACCTTGAGCTTCAGTTTTATCATGTGAAAAAGCACGAGCTATTGTGAAAATGAACTGAGATGAAATATACCTCGAGAAATAGTAATAGCCTTGTGATTAAGTGCATGGACTCTGAGGCAGATGACCTGGTTTCAAATTCTACTATGCTATTTAATAGCTGTGAGCTCAGGCAGATTATTTAACTTCTCTGAACCTTACTTAGCTTCCTCTCTGAAAAATGTTAAGGCTAGTGCCTGGTTCTTAGGATTGTCACAAGAATTAGAGGGCAGTATAGAAAGCACTTAGAACAATGCTTGGCACACACAAAGCATCAAGGGTTATTAGCTATTGTCATCGTAATTAACACATAAAGCACCCTCACAGTGCATGGCACAGAGCTCCTTTCGACCCCAGTGTTGCACTCATGTGCCTGGGAGTCTGTGAGATGACGGACAGGTCTCCCTGCGGTCCACCGGCTCCTCTTTGGGCCGGTGGGAGGACTGACTCTTGGCCCTGCTGCTCCCTGGGGTCAGGGACTGGGTGGGAAGGGAGGGAGACGGTGGGCAAGCCTGGAAGAAAGATGCCCTGGAGCGGCTGTGGCAGTGGGGAAGGCTCACGGGAAGAGGGCTGGAGAGGGAAGCGTCTCTTCATGAATGTCGCTGTGCAGATTATGTCTTTGGATCCCATCAGAGTTTTTGAGAAAGTTGGTAAAGGATTTACTCTATTGTGAATTTACTTTTGGCTGCCGCACTGTGTTTTAGTTTTTCCGTTGCACCTTGCATGGACGTAAGATGGGTCTGTCTTTTATAAAGATTACATTTATAAAGCACTCAACTCTGTTCTTGAAAAACAGAGAGTCCTCAACAAATATTAACTAGTATTATATAGCCAAGCTCCCCCATTCTGCACCCATCTGGGGGATCATAATAATGGTATTTCTCCACCTCAGAACCCTAGAAACCCCAAAACTCCATGTTTCCTTTGAGATTCACTGTATTTTCTGCCATTTCTGGTAACAAAGAAGATTTTGTTGAATTTAATTTTTTAGTTTACATTACAGCAAAAGTTCAGATTTGGAAAACAAAATTAAAATTATAGTATTGAATATTCTTTCAATCCACCCCTCTTGGATACTCTAATTCATCCCACTGACAGCAGTTTAACCTTCTCTGAAGCTCTCTGATTCCCATGAAAAGTGACTTCCCCTCACCCTGCATTTCTAAATCTCTTCCTGTGTTAAAAAATAAGTATCAGACATGAGGCCCCGCACTCAGTTTGGAGAACATATGTCTAAAATCATAGGCCTTACAGTCTGGCATACTCAGTTTTCCAAATGCCTCTCTGCTGTATTTCCAAGATTCTCACTATTTCCCTCATTAATAACGGATAATATAAGATGAATTTTGTTAAAACAATTTGGGCTCACCAATTGGGACCCAGGCAGTCAGCTCCTGCTGCAAAGTGTGTGTGGAGAAATAAGGTAGGAATAGGACACTTAAAATAGTCATTAGGGCTCTCAAAACTAGAGGGTCCCAAAATAGGGGGTCCAGAGACCTCAGGCCATGCTCCCTGTTCACATGGGCCTATCGGCCCCTGAGAGTGAGCTTTGCCCTCTTGCCCCCCAAAGTTGGAAGGCTGCTTTGGCACGTTGCTGCTGTCCTCTTGGGCCACACAAGGCCACAGTAGGGGTCTGTGGCCACAGGGGATTAATCTCTCAAGGGAGCCCCAGGTTTGGCAATGTCAGCCTCAAGAGCAAAATGAGGTATGCAATCAGGCAAGGAAAAGGAAGGGAAGCAAAAGCATCCACATTGGAAAGGAAAAAGTAATACTGTCTTTATTTGCAGATGACATAATCCTGTATGTAGAAAATCCCATAGAATTCATAAAAGCACTATTAGAACTAATAAATAAGCGCTGTAAGTCTCAGGATACAAGATCAATATACAAAAATCGAAAAAAAAATATTAAAGTCAATTTACTTTCAACAAAAGTGCCAGGACAATTCCCTGGGTAAAGGATAGCCTTTTTTTTTTTTTTAAAACAAATAGTGCTGGGACAGTTGGATATCTGCATGCAAAAAGATGAATTTAAAACCTCACCTCACACCATTCACAAAAATTACCTCAAAATGGATCACAGACTTAAATGTTAGAGCTAAAACAATACAGCTTTCAGAAGATGGCATAAGACTTCAAGACTTCAAGCTAGGCAAATATTTCTTAGATAAGACACAAAAACATAAAAGAAAAAAGTGATAAATCTGACCTCATCGAAATCAAAACTCTTGTGCTCCAAAAGACATAAAGACAAGCAACAGACTGAGAAAATACATTCGAGACACATATCTGATAAATGATTTGTATTAATATACAAAGAATCCTCACACCTCAATAAGGAAGCCCATCAAAACATATGGACAAAGATCTGAATAGACATTTCACCAAAGAAGATGTAGGAATGATTAATAAGCACACAAAAAGATGCTCAACATATTAGTCATTATGAAAAGATGAAGCAAAACTACAGTGAGATAGATACCACTTCACATCCAGTAGAAGGGCTATACTTAAAAAAAGACAGTAATAATGTTAGCGAAGCAGTGGAGAAATGGGAAACCTCATGCCTTGCTGGTAGGGACATAAAATGGTGTGGCCACCTTCCTGGAAGATGGAAACAGTTTGGCAATTTCTTTAAAAGTTAAATAAATTTGTCTTATGACCCAGTGATTCCACTCTTAGGTATCTACCCAAAAGAAATGAAAGCATATGTCCAAAGACTTACACGTGAATGTTGTCAGCAGCACTATTCATAATAGCCAAAAACTAGAAACAACATAAACGTCCATGAGCTGGTGAATGGATAGACAGAATGTGGTACGTCCATACAATGGAACAGTATTCAACAACAAACAGGAATGAAGTTCTTCATGCTATGAACCTCGAAACCATTATGCTAAGTGGAAGAAATCAGACCCAAGAGACTACATCTTGTACGGTTCCGTTTATATGGAAAGTCCAAAAAGGGCGAATGAATATATGGAGACAGAAAGTAGATTCGTGATGCCAGGCACAATTGGGAGGGGCAGGTACTAAAAGTAAATGAGTACGTGGGACCTCACAGGGGTGCTGGAGATGTTAGAAAACTGATTTATGGTGAGGGTTGCACACCTGCTAAGTTTACTAAAAAAATCTTTTGAGTTGTACACTTGGAATGGGTAAATTATATATGTAAAATATGCCTAAAAAAGTAATGGCTTTTAAAAAAGAGTGAAATGAGCCCATAGAGCTTTAGAAAACCAACCTACCTTTAAAAAATGATTTGTCTTCTCTCTAGTGAGTGTTGAGTCTGGGGTGGGGGACAGGCCTGTGGAGCGTGACACCTTGTTTGAAGATGCCTAATCTTCAAAATGATATATAATGCGTAATACAAAGAACTGTGGGAAACTGGGCCAAATCCTCTTGCCTGTTGGGAACACCCAGAAGCTGAGTGAGAAGCACAGACAACATGAATTAAAAGAGACTAACAAGAAAGTATGGCCTTGGCCGCCCTAAGCAGGAGAGGATCAAGGCAGCTCCTCCACGGTACCTCCCACAGCCCCCAGTCCCACTGCACAGAGAGCCCCGCCCTGACTCACAGAGTCTTTTCTTTCCTCTCAAGCCCAGCAGAGAACCAGACACTGAACACACACGGTGCAAATGCACTTGCCTTTGCTGTTCTGAATTTGCTACTTTGAAGTCCAAGTGTTGAGTGGCAGAAGAGCAAAATAGTAAGCATGTGTGTGTGTGTGGGGGGTGGTTATTCAGAAGAAAAGAAAAATCTTCATTTTCCCAGGCAAAGAAAAATAATCACTGGTCACATAACTTCATTTGTAGTTAGAAGCTATAAAAAAATTGGTGGTGATGCCAGGTATATACCCAAATGAGGGGAATTTAGTATATTGAAAAGATATCTGCACACCCACATTCATTGCAGCACTGTTCAAAATAGCCAAGATATGGAATCGACCTGTGTCCATCAATGGATATATGGATAAAGAAATTGTGGCACATGTACACAATGGAATATTATATAGCCACAACAAAGAATGAAATCCTGCCATTTGCAACAACATGGATGGAACTGGAGAACATTGTTAAGTGAAATAAGCCAAGCACAGAAAGACAAATCTTGCATGTCACTCATGTGTGGGAATTAAATATAAAAAACAATTGATCTCATGGAGACAGAGAGTAGAATGATGGTTACCAGAGGCTCCGACCCTGAGAAGGGTAACGGGGAGGGAGGGATTAAAAAAAAAAAAAGATCTAAAAAAAAAAGGTGGTGGTGAGATTTGGCCACCAGCCAGTGGATACAGAAAATAAATATTCATAACAAGATAAAAAAAAAACTTCTGGGAAGAATTTCACTTTTCTGTACAAAAGAAGTCAATATCTGCTTGGATTTTAACAAGGTTACTTGCTTTAGGATTCCTTGTCCCCTCCTATTTCTTACAGTGTGCACTCTGTATATCTGTTCCTAGGAAAGGAAGCTCCGACCAGGTCTCATGCTGCTGAAACTGGGCAAGTGGACTCCGGTAAGCTTTCCCCACTCGCCCCAAGGCAGACGAGCATTCACTCAGCATTAAGGAAACCATAAAAAAATGGTATAATTAACAGGTGGGGTCTTCCTCCTTGGCTCAAACCCAGGGAACAGAATTGGATGGCTGGTTCTTCAGCTCCCCCTAGCTGCGGAGGAAGGAGGCAGCAAACAGCAAAACAAGCAGCTGCACAGATCAGAGGAATCCTGAAGTCTGTAACCAAAGAGTGTGGGGCAAAGCCCTGGGATTTGCCTGTTCTGGTTTCTAGCACCATTGCACCATACTCTATAACAGTCTACACAGTGCGTGATGTATTCCGTCATGCCAGGCACAAAGGCCCAGTTAATAAAGTAAGAGTTGACATCCCATAGCAGACAGCCTTCATGCAGCAGGACCCAGGAAAAGACCAGTCAATCTATAAAGGTTTTCATTTACAGCATTCCTTTTTGGGAGGGTGTAGATGGAACCAATGACTAATAATAAAATGGAGAACATGGAGAAGGGCTGGTGGAAGTTAGGATGAATCTCTCCAAGTCTACCTAGTACATAGCTAAAGGGACAAATTATTCAAGTTTGGGAGAAGTAGATTTTGTCACTTGACAGGGGACTGATCTCTGATGCATAAAGTGTTCCCAACCCCAACTATCTGAATGTAAAAAGAAATAAAGCAATGATGCAGTCGAACTACTTTACAGGTCAGGACAATGGGCCATTGTCTTTGCATAACTGACTTAAAATTTCCTGAAATGTCATCCTGTGACGACAGGAGGTCATGAACAAAGATCACTCATTAACTCCCGTAGCAGGAGACAACAACTATTGGATGCCTATGTGCCAGGTGCTTTAGGAATGTTGCCTAGACAATAGAAATGACCCTATTACTAAAAACACACAAACTTTTCTGATCATGAGATCAGTCTTACAATTTAGAAAAAAATAGAAAATTAGGATAATAAATAAAGCCACCCATAATTCTACCACCATGTTACTCTTTTGTATAAGTATTTATAAGCACATACATATTGAGATTGTACTGCATTCATGGCTTTGCCATTTTTTCTCCAATTGTAATATATTTTGAATGAATATTATAATTTGAATATTCTGAGTAAATATTCTTCAAGAGCTGACTATAGTTATTTTGTCATATAAATGAAATAATTTAATCATTCTCCTACTCTCAGACATTTGGGTTGTTTCTAATTTTCTATGCTTTTAAATAGTTCTTTGCATGTAAAGATACGTTAAGTAGCATGTCATTCTATTTTTCATCTCTTTGACTGCCAGCAAAGGTCAGTAATTTTTTCCCTTTTATTGGCCCTTTGTACTTCTGTGGTTGGTCCATTCTGTGACTTAAGTAATGCTTTTTGCAATATTCACAAATGATTATAAGCCCGTTGTCTCCTCTGCTTCCCCCTTTAGTTCCTGGGGAGCTCTAAAAGGCAGGATAGCACTGTGCTACACAAACACACCGTGCCCTGCCCCCAATCCAAACTCCCTTTAACCAACTGTAGTCAGACCAAGGTCCAGGGCTCTGAGTGAGAGTGCTGAGATGTTTCCCACCCAAACACCTCCTGTGAGCTCTGCCTAGCACCTGGATCTTTAAACCTGGCGGAGGCAACCTCTGGCAGCAGGGATATGAGAGTGCTGTGTTTGCTTCTCAGCATTAGTCTGGAACACAGTTGAAGAAACAACTTGCATTAATAATTCATCACAGATCCTATTACTTTTGTTTTTCTTTGCAAGTTACATTAGCACTTGACCTACCTTCACAAATGCAAAACCTTAGCTAAAATTTGTCAGGAAAACATTTATAATTTCCCATAACTCAGAAATATTTTGAACTGATCATGTGCTTTAAAAGTCTTGGTTAGGTTGATGTATCATTACCACTACAGATTATTTGATATTGACCTAAATTATGTTAAGCTATTAATTTTTTTTTATCCTAACAAAAATGCACAGTTGCTGAGGAAGAATGGTGTGAGTTTACCTGTGATCTCCAATGTCTCTTTCTTGCCCACTGACTCTCTCAAGAGTGCTTTGTTTGGGATCCCTCTGTCCTGTTGGAATTTGATCTCCTCCATTGTAGGGGATCTGTCTTACTCACCTATCACAAGGTCAAATCTGGGCCAGGTACAGGACAAGCATTTCAACAATGTTTCTTATAGGTAATAAAAGCAATCACCTTTCACTTTAACAGACTGACACTTAAGATGTACTGCAGAAATCATCCATTGTGTAATCACTTGAAATAGGACCAAAAGAAGCATTATTCATATTCAAAATGGATGCGTGAATGAATTTGTGTGAGGATTAAATAACAGGTTGTGTTTGGGGATCTGGAAAATAGCAATACGATTTTTAAAATTAAGAAATCAGAGAAGTGCCTGTGAGGAACCGTTTCTTTCTCACTTTTGCATAGACTAGATGCTAATTTGAGGGCTGGATGAGGAGGGGACAATTCATGAACGAGGAAAAGGCTCTTCTGGATGAACTAAATTTCTCAGAGATTCCCATGGTAAAAAATAGCAGGAAACCAGCAACAACACGGTGGAACTAGAGGACATTATGTTAAGTGAAATAAGCCAGGCACAGAAAGACAAATGTCCTATATGTTCTCACTCATATGTGGAAGCTAAAAAAACTGATTTCATAGAGGTGGAGCAGAATGGCAGTTACCAGAGCTGGGAAGGGTAGTGGGGAGAAGGGATAATGAGGGCTTGGTTAATGGGTACACAATACAGTTAGATAGACGGAATAAGATCTAGTGTTCAGTAGCATAATAGGGCCACTATAATTAACAATAATTTATTGACTATTTCAATATAACTAGAAGAGTAAATTTGGAATGTTCCCAACACAAAAAAATGAGAAGTGTTTGGAGTGATGGATACCCAATTACCCAAATTTGATCATTACGCAGTATGACCACAGGTACAAATACGTACAACTACTATGTAGTCATAAAAATTCTTTAAAAGCCCAAAATGTCAACCAGACCATACTAGTTTGACCTATACAAGAGAACTAGAAGGACAGAAAACAAAGCCTGGACATGAATTTGAATGTTATGGGTAGACTTCAGAAAGCCAGATCTTATGGGCTGAGGTTCTAAAAGGGAAGGTGGCTTAAGATAGTTGAGAAGTCTCAGAATTAAATTCTAAGAACCCTGGTGGAAAGCAGAGTACTTAATAATATCTTATATGGCTAAAGAGGGAGTTCTTGAATAAAAAGATTATAAAAGGCCAGGTTTTCAGAGGGGAATGATGGCATGCGACCATTACATAAAGTCAAAGATAAGAACAGCAAAAGGGAGTTACAAGGCCCAGAATGAAATGAAACTAGAGGAGAAACGTCAGCAAAAAGGAGTTTTACCATCACATTCACAAGGAAGATGATAAACAGGGAACAGAAGTGAAGGGCTCAGTCCTGAAGTGGATGGGGCAATAAAAACCACCTGTTTCCTGTGCTCCATGAGCCAGGGACTGTATGGTCTTTAGCTCTGCACCGGGCAGCCAGCCCAACACCTGACACACAGTGGACACCCCACCAGATTTAATTAAACCAAATTAACAGAGGAAGAAGTCAATTATACAATTCCTGCTTAATTGTCTTTTCTGTGAGGGGGCTGGAAAATGTGGAATCAATAGAATCAATGAGGAAACTGAAATTACTACACTTGACCAAAAAAAAGGGAAAATTTTGAGTCAGAATAAGAAAGTACTTGCTGATATACTCAGATGGCCTTAGAGTGGATACAGGTGTCTTAAGAGGTAGTAAATTAGTTTATTACTAATGAAAGTTCTCTCCCTTTTTTTCCAGAATTTATGTAGCCATTTTGGATTAATAACATGATATATCACTGCATTAACTTTTTAATATCTTATTATACGACTATTGCATCTGATTAAATTGAAAAAAATATAAATTTGCTATTACTTTTGTTCCTAAAAATTATGTAAAATTTCATTAAACATCTTACTTGCTTCAAGCTAGTTTGTGCATGCAATATTTAAAAACAATTAAACAAAATAATTAAAATCACAAAAGTGTTTTTCCCCTTTGTAAAACATTCTAACCCAAGGTACCTATAGTTTCTTCAAATATTCAATATCCCAATGTCTTTCCAAAATAAAGCAGGTATTTTATTAAAATGAAAACTAAAGTACCAGATCACTTATAGAATCTGTGAAAACACACAATAAAATATTGTTCAACTCCTACTCAATCCAGGATTCGGGTGTGATGTGTGTGTGGAGGGGAGCATATAAAATAAAATGTCAGAGTTTGAAAAAAAGAATTAGGCAAATGAACAGTTTCATATCTTTGAGGAGAACGGACAAATACAGAGAAAAACTACAGAAGTCAATTTTGAGGAAGACAAGATAAGTTTTATAATTATGAACTTTATTTTTATTTACTATGCCAACATTTTCAGGAGAGACTTTACATCTGATTTTTATAATTCATTTTACAGGCAAATTCTAATATACAGTATGTACTCTGAACTGGTTTTTAAAAACAATGGGAAAATAATACTGCAGATATTATTTTTGTTCTTTGTTAGTAATGACTTAGAGACTTCAAATTCTTAGGGTCAGTATTATTTTGTTATGGAAATGCTTTACCAAGGAGAAAATGGGTAGCTTTTCCCCAATAAGATTAAAACATAAATTTTCAATTAATGACATAGTTGTAGATTGGCGCCCACCATCATAAATCATTTATCCAAAAGTATTCTTTCAAATTGCTGCAGCAGAAAACTTAAAGGGAGATGTGGAAAAGATCATTAGAAAATAGAATTCAAGCATCAGAATTAAGAAAAATAGCAAGGCCATCATCCCCAAGGAAAAACATCAGGTATTTGTATTACAACTATAATTAATTTTCAAATTATTGCATAAACATGCAAACACAACCATCCCAACTAATTTAGCAACACAAAAACTATTGTGTAAGATGGAGAGTAAACTGAAATGGTGCTGCAGTCTTACTGATCTTCATTGCAAGCCTGTTTGGTGATTCTAATGGACATCTCCAGTGCCCTAGAGACCAGGAAGCCAGTATGATAACTCTTCAGAAACTCAAGCGTGCACCTCTGTGTCTGTAACACTATCTACGCTACAGGAACATTTGGAAATGACAGCTATAGGGGATCACGTTCTCTTTGATGCACTGAGAAAAATGAGTAAAATATTTAATGGGACAATGGAACATTCAAAGAAACCTTAGTGCTTTAATGGGAAAAGTGACATGCTGGGAATATAATTCTGTGAAAGGCTGTACTGATATCTTCAAACAGTGACAATTACAGAGAAATTCTTTCAACAAAGCCACACCTAATAGGTGGCATTTTGATATTTCAGGCACAACTCCAAGCAATTAAGCTCATTTAAAGTGCAAATCTGATATTTTCTTTCATATTCAGATTTTTACTTGTTAAAATGCTTAGTTAGTTCCCTATTATCTATATAAATACAACGAACAGTAGCCTATATGCCTGAAAATATTGCACAAATCAAAATGAGACTCCAAAAGAAAAATGCTAGATGGTTTCAATTATTAGAAACATTCTAAATGACATAATCCTTTAATGCCTTTAAATCATCTGCACCTTGTATGGATAAACTCCTTAGACTAAGCTTTCTTTTAAAAATTTGATATGCATCCCATTAACAGCCAAATATCTAATTCTGCATACTTAACTCCCTCTTTCACAAATGTGAAACTTAACCATTCCATAAAACTTCCTCAGGACTTAGAATTTACATACTGCAACTATCTTCACTAATGTCACAAGAACTAAGAAAGTAAGAGGTCTGAGTTCCCGTGGAGGAGGATTTGGCACAGAGTTGATTTACAGAAGCAATAAACAGAGATCAAGCCAAATCTGAAAAGCTGATCTCTGATTATTTCAACAGAGCTACATCCTCATGTCCATTTCTGACTTAACATTTACTAAGGAGCAGATAAGCATGATATTCTTACAGTTTTTAAAGAAAACTGTAGGCAAATATTTTATGTTGTTTATGCAAGCATCCTAGATTTTTTTCTCTTAAATATATTATGCTTCATAATTATATTGATGAGCCTATCTTCTGCCAAGATTAAGACTCAACAAAGATACAGAGAAGTTGAATTAACAGGTTAACATTTCTGCCAATTCATCAGGGAGAAACAAATAGAGCAGGAAAAATAAAAAAAATTACTGGAGTCAACATTTTTATGTACTAGAATAAAGACATTTCCCTCAGACTAGGGAGATAAAAATAAATTAAAAATTAAAAAAATTTCCCTTAAGAATAAGGCCAACGTGTAAATGTTTCATAAGTGTCTATACAAACTTTTAAATAAACCAAAAATCTCCTAAGTCATTAGTAAGTATATTTTACTTTAGGGAAATATAGTATGATAGCATCCTATTTGCAATATATGAGATCAGGGTTTTCCTCCTTCAAATTGAAAGACCACATGTGCCCACTTGTAGCTACAGCCATCATGGCTCATCTCCGTTAACAAAGAAGTGCTTTGCCAATACGTCTGATGACTATACTAACAGTATAGTCTGAACTATACAGTTTCTGAACTACGTGAAGAACTTTCTGAATTTCACTGCTTCTCCAGCAGAAGTGCTGGCTCCTGAGAGTAGGATACCAGATTTGCATTGCTCATCTGTTACCAAATCCAAGAATGGTTTGTATCCACCGAATGGCAAATTCACGTGAATGGTTCTCTGACAGGTAAGGGAAGACTGTGTCAAAATGGTAGCAAACACTCCTTTTGAAATTTCCACTAAAGGATTTGCTGTTGTTTCTCTTATAAAGGGGCAGGCAAATTTACTTAGGTACATTTTTTTAATGAATCCCTAGAAGATGTGAGTGACTTTTAAGGCCATAATCTCTTTTGATATATTTTTTGTCAGCTCCTCAAAACAAACACTGACCTTGTAAAGTGATCTTTCTGAAAGATACTCATTCAATTAAAGCAGCTACAATTGAACAGCCTAAAGATGACATGATTTGGGAGAAAAGGAAAGCAAATTTACTGAACTGTCTGACACGTGGCCCCAAAGCATGATACGGTCCGTGCACATGGTTGCTTGGAGGTTCCACAGCTACCTCTACAGCACATTAAAATAAATAAGCCTATTGCCTTTGAAATACTTTTCAGTACCTTTTAATAAAACATAATTTCCCATCTTTAATTCTCTTTTCCTTCCAAAATCTACTTTCAAGAAATTGTCAAACAAACACCAACAGAAAAGGGAAACCTAGGACACTCAGAATTAAAAAAACAATTATTATGAATTCCAGCTTTCTCAAGATAGTCTTACCTAAATTCATAATTTTTCTCAAAATATTTTAACTTGTTTTGCTCTAGAAAATAGTTTTAATTCCCTACATATAGGATTATTTATATCCTATCAAAGTTTTGTGCAAATGTTTCAAGTACATTATTCCAGTCTCTGATATTAGCAGAAAGTCAATAAACATAAATATTATAATTAAAGACAATATAAAATAAATGCTGTGGAACCTTAAAATGGCTATAATGGATCCATATGCCTATAGGGTTCAAAACTGAATTACCAGCAAACTCTAGCACCAGTGTATGTTACAAATAGATACATCTTTAGGTACAAGTTTCATGATGTACCTCAAGCTCTCCAAAATTTACCCAAGTAACAAATACAAACACAAATGCAGTAGGTTTGTGTGTGTGTAAAACAAGATGTTAAAGCAATATATAATTGGTTTATATATAATAAGAAACATTTTTAGCTTGGGGAATTTGTCTGGGAAATGAATAAATAGTAATACTAGCTTGCTGATCCTAGCAAGAAAAAATAAAACTTACATAGATTTTCCATTAAAAACCTAATCTCCTTTATTCATCACAAAGCTTTTGCATAGACCTTTTAAATACACAAAACACTGGCCAGAACTCTGCTTATAAACTACCATCTTCCATTATCACCGCATCTTTAAAAGTGTAGCCATATTCACAGGAAGGACAAGTGAAAAGGGGTGAGGTTCTGACAACCACAATAAATATAGACCTTGACAGGACTAAACCAGCAAAGCACACTTCTCGCCTGCTAAATAGAATATTATGCATTTTCTGATGTGCAGATTGATGGATAACATGATTAAAGCCTTTGGCAGGCCTTTGAAATGGGTAAGCAAACTTTTGTGTGTTTACCTGAGACAAATATGCTTAAATGGCATGTACTTCAACCAGGATATAAAATGGAAGAGCCAAACTAGTAGAAGCTTCCACATTTTAACATTTGCAGGCTTTTAATGGAACCTCCACCATGGTACCAAACTGCACATAAAGCTATTTCAGAACAGTTTTTTAAAAAACCAAATTGGCAGGTGATGGCAACATACTTAATGTATCTTTGGTTTAGGAAGACGAGAATATCGATTAGAAGCCAAACAGTCCCCAGAATGCAAATTGCCATTTGAACTCTGCATGATTTCTTTTCTTTGTGTTAGTGGCCTTGGGATGCTTGTCTTGGCCTGGAAGCTTTGAGGGTCTAGTTGGGGGTTGCTTATTTGTTTTTGTTTGAAAGAGCCTGAAGGTGGGCGGAGCTTAGACACTTTCAGATTTGGATTATTTATAAGATTTGTCTGACTAGATGTTGGCTGAAGTTTTGCTGAATTACATGTTGTGATTATCGGTGACTTCTTACAAGTGAGAGTCCTATTTGGAGATGATTCAGAAACTGGAGGAGGTACCAAAGAATTCAAGATGGATGGCTTTAAAGGCTGCATGGACTTGGGCTGAGACGTACAGCCCACTGGCAGAGACTGATTTCTTCCAACTCTCTTAACCTGGTCTACTGTACTTGACTGGGGAGGTGTCTGAAGAGAAGTAGATACAAACTGCATGTCACTAATTTGATTATTTGCCAAATGATAAGGTTCTTGAGCATCCACAGTCATGTTCAAGTTTCCTTCAGAAGGTGTACTCTTAGCCACATCCATCGTGAATTTTGGGCTTGATGAAAAAGGCCGGTCTTCCAAACTGTAGTTGCTTTCTTCTTGCAAGCCGTGTGTAAAGCTTTCATCCAGATGTGCAACACCCTGATGCATACCTTGGGTTGTGCATTCACTGCGGGCCTCGATAGGTTGCGGCTTTATTAGTTTTCCCTGGGCATAGTCTGTGGGTCTGGGAAGGCTGCTGGAAGGCTGTAGTACTTGAGGCTGTTGAAATTAAACAAAACATTAGCAATAATTTATCTTAGAAATGCCATCCAGAATTAATATAAATTAAGTTCCAATTAGGCTGTGTTGGTACTTATTATGTTTTAATATGGAGAGTATGTGGGGTTTTTTAATTAAAAAATGAATTACAATATTCAAGCAAACTCATGAGACACATATGAGAGTGATAATGCAAACAAAAAATGATACAGGCAGTAAACACTAAACAAGATCCAAAATTAAACAGAGGGAAAGAAAATATTAAAGTTCTGATTTATTATAGAAAAAAATTCCTGCCCTAATAGAGTCATTAGGTATTTAAAACTTTATATATAACAGAGCTTGACAGAATGATTTCTATAGCATTTTGGTTTAATCTTCACAAGCATTCAGATATTAACTGTGATCTTCAGAATATTACCCATTTTAAAGTTTTTAAAAAAATAAAGTTGTACACCATGTTACCAAATGTACTTCTGTCAAGAATTAAAATTACCAGCAAATAAACAAGGTTTAGAATAAAAGTTATATTCTCAGTTTATGTGAAATTCTAATTACTTAAACAAAAACTGGTCGAAACATTTAGCTGATGCTAACCTATACTTAATATTCTTGTTGAAAATTTTCCGAATAAAATGTTTATTTGTTCTGTCTCATTACTGTTATGGCTGACATGTGGAAAACAAATCTACCCTGACCAAACAGTGAACATTCATTTAGTAAAATTAAAAATGATCAGCCTTTTGAATGATGGCTGAGAATAAATCAAATTTGAAATTGCCTCAAACTGGACCTAAAGCACAGAAGCTTATGATAACAAAGTTCTTAGGCCAATATGCCCTCCCACATACTTCTCTGCAGCCTACTGTGTCTACAAAAATCAGAGGAAACATGCAATTTCCATTACTTTGGGGAATCCAGTAAAAAAAAGAAAAAAA
>VBSM01003211.1:2112190-2135662 GCA_008086735.1 Cheirogaleus medius
AATCAAGACGACGACTACTTAAAATTAATCTGTACAGAAATAGGGTACATTAAATCACATTGCAGAATGTACAAAATAAACAAGCCATCTCTGTTGCTGCCTCAAGGTAATGTCCCAGACTTTAACGTCCCTGGGTGTTTTCACAATAAATCATCACACAGATGAATAAACTGTCCCTCAACATAGAAGGTACTAAAATTACCACATAATTCATTCAATAGACTCTCCTTGGGGTTCCTTACATAAACATAACTAAGCCAAAGTGATCAAAAACCTTAGAAACATTAGTGAAAAAAATAGAGCAGGGCCATACTAAACAAGCTGAAATCTACCGAAGAGGGAATTTATTTTCCCTTTTCATCTCTTTTTACCTTCAAACACAACAAAATATTCTAGTCTCATGTTAAAAATCTTAAACCAATTTGAGATTTTTGAAAATATCAGTGATAATTTTAAAAATGACTTTATTGTAATATGTCTATTGCCAGTAAGAAAAAAAAAGTGTAAACCATGTGCTATCAGCTTAAAGCCTAAAAAGGTATGATTTTCCAATTAAGACAAGTAATAAACTGACTATTAAGACAACCAAACCTTCAGAAAAGGGGCACCATGAACTGTAGATGAACTAACCATCTGCACTGTTCTGATTACTCACATTACTCAACTGACCACTGCTTATCAAAGAAATACATGAGTCAAAAAGAGTCAGAAAGACTCTGCTTGTATTAAATGCAACAAAGCTTCATATCAAATATTAAAGAATTAGAAAATAACCATTTTGAATAATAAAATGTTGAGTCTTAACTGAGAGGCATTAAACAGTTATGTAGATAAATTTCTAAACTATCAATTAATCACATTAAATAAATCAGTGCTTTCTGTATGCTAAATGTAGATTCTAGGTTTTTATTAAAAATTAACCTTAATGGTATGCTATAACTTCCCTCTCCCAAAATAAATGTCTTATTTTATTATTTATTTGAAAACTTGAGTTTGGAAAATCAATTCTACTACTATAAAGTAAAAAAGTTTCTTTCAAGAGGAGTAAGAAATGACTATAATGTAAGAACCAAGGAAATGACTTGCCCCTGATATGTGGAAGTGGTTACCCACTAAGGATTAGACTGTCATTAACTACCTGCTGGCAAGTTGAATAAGCTACCTCTTAATCTCTAGCAAGCAAAGCAGAAATATGTTCTGATGGCTTGTTGATTATACTACAATTTCTCCAAATTCTAAATACTCAACTGTGTTAATATAAAGGCAAGATGTTAACAATTCATCTTACCTACATCCACTACTGCTTCTATGGCCATAAAAAGATGCCCTCAGACATCTGCAGAATGAATTCTAAATATAAAAAGAAAGATCCCATATCCTCATGGATAATAAAACTAATAGAGAGAAATATCAAAGGCTATTCACTTTTTATTTTTTTGAAACAGAGTCTCACTCTGTTGCCCAGCCTAGAGTGCCGTGGCATCAGCCTAGCTCACAGCACCTCAAACTCCCGGGCTCAAGCGATCCTCCCGCCTCAGCCTCCCGAGTAGATGGGACTACCGGCATGCGCCACTATGCCCGGCTAATTTTTTTTATATGTATGAATATTTTTTAGTTGTCCAGCTAATTTCTTTCTATTTTTTTAGTAGAGACAGGTCTCACTCTTGCTCAAGCTGGTCTCAAACTCCTGAGCTCAAACGATCCGCCCACCTCGGCCTCCCAGAGTGCTAGGATTACAGGCGTGAGCCACTACGCCCAGCCTATTCACTTTTTAAATGTCTGTTAAGAATCATGTAGTGTACACTAGGTGTGGGAAAATCTGAAGTTTAACATAAATTTGTTCCTATGCTTGAGAAGCTTAGTTAGGGAGACAATAAGGTAAACAAATGATGAGACCATGTCTCAACCATAACATATGAGAACAAAAAGAAAACATATGCCCTACAAGAAAGGTCACAGAAGGCATCCAAGAATCACAAACAATCTGCACTGAGTCTTAAAAGGGTGAGTAGAAGTTTTCCAGGTAGACAAGATGGGAAGAACATTCTGGGTAGTGAACTAGTAAGCACAGAGGCAAAAGAACAACATGGCATAATCATTCTGGCTACTTCAAACTGTTAGACAGAATTCAAAAGGATAGTACAAAAGTGTAGGTAAGGGCCAGCTCCTAAAGGAACTCATGTTAGGCTAAGTAGCTCTGACTTGTGATTTGTAGATGATGGGAGACAGAGTTGGATGTCAAGTAGAGGAATCTGAAATCCAACATGTGTTTTACAATAATCACTCCATTGTAATCAGTGAGGAACGTAACCAGAAGGGATGAAATTTTAAGGAGTATAGCCAGATAGTAAGCTATTGCTAACAGCCCAGGTGATAAATTATAAGGCTCTAAAATTAGAATACTGGCAGAAAAACTGGAGAGGACTGAAAGAGATCTCAAGGTGGACAGGCAAGATGAGGTGCTTGCCTTGTATCCAAAAAAGGCCTCTGGGGAAGTTGCCTGCCAGCCCATGCACTTCACAGCCTCAGCAGCCCACAAGACACACAGGGAAAAAGGAAATCCCACACTACAGGCAGGATTTCAGGAAACTCCCTGTAGTCACAAATGAGTAGAGCTCTAATCCTCACAACTTGTGGAGAGGGTGGTTACCGATGCATGGAAATGTGAATCCGTTTCTCACTCAGAGATCTAAGTGCTTCTACCTGGACTCAGCAACTTCAATTCTTATTTTAGTCATATATATAAACTTTAGCACACCATTCCGAGACTTCTCAGATTAAATGGTTCAAGGGTATCAGCAATAGGCATTACTGTGTGGTTGTGCAAAGGCTTGGCAGGCATCTTTAATGATAATCATAAATGTCTATTTTGGGCTGCTCACAAAGAGCGCCAAAGACTTATGAGCTCCTTACAGGCATGTATCATGCTTTACTCATTTTTTGCTGTAGTTGATATTACTAGTGTTTGGTACATAGTAGGGATTAAGTATATGTTTGCTAGATAAATGAATAGGTGAATGAATGAATATTAGTGGTATATTTAAGAATTGCTTTTTTGGCCATAAATTATCAAAGTGACACTTTCCTGTTAGGTCAATGATGAAGCATTGATTAAATAAAAACCAGTTTTTTAAAAACAATGGAAATAAATCTGATAATAGAAAAAAATTGTTTTCTCCAAATAAGTTTGGGGTTAGTTTAATGATTCATGTCAAGAAGGACAGCAGGAAAGACTAATTACATGTTAACTTGAACACAAGAACCTCTCATAATGATCTCCAAACTTGGCCACCAAATGTTTTTTACTTGAAGACTAGACATTTCTGGGCTAAATAGGTTGGGAAACTGTCTTAACAAGCATTCAGCTATTTTCCGTTTCTATTTCTAATAATTAAGTATGTTTATTCACATACAACACTTAGCATAGGACCTCCTAGTACATAATATGTGTTCAGTAAATTTCATCTATGATTACTAAAAGGCATAAAACAAAGAGCTCAAGCCATAGCCCTTTTGCAACTGGGTCTTGGGGGAAAAAAGGCAAGTTATTTAGCAGTATAATAATAAACTAGTTGTTACAGCATATCAGGTTTCTAGGCTTCAAATACATAATTCAATAATGTCAATACTATCTAAATGTTTTAAATCCATATATGTAATATGATACAGAAGTCAAAGATTCCTTAACTGCCTTCCTGGAGATAAGAATAAGAACTAGGACATGTAAGACATTTTAAAGTTTAGAGAGTCAGATTAATCTGAGTCTGAGTCCTGGATCTATCCCTTATCATTGGTGAGGTATCGCAAATAATCTCACTATCCTGAAATGGAATTTCATAGTTTATAAAATAAGGATAATACCAGTATCCATACCTCATAGAACTATGGTAAAGAATAAACAATAACATGCATTCAAAGTACTCAGCACAATGCCTGGCATATTACAGATACTTGAGCAGTGTTATGCTCTGGGACCTGAGAGAACAGAGTTCCCTTCCTTCCAAGGGCAGAGATCCAGACTTTTTTTTTTTTTTTGCATGCATGCATGATCTCTAGTTATCTATGAGATCCCTAGGTGGAAAGCATTGTCTTCTTCTTTTTGTAAATGAGTAAACTGGAGTTAAAAGAAGTTAAGTGACATGTTCAAATTCACACTTCAGCAAATGGCAAAGCCAGAATTGGAACCATCAGAGAATTTACTAAAATGCACTACTAAAGTTTATTATTCTATGCTATCTGGGTAGTTGTGTTGAGAATATACAATTTAGCCAGATAATTATTTTAAGTTTTAATATATTTGAAAACTCTGTAGGTATATTCAATACCAACATTCAAGTACTGACTTTCCTGGATAATGCCCTACTTCCTTCTTAGCTGATCTAGCCTACAAAGGGTAACTCTCAGACACCAAACTCCAGTCGATGTCTGTAGCAGTGTTTCTGGAAAGAGGTGGATCCATAGTCACCCTATGGAGTAAATGCACTGAGCATGAGAAAAGGCAAATTAGCAGAGCAAAGCTCTTCACCTTTACTGTTTCATAACACTTCAAAATCTGGCATTAGCATATGGAAAAGCACTCTGGCCAGTTTTTGTAAGCAAAAAGATGGCAGCTAAAAAAATCAAGCCCTGACTGAATAAAAAATGCTAAAAGTGTACAAAGTACAAAGCAGGAAATGTTCTAAAATGTAATAATGCTATTATTGCATAACAGACATAGGAATTACCTAAATTTATTTTCTGGGTATGTATAAGTTTATTGTTATTATTAAATACATTTTAAAGGTAAAAAGGAAGATTGAAATGGAGCCATCTGTAACATGCCCATAATTTCATGCAGGCTCTGACATGCATCATGCAAACTGGAAAAAAATAAAAACAAAAAAGTGATTATGAGGAAGGTGGTAGGGAAAAATCCAAAATTGTACTGTACCACGCTTTGTCAGAGAAGTAATGGACTAACTTCTCAACTCCTTGCCAATGGCATAATGGGAGAGCAGAGACAAGAAAAAGACAGGACAATGGCATCAGAGACCACACACAACACCAAGGATTGCCATGACTGGGTAGCAGCCAGAAGTATTTGCTTTGCTATTGTTGTGTTTTCCTAGGCATTATTTTATTTAGTGTATTTGTATATTATAAAAACATATTTTAATAGGTTTACACTTTCTTACTAAAGTGGTTTGCAAGTTAGTACAAATACTCATATCCACAGAAAGGTTTATGTAAAATTTCTCATACTTAAAAGGACTCACTCGAATAATCTTACCAAATGAAATATTGGAAAGAATTCTGACACAATTTAATATTCATACTCCAAAAACCTAAAAAGGTTTAGCCCCAGGTAATCTGTCATGAAGGATACAGAAACTATTTTTTTAAATAATTTCAGAACTTCTTGCACATTATAAAATATAAATAAACTTTATATTTGTCAGTTTAGCTTTATTACTGCTACTGCATTAAAGACCACTAAAGGTATAATGTGATCTTAAATATGATATAAATTGTAAGTGAGGCTCCACACATTGCTATAGAGATGGAAGACTCAACTGGGTCCCTAGTGCTATGTTACTAGATTCAGTGACTTTTGCTGCTGAGTTCACCTGATGCCAATCACAGCTCCCAATGCTTCTTGGAAATCAGGAATGCTCTTTTTCCTCTCTACTCAGAATGGTGCCTCTAGATCTCAAAAACCTTAAAGAGGATACCTGACTGATATATACAACTATTTATAAATAAATTCTCAACTAATGAGTTCAACAGCTATTTTAAGTTGACGACCAGTTAGCTGCTTTTTAAAATTATCAAAGTGATTAAGAGTGACTTAAGTAAGTATTTACCACAGAGGAACAATCAGTGTGAGACGATTAATTTCATGGGTCTATATCTCAAAGACATAGGATCGATTACATCTACTTCTTGGATACAGAGTAGTACAGGAAAAAAACTAAACAGTATCATAATAACACAATTCCATTGGTGTGACCAATAGTCATGATATATTTATCCAGAGTAGGATACTGTAAGCACTACGGTAGAACAGCAAATATGGACTAAAGAAACAATTCCACAATCTGTAGAGCAGATGATAATAAAAGGCTTTACACAGAAAACACTAATTGCTGCATTTCTCATAATTGTAAGGTATTGCAAGAAACTAACCTATGTCTACATTTATGGGAAGGCTTACTGGACCATGAGTTAGATGCACATTTCTAGTCAATTAACCAATGGCAATAATAAATTGCTGCCAAAAAGTACACAGTGCCACATTCTATGTTAACTGTATTTAAATAAAAATTAGCTTACTATAAAATTGAATTTGTTTTTATGAAGTTAGTCTAATTTGCATTTCATTCAAAAATATTTTATTTTTATGAAAAGTCACTCCCAGAGCTAATTTCTAAGAAAGTGGAAGCTATCCTTACATACAAAATTGCTTTTAGTCACATGTTGGAGTCAATCAGATTAAGCCATTTTAATTTGTATCTTATGAGCATATTTGAAAATTTAATAATATATACATCAAGTGCCCATAGGAAGTGTACAGCCTTTAATGAAGTGATATCCTTCCAAAAATCTAAGAGAGATGCTGACACTGATTTATACACAAGGATAAACTGCATTGCAATAGTGTCTCTGTAACTAGAAACAACATCAATGCCTAACAATGGGAAAAGATTAAGTTGTAGTAAATTCACATAATGCATTATCATGAAGCCATTAAAATGGCAATTTCAAGAAATATTTACTACATCAAAAATTTGTATATATAATGATACTAGAAAAAAGCAAAACAAAAAACTTAAGATACACAAGATTTCAACTTTATAAAATAAAGTAAAAAAGACTGGAAAGAAATTTATCAAAATGTTTCTGTATATTCTAATTCCTCCATAATGAGCCACTACA
This sequence comes from Cheirogaleus medius, assembly GCA_008086735.1. Lineage (NCBI taxonomy): Eukaryota > Metazoa > Chordata > Mammalia > Primates > Cheirogaleidae > Cheirogaleus > Cheirogaleus medius. The sequence goes on from VBSM01003211.1 coordinate 2,119,106, forward strand.
TTGGTATCATAAATAAGGAAAATGTAAATTTTAAAGAAAGGTCAAAGTATTTACAATAAATGTTTAAAGTTCAGGCTCTGGAATCAGAATGGAATTTAATTCTGGTTTGTTCACCTACCCAGAGCAAATTACTACATCATTCTGATTTATTTATCTACATTTTCCTTATTATAAAATGGAATAATAGATCTGACTCTATGTATTGTTATGAGGATCAAAGGATAATTTAAATAAAATGCATAGAAAAGTACTTGAGACATTAAAAATTATAATAAGGACCTTAGTCTTTTCCCCTTTCTTAAATGTATGGCTAAATTTTTAAAAAGATATGTAAAAGTTTTCTACATATTCATATTTGTGAAAATGTAATATTTAAATAGCTCTTAGAAAAATTAACCAAAGTGTATGAATCCTGAAAGAACAATTCTCCAGCCAAAAAGGACTGAAAGAACAAATACAAACCTAGTGAAATACTAAAGTGAGAAAGTGTAGTCAAGGATAAACAAGCCAAAGACAAAAGTAAGAATTTTATAAGATCATCATTTTGGTTGAATTGAGGAACAGGTGACTCTTACAAAGGGTTTATTGGCCATTTAAACCACTATATTATCCAAAAGCAAAATTTTTTTCCTGGCATAGGCTTAATCATTAGGAGATTTAAAAACAATAAGGATATTTCTGCAAAAAAAAAAAAAAATTTACTATGATTATACACACAAACTCTATGCATACTGTTACTTAAACTTCTTAGCCTTTATATTTAAAGTTGATGCATTAAAACCTAAATGCTCAGACTTATATGGGCAAAATAGACCAGTGTTTTTCTAAGTGAAAGATGCTAGGAATATTTAAAAAAATTAGAATAGACAAGAAAATATGAGAGTATCCTATGTCCTAAGAAAAAGTACTGTCTCATGAATCTATTATCTGTATTTCAAATGCATACACACAGACACACATGTATTGGGTTGTAAATACACACTTTCATTCAGTAAATACATACTGAGTTATGATGTAAAATGTATTTGTAATCATTGCTTGTCAAAAAGATTTGTGAAACACCTCCTAAAGATTATAAGAGAAGGATACAAGACAATATAAATCTGCCATTTTTAATGTAGTTCAGGTGAACACAATTGCTTATTATAATATAAATTTAAAAACAGGCAACACTCCATCAAGAAACTGCTGGGCTATTAAGACGTATGTAGATGCATTTATGCAATTTTTGTTGTTTGAAGACCATTTTTTCCCCCTTCCCATCTAAGTTACTGCACATGGAAGGGTAAAGGTAGATAGGATTTCTAAATTCTTTTAAGCAAGGCACTAAAGAGCAAATTTTAAAAGCCCAGTTAGCCATGGTAAGAAACAGATATTATTTCAAAATATACTTTTTGCATATGTGCTGGCAAGAAATGCTATTTGGGATTACCATTAAGGCTTTCTACTTGCCAAAAGCAACTATTTTTATTAAATTTTACTACTATGAGGTAGATTATTTGTCATTCCCAATTTTACACAGTTGGAAACTAGAGTAGAAAAACTCAACCAATGCCAGATAAGTGACCTTGGACAATAGCTGAAGTCCATATTGATAACAAGAAAGACCTTGATATACCTACATGTAAATTATTTTCTGCTAACCTAGAGAAAAATTTAATTTGAAATCAGAAGATAAGTATCATGAAGTAGAGACTAGTAATACACTTGAGAAAAGAATAGTAAGTAAAAATTTCATATGAAAGAAGAAAAATAATTAAAGGCAAGTATCTTCCTTTTATCTCCCTTTTCCTAGAGTTCACTCTGCATATTTAGAGTAGGCTATCTGTTCATACTGGAAAGTCTACTACTCCTGTAACTTTAAAAAAACACACAAACAAAAACAAAACACACTGCCCTTACCGAAGACTCATAGCCAAGCCTACCTGGCCTCTGCATTTAGAAGATGAAGGCAGTTCACTCAAGTCAATGTTCAAGAGGGAATCAGAAAGGACTCTTTAATGAAACAGATTATAATGAAGGAGAACTACCTCAACTATCTTCCATTGCTTACACAATCAACCTCTCCAAAAATGAGCAATAGCACAATATTGACTAAATATGGAGATAAATATTATCTCACTGAACATAAATTTACTGTAGGAAAGAAGAGATCTATTCCCAAAACTGTCTGATAAATCACTGGATTTTATATCAATAATCCCATACTTTTCTTCCCTATGTTTCATTCCTTAAAAAAAAAAAAAACTTTATTAGTAAACTGCTTCAGCTGTTCTCAGGTTAGATCCAAAATAGTGTGGTAGTGTAGAACACATTTCCCCTCTAAACAAACCTTCCAAGCTGAAAAAGAGCTATCAAAAAGCTGTGAGCAAGTCCTCTTGTTATTCTTTCCCATAAACAGGGTACTACAAGTCTCAATGATCAAATCCCAGGGCCAGTTCTCTTAGCTGCACAGGCCATGAGAACTTGTTCAAGAAAAGACTCCCATGTATTTACATTTTCTAGGTGACTAATACATCCAAACTCTGGAGAATCAAAACTTTCTTTTTGCTAACTCAGAGACACAGAGAAGAAAGGTTTAACCTAGAAAAGTCAAAAAGACAGATCTCGATAGTTATATTGTAGGATTAGTGCTGCTTCATAGTCTGAAAAAAAAGGACAACTCGGGATCAAACGGGGAAGGGGAAAGAAGCAATTGAAAATGTAGGGCCAACGACTCAAGGGAGGAACAAGAAAATTTTAAAGCTATACAAATAATAAACTAGTGAAATGAGTGTTTCCGAGAAATAAGTTTTTAAAAGCAAATCTAAAACTACCGCAATTCAGAATAATTAACCCTAAACTTCAATTTAGGGGAAAGAGAAGAGGGGAGAAGCATGGTAGGGGAAAAGGATTGGGGCCAAAAGGGGTTTCAATATGTACAAAGTGGGGTGTGCTAATCTGAGGGAACTCTGCCACACCATGCTGTTTACTGGCCACAAGCCTAATAAATAACATCATTTGTTATAAACTGCCCTTTGAACTTTCAGATTAGTTCACTAGCAATTTAATATGAGAGGTGGTGGGAGAGAGAAAAGAAGAAGAAACTCCTCATTGCTGCCACTAAACAAATGAACCTGCTACTAAAACTCTGATAGAAAAACCTACACAAACTATTTTTCTTTAAAACAAAAAGTATCAAAAGGAAGGAGAGGCATAACAGCCAAAAATTAAACTTCACACCCTGTCTGGAATTCATGTTGATACCTCTTAATTTTGACTAATTCAAGAAATAAAATTTTGTTTAAATAAAATATATTCCTAATTACTTAAAATGTCCTCCTTTTAAACCTTTAATACTTCATATAAATAAGGACAATTAATGAAAAAATTGATACAAATCACAAATCAGAGTAAATTCATGGAGAAGTCATAAAAGCATCTGACTATATTTCTACTTCTTTTTCATTAATATTAGCTTTTTTTGGGTGACTTTTCAAAAAAGATAAAATATAATCAACTTACCGGGTATACTTAAGTACATAAAACAAAATAATAAACACTGTTTTGGAATGTAGATTTAATGTAAACAAAAGTTTTAAGGTCAAACAACTAAATCATTAGCAATGTTAGTAAACCATGCATATCCAAAAGCCATTTTTTCTGTGCTGTAAAGCAGCTGAGAAATTACAAAGACATCTTAGTTGTTTTAAAACACTTTTGAAAAAAACAATTAAAAAGATCTTTCTTTTAGAAGACAGTGAGATGCATTCCAAGCCTTTTGATTAGGAAATATTTAAAGAAATGTGCAATGGTCTAGTAAGCCTGCTCCCTACACAGTATGCATCTGTCCATCATACTACTGCAGATGGCATGTATATTTTTTAAATAACTAGATTAAAAAACCAATTTTTTATTCACGTATCTCAAGGTCTTGAAAAAAGAAAATGTCTTAAAGACAGATGCATGTCAGTAGGTCAAGGGTCACTGGTAATAGGTTTAAACAGCATTAGAATGAAATTAACCCCAGATAGCTTCCATGAGGCTCTAAGTAGAGGTCTGTTTACATGCAGTCAAAGGAAGTGTTAAGAAAGGAGACCACAGGGAGTGCTGATTTAACAGATGCCTGCAGATCACTCAGGATGGGAAAAGAGGTGCTGGGGATAGACAGGTCATGCAGAAGGGAAATACCATGAAGGGGAAACCAGAGTAGGATAGGAGTGAGAGACACAGACTCACTCTGTCTGCGGTGCGGTGGAACAGTCCGTGGGATCCCCTGGAAGGAGCCCTGCCAAGGAGAGAAGGAGGGAGCAGAATACCCACCCTGTGCAGAGAGAGACGGGGTAGGGAGGTATAATAAAAAAGGGAACCGAAACATAGAGAAACCAATGTCACACTGTTTTATTTTTAAATAACACAGAGCAATAGAGTTAACAAGGCAGATTTCATTTTTAAAAAATATAGGCAACTCACATTATTAAAACTATAGCATAATCTAAACCTAGGTTTTTTTCATATATTTTTAAGATTATTTTCCTCTATTATTTGTAGTTAAGTACAGGAAACAAAATATTCTTTTTGGTATACATTGCATTCATTATCATATATCGCTTTTTAAAGTAGCATATTCCAGTCTTTTGCAGAAAAGAAAGGAATTTAAAGGGGGAGATAGAATTTAGGTGTTAAACACAAAGAAATTGCAGCAATTTATGAATCAAGCAATACAAAAAATTATCATATAAAATTTTTTATTTCTTTTTAAATAACAGGTTTCAGAGGATTAGCAGGTAAAAATAAAGAACATTAGCTGAAGTTAGCAGAACCAACACAGTATTAAAAAAGACATAGGATGTTGTGAGAGTAGGTACTATATAAAGAATGTGACATGCAGGCCACAGGTCACTCATGCATACTTTTTAATTTAAATAACTTGTGGTTTTGTAGCTTTACTTATTTTAATCACAGATTATCAGAATTAGAATACATCTGAAATGTCACTTATTTCCATTTCCTCACTTTCCAGATAAAACTGGGTCTTCAAGAAAGTAACTATTCAATGTCACACAAGCGGAACCAGATTAGGTCTCATTGTCTCCGTGTTCCTAGCCTCCTCACGGATTGAAACATATCCACAAATAAAATGACTGAAACACTCTTAAAATATCATCAAGGAAAATGAGCCTGTAAATCATCACCATACACAGTTAAATTTGCAAAAGAAAATATGCATAATTTTTAGACCAATTAATCTGACATAGAAATAATGTTCTATTAAAAAATACTAACATAGCTTATAAGTATTTACATATTTCATGAACACTGTTTCAAATAAAAAAAATTTCTCACCTCTCTATCAACATTCCTTGGCCCAGTTAGGTATAATCAGATACTATTTTAAATTTAAGAGTAATCCAGGAGGAATAAATTCTAGTGTACTTCACCACCATAGGATAACTATAGTTAACAATATTATATAGTTTTAAATAGCTAGAAAGAGGATATTGAATGTTCCCAACACAAAGAAATGATAATTTTTGGAGATGATGGATATGCTAATTACCCTGATCTGATCACAATATATTATATATGTTGAAACATCACTATGTACAATTATTTGTCAATTAAAAAAACACAATAAAAACAAAAAGAATTATGAAAAAAATTAAGAATAATTCTACATTGTTCAATATAAAACAGAAACAAAAAAGATCTATTTTCTATGCTGATGAGGGAAAAAACAGCTATAACAAACTAAATAGAATTAACAATCTTCAGAATATTCTAGTAAATAAAAATCCTATCTTTTGAAATTACTATGCTTTCTTCACTAATTTAGCCATGGAAATTTGCAAAGATAGCTTAGAAAATATTTAATAGAGTGATGACCCAAGGTGCTCTCCATAGATATCACCTATTTATAAGTCTATTTTGCTGTTTTGGTTCAAAGGCTTTACAGAAAGCAAGCCCTCAACCAAATCCTCCCTATGTTTTACCAAAACCAAGCTTCTACCCACTGCACTGGGTAAAGAAACTTTCAGATGGGGACTTCACAGACAGGCTAAAGAAGCAGCCATAGACTCCTTCATGAAAGAAGTTAAGTTGCTTCTGGAGGTCTGTGGCAATAACACTGACCTTGGAGTCAAGGAATCTGTGTTTTTCCTACCACAAGCCCTGTAACCATGAGAAAGTCACTGACCTCTGAGCCTCAGTTTCCTCATTTGTCAAATGCAAGGGGTAGAGTGGTTCATCTCCAAGAACCCTCTTACTTTTAGTTCTTATAATTCAGTTATTCACCTATCTGTCCCTATCTCCACTCCAGTCATTGCCATCCTTTAATTTTATAACTCTATATGGCATTCAAAATAACCAACTTCATATTAAATTGTCTTTCCTGCTAGACCATTAATTTGTGAAATAATTTAAGTGAAAGTACCTGTCACAGTACCTATAACTTGGCAGGAGTTTTAAAAGATATTAAATGTCCCATCTTTTCTAGCCTAAAACTCCCCAGAACACACAGCAGATGCTAAATAGATATTTAAACTGAATTAAATTAAATTAAATTATTGTGTTTATTTAGAGATAGAGCTATAACATTTGTCAGTCCTGGCCACATATTACAATCACCTAAGAAATTTAGAAAACAAAACAAATGATATCCATCTTCTTCATTTCCTAAAAACCAATAAATCATAATCTCTGGGACAGGCCTGAGCATGAGAAGAAGGGAGAGACAACCTTGTGAAATAAGCACATGAACAGATTTGCCAAGGGGTACCCGTCCATTAGCTGATTGGACAGTTTGCCATTTGAGCTGATGCCCAGAAAGGCAAAGCATGTTACTCACTTGATTTCTGCCACTTAAAATGCCTCCCCCACTTCCCTACCCATGGGTCAAAATCCTATCCGGCCTCTTTAGCCCATTTCCAACCCATTCCCTAAAAGCTTTTACTGACCTAAATTAATTATGATCACTCTTGTTTATAAACACCCACAGCTCTCACCGGATTTTTCTCAGGGAATTTTTCTTCCTCTTTTCATTATTTTGATTTGAATATTTAAAAAATTTTTCTACTAAATATAACCACTCAGAATAATAGCCTTCTTACTTTTCTTGATGTCAACTATAGCTTCTTATCAAGTGACTTTAAACAGAGTAGAAAAAAACATACCCTGATCAACATTTAATAGAACTGGAATTCCAGTTCCAGCACAAAATGGAACAGCCACACTTTCCCTTCTCCTGCTGCTAAGGATAGCTCGACATTATACATAAAACACAAAACTCTGAAACGTGGAAAGAAGGTGGCAGACCAGGTAGGGAACTTGAAAGTAAAGGAGAAATATGGCAGAAAGTTCCCTGGGTTTTCTTTTTGCCTAATGTATGTTAAACTGGGTGATGGAGAAGCCAACACCTGGAAATGCCAAGGAATACAAACAAAAAGCTTCAAGGAAAGCCTGCACCCTCTAGCCAAAGAATCAGGAAAGAGGTAGCCTAGTAATGCAGAAAACTTAGACACAGTAACCTGCCTAACACCACAGAAAAACCTGTGACCCCAGACCTGATTCCCATCAAAAAAGGTAGACTGGGAAGTCTAGGCTTCTACTCTCACCTGGCTGTGACATTATCTTATGTAGTTCTTAAAATATGTACAGAAAATATTTAAAACACTTATAAATGGGGGAGGGGTGGGACTTAAAGGGAAATAAGGTTTTTATACTTAGTAGACTATATACAGTTTTATATATATGTATGTATAATGTAATGCCTAGAGCAACAACTTAAACATTTATACAAAGAGAAACACACAACACACTATATAAAGATCAAAATGGAATTCTTAAAAGTACAAGTAACACACAGAAAAGCAAGAAAAAGACAACAGAATTAAAGGAGAGAGAAAACAAACATAAAACCAAAGAAATAAAATGGCAGACTTAAGCCCTAACATACCAATAATTACATTAAATATAAAGGGATGAAATGTACCTATTAAAAGACAGATTGGTAGAGTAGATCATGACCCAACTATATGCAGGCTACAAGAAATTCATTTTATGTATTATAATATAAACACAGGTATTTTAATGTAAAAGATGAAAAAGATATAACATGTAAAAAAAATCAAAAGAAAGCAGAGGTAGCTATATTAATATCAGATAAAACAGACAGACTTTGGAGCAAAAATAATTTCCAGGTGCAGATAGGGACCTTACAAAATGATAAAAGGGTCAATCTACCAAGAAGACATAGTGATTCCAAGTAGGTACATACCAAACTTAAGACATGTACAATACATGAAACAAAAACTGTGAGAAGACTAGCCAAATACACAATCTCAGTTGGAGAGTTCAACATCCCTCTCGTGACAATTGATAAAGTAACTAGACAAGAAAATCAGTAATAATATAAAACTCAAGGACACCAATCAACAATCAGAATCTAATCAACACTTACAGAACACTCTATCCAACGAACATTTACAGAACACTCTATCTAGCCAATATTTACAGAATTCTTTATCCAACCAACATTTACAGAATACTCTATACAACCAACATTTACAGAACACTCTATGTAGCCAACATTTACCAAGACAGACAATAGTTTGGGCCATAGAACAAACCACAATAAATTAAAAAGAACTGAAATTATACAGAATGTGTTCCCTGACCACAAGGGAATAAAATTAAAAATCAATAACACAAAGAGGAATATATCCAAACACCTGGATACTAAAAAACATACCCGTAAGTAATCCATGAGTCAAAAAGGAAGTCTCAAGGAAAATTTAAAAAACAGATTGAACTGGATGCAAAAGAAAATACATAATATCAAAAGATGTAAGACACAACTAAAGCAGTGGCAAAAGAGAAAATCTCAAATCAATAAGCTAAAGTCATACCTTAAGAAACTAGAAAAAAAAGATCAAAATAAACCGAAAATAATAAAGATAGCAGAAATCCTAAAAACTGAACACAGAAAAAATGGAGGAAATCAAAAAACCAAAATGGCGGCTCTTTGAAAAGAGCAGTAAAATTGACTTAGTCAGTCTTCTAAGACTGGAGCAAAAATAATTTCCAGGTACAGAGAGGGACCTTACAAAATGATAAACGGGTCAATCTACCAAGAAGACATAGTGATTCCAAGTGTAAAGACATGTACAATACATGAAACAAAAACTGAGAGAAGTGAAGTAACACAGGGAAAGACACACTAAGAAACACAGAGAAGACACAAATTAGTAAAATCAGGAATGAAACAAGGGATATCACTACAGATCCTCTAGCCACTAAGATAGTAAAGAGAATGCTATGAACAACTATATAGTCATAAATGTGACAACTGAGAAACGGACCAATTCCTCAAAATCATAAACTATCAAAACTCATCTAAGATGAAAAAGATGACCTGAATAGGTCTATAATTGTTATCAAAATTGAATTTATAACTTTAAAATTCCCAAAAATGAAATCTCTAAGCTTAGAAAATTTAATTGCAGAATTTTACTAAACATTTAACAAAAATTAACACCAATTCTATGCAAGCTCTTCCAAGAAGTAGAAGAGGAGCAACATTTCCCAAATATGAGGCCAGATTTACCTTAATATAAAACCAGACAAAGAAAGTATCCAAAAGGGGTGGGGGAGGATTGTCCCTCAGAATATATATGTAAAAATCCTTAACAAAATACTACTGTGTAGAATTCAGCAATATATAAAAAGAATTTTACACCATGACAAAATGGGGTTGGTTTTAGGTTTATTAAGACTGATTCAATATTAGAAAATCAATCGATAGGTTAGAGAAGAAAAATCATATGTTGACATAAATTGGCACAGCAAAAACATTTAATAACATCCACCTCACATTCATGATAAAAACCCTTAGCAAGGGCTGAGCGTGGTGGCTCACGCCTGTAATCCTAGCACTCTGGGAGGCCAAGGTGGGTGGATCGCTCAAGGTCAGGAGTTCAAAACCAGCCTGAGCAGGAGCAAGACCACGTCTCTACTAAAAATAGAAAGAAAATAATCGGCCAACTAAAAATATAGAAAAAATTAGCCAGGCATGGTGGCGCATGCCTGTAGTCCCAGCTACTTGGGAGGCTGAGGCAGAAGGATCGCTTGAGCCCAGCAGTTTGAAGTTGCTGTGAGCTAGGCTGACGCCACGGCACTCTAACCAGGGAAACAGAGTGAGACTCTGTCTCAAAAAAGTAAAAAATAAAATTAAAAAAACCCTTAGCAAACTAGGAATAGAGGGGAACGTCCTCAACTTGAAAAAAAATCATCTCCCAAATATCTATAGCTAATATTTACTTAATGGTGAAAGACTGAATGCTTTCCCCCTCACATTAGGAACATAGCAAGAATGTCCAACTCTCAACATCTCAACATTCTTATTCAACATAGTACTGAAAGTCCTATCTGATGGCATAATGCAAAAAAAAGAAATGAAGGAAAGAAATAAAAGACACAGATCACAAAGTGAGAACATTTTTCCTATTTGCAGATGACATGATGGTCCACAGAAAATCTCAATCTATAGAAAAACTCTCAAAACATTTAGTAACTTTGCACGATAAAGGTCAATATATAAAAATCACTTGTATTTCTAAGTATCAGCAATGAACACAAGGAAACTGGAATTTAACAGACAATATCATTTATAATCACTCAAAAGAAATGAAATACTTAATAAATCTAAGCAAAGCATGTACAGAACTGTGTTTTGAAAACTAGAAAATACTGATTAAAGAAATAAAAAAGATTTAAATTAATGGAGAGAAATACCATATTCATAGAATGGAAGGATCAACAAAGTAAAGATTCTGATTCTCCTCAAAATGTTATTTAGGTGTAACACAGTTCCTATCAAAATCCCAGCAAGATTTTTTTTTAAGATCTAGAAAAGTTTATTATATCTTTTGTGGAAAGCAAAAGATCTAGAATATCTAAAACAATTTGGAAAAAGAAGAATAAAGTGGGAGGAATTATTCTACCTAATTTAAGACTCACTATATAGCTACAACAATCAAGACAGTGTGGTATTGATGGAAGGGGTGGACACACAGATCAATGGACAGAACAGAGAAACCAGGAAGAGCTATACAAGTACAATCTCCAACTTACAATGGTTTGACTTACAATTTTTCAACTTTACAATGGTGTGAAAGTAATAAACATTCAATAGAAACCATCTCTCAATAGGTAAGTGGTTAAATAAACTGTGGTACATCCACATCACAGAATATTATTCAACAATTAAAAGGAATGAACTACTGAAACACACTACTGGAATGGATGATCTCCAGGGTGTTACGCTAGTTAAAAAAAAGTCAAGCTCAAAGGGATCCATGCCCTTCTGTACACACCCCCATCCTCCTGCTCCACATCAGCATTTGTCACCTCCTGCCTGGACCATTGCAATCACTTCCCTACTGGCCTCTCCACTGCCACTTTTGACCCAGAACCTCTGTTCTCCAAGATCAACCACAGTAACCATTCTAAAATCACACCACTCTCCTACTTAAAACCCTCTAAAATCCCAGCATTGCCCCAGCTCCTCCACTGCCCTGTGTGGTCTGTTTCCCACCTACTTCTTCACCTTAATCTTGAACCATTCATACATGCTATGATATCTGTTATATAAAATTCTCAAAATAACAAAATTATAAGGATGTAGAACAGATTAGTGGTTGCCAGGGACTAGGAATGGTGGGAGGAGGGAGTGGTTATGACTATAAAGGAGCACCATATAAGGGAAAACTTTGTGGTGGTGCAATAATTCTGTATCTTAAATATGCTAGTCTTTATTACACAAATAATAAAATCACATAGAAACACACACACAAACATGCATGCTAATGTCTGTTTCCTGTTTTTGATATTATACTATAATTATATAAAACGTAACCATTGTGAGAAACTGGTTGAAGGACACAAGGGATCTCTCTGTACGATTTTTGTAACTTCTTATGGATCTTTTCTAATTACAGCAGCAGTCCCCAACCATTTTGGCACCAGGGATCAGTTTCATGGAGGGCAATTTTTCCACGGACCAGGGGGTGGGGGTGGGGTGGGGAGTGGGGTTCAGGATGTTGTCAAGCACATTACATTTACTATGCACTTTATCTCTATTATTATTATATTGTAATATATAATGAAATAATTATACAACTCTGTGTAATGCAGAATTAGTGGGAGCCCTGAGCTTGTTTTCCTGCAACTAGATGGTCCCATCTTGGGGTGATACAAGACAGTGACTGATCTGACAGCAGGAGGAGCTCAGGCAGTGACACGAGCCATGGGCAGTGGCTGTAAATACAGATGAAGCTTCGCTCGCTTGCCTGGTTCCTAACAGTCCATGGAATGGTACTGGTCCGCAGCCCAGGAATTGGGGACCGCAGAATTACAGTACAAGCAAACTTTGCTTCTTTCACCAGATACTTTAAACAAAGTTTTGAAAATGCCTTTTATAGTTCTGGTATTTGGTAATGGAGGATACAGATTTAGACAACCATAAATAACTAATAAACCACTCAATTGCTATAATATCTGTATTTAATTTGTTCCTAGCCTTAAAAAACAATTCTATTTTTTCAGTTATTGGTTTCAGGTATATCCATAAAAGTCACAGCACTATTGTTTTTTAAAAAAATACAAGACATTCATAATAGAATTCTTGGTGTGTTATCATAAATTCTGCATGCCATGCAAAGTCTCAGCACTACAGGTGGCTCTTGTCAATACTTAGCTCATTGAAACAAAGGCTGTATTCAATGGCTAATGTCTAATATTGACCAAATATTAAAAAGTCTTAAAATAATTGTATGATCTGATCATATTTCTTATTTTAACACCATTGTATATGTATTTTTCACTTAATTAAAATACTTCTACTGGCATTTTAAAATATAAGTAATAATGAACATAAATAAAAGAACTTGGCAAGGAAATAAACCCCTTAAGTCCTTTTGGGGATATATCTGTATCCATAGATACATATTTTCATAGATACATAGATGAATAAAATGCAACAAGAACAGAGAAAAAAAGGTACACCTAAATTTATAATCAGGATATTTTTCCCAAGTAAAAATTAACCAATAATGCTGCCCACTTCCAAATTGGGAAAGCATATGGTTCAAATGAAAATGGATTTAGAAGAGATTATTAGACTAATCTTTTGCCTACACTGTTCTTTTTAGTTAGCATTCTATCCCATTCCCAAGGCAAGGAAAAAAAAAAAAAAAACCAGCAGGATTCTTTGCTAGTAAATTATGATCACCAGGAAAAGAACACCTCCTCCTTTGGAAATTATAAACATTTGATACAGTTTTTCTGATATGTCTATGACAGCTTTCTGATTTTACCTTTCCTATTTCATAAATAGTTATGATGGGAATATACTTGACTCAGCAAATCTGAAGCATGAGAACTTAATTCTAAGCACAAAGGATTGCTGATAATGCTGACCATATTCCAGTTGTTGAATTTTTATAAATCATATATCCATTATCTATTACATATTCTAAAACATGGATTAATTTTTGATTCGGGACTAGAAACTGAATCCAACAGAGTATTTTGAAATGTATATTAAATCATCTTTCCTTGCCTCTTTGCTATATATGATAGAATGAGTTCTTAAAATGTGAGAGAAAACTAGTATTAGATCAAATTGTGCACATTCTGAGTTTAACTGGTAGGTACCTTTTCATACTGATATAATAGTCTGTTTATTCCTACACTCAATTTCAGAGTAATTCAGATCAGGTCATTACGTGACAGGCCAGGTCAATCCTTTGGGTCCATCCTACTGTCTCTACCTGAGATTTAAAGGATAAATAATAAGGGATTTGAAGGTATGAGTATAGAAAGGTTTATTCCTAGTATTTTGGCTTCTCTAGTTAATGTAAGGTGTTCAGGCAAATGTTCTACAAAGAGTATACATCATGAAATTCTAGAATTTACTTAATGTGCAAAGTAACTATTCATATCTTTAAATACTAACATTAAATGTTTTTAAATCAATATTGAAAATACACAAAAATAATATTCAAAAAGACAATGCTATTTTTAAGACTATGCTTGTACATGGATCAGTGAAGTCATATTATCTTTTAAAATAATTGTATAAATTTTATGTTTAAAACGAATCTTGATTTCTCACATAACCACCATCCTCCAGCAGTATTCCTACTCTCTTCAACTACTTTTGTTTGGATGATTTAGCACCTTCCACATTATTGGGTTTTTTTGTGTGTTATCCATTTCACCTTCTATCTGGGTATTTTTTCTCTCGATGAGAGAAAAAGATTTGCCCACTTTCTTTTGGCCATATCACCCTCTGCTCCTACAGCTCATTCTTAAATCTTTCCCTCTTATTTCCCCCCACCTAAATCTCAACTCCATCTCTCTTATTTCTTTTGAAAATTGCCTTCACTGACTTACCATTTACTTAACTGCCCCAGGTGGCTTTCCCATATCCATCTAAGTATACATCATTAGCTCCACAGCTGCTTTGTCCAAGATGGTATCTACTAGCCATTTAGTTGTTTACATTTAAATTAATCACAAATCAAATTAAAAATTCTCTTCCTCAGGCCGGGTGCGGTGGCTCACGCCTGTAATCCTAGCACTCTGGGAGGTTGAGGCGGGTGGATCGCTCGAGGTCAGGAGTTTGAAACCAGCCTGAGCAAGAGCGAGACCCAGTCTCCACTAAAAACAGAAAGAAATTAATTGGTCAACTAAAAATATATAGAAAAAATTAGCCAGGCGTGGTGGTGCATGCCTGTGGTCCCAGCTACTCAGGAGGCTGAGGCAGAAGGATCGCTTGAACCCAGGAGATGGAGGTTGCTGTGAGCTAGGCTGACGCCACAGCACTCTAGCTGGGGCAACAGAGTGAGACTCTGTCTCAAAAAAAAATTTTTTTAAAAAATTCTCTTCCTCAGTCACACTAGCCACATTTTCAAATGCTCAACAGTTGCATGTAACTAGTGGCTACTGCACTGGACAGCACAGAATGTTGTATGGGACAGCATAGCTCTAAGGCAGCCTTTCGTTCTCAATCTAGAATTTAGTTCTACTGTGGCTGCTTTCTCCTCATAATGTAGGACTAAGGGTAGCTCACACCACTACATTACTCCTTTCCTAAGAAGAGGATCTCTCCCTTTATTCCAACAGGTAAGAAGTGCTTCATATTGGTCCTCAATGCTGAAAACACTGTTTTTGGACACATAAAAGTATCCTGTAATATGGCTATAGCATGTCTTAGGCAGCTCCCTATAGCAGTAGAAACCTTTGTCTTACCCTAAATGAACAGCACCCAGCAGGTGATTAACTATTGTCCTTTGCTGAGTTAAATCTCACAAGTAACACCCACACCCAACCCAAATCAAAACAGTTTTGATCTTTACCAGTATACCTCTGACACCAAAAGCACCTGTAGTATGAAAGCCAAATGTCAGTACAGGCAGAGAGACACTCCCAAAATTCCGAGGATCAAAATATATAATCAATACACAAAGCTTAAGTTGGATATTAATATATGGAGAAAATAGCATAATAAAAACAATGTTTCTTAAGCCAGGAGAAAGAAAGTCAGAATTTTTAAGGTAAGAAAACGCCACATAACAGGAATGGTCATAGCAGAAATAGTTGGCAGCAGCCTCCCAGTACCACCTGAAATGACAGTGTGATGGAGGCCCTCCTGGCCACAGAGGACTTTTTTGTATTTTTTTCTTTTATAGAGGGAAATATCACTGGCTTTTAGAATCTAATGGCATGAAACATTTGAATCATAAAACCTAACACCATGGCCACCAAGTCACTTTTAGTCATACTTAGCTGGTTGCAGTATAAACCTGTATAAACTTTTCAGAAAAAAACTGTGTTAATGTATTTCCAGAGGCTTGCAAAGGACCATTCAGTAAGGGAATTCGTTCTTAATTGATTACAGGCAATTCATTCTTTCAGTTTGGGTTTAGCAAAAAATCAAACCAAATAGTAATAGTAGCAATCACCACCACCACTACCTAGGCAGGTTAAAATACAAAATATTAATAATTCCACCTCAGAGATGGAGGTGATAGATCTGTGCACACACCCATATACATACATTACAAAAAAAAGGCTGGAAGATCATATATGAAATAACAATGGTTGTCAGTAGTTAGTGTGATTTGAGTAATTTAAATTTTCCTTAAATTTAAATGTTCATTCTATAGCAAATATAGCTACAGAAATAGAAAATTTACTATAGAAATAGGAAATCTAGAAATAGATTTGCTATAGAATGAATATATTGTTACCTCTCTATAAAAAGGGACAGATAGAGGAAAAAGCCACTTCAGAGTGTTTCTCTTTTAAGCATATATTTTTAGGCTCCATGTCATTTATGAAGTATTCTTAGTTTTCTACTTTTTTTCATTCCTTTAAGAAGAGGTGTTGAATTTTATCATTCTTTTTATTGAGAAAATTATCTATGTAATTTATGTAATTATTTATGTAATTTACTAAGTCAATAGATTTTCACAACATTGCATTGAATCTAATTTGGCTGTGGAGGTTTGCTGT
>VBSM01003211.1:2144123-2161717 GCA_008086735.1 Cheirogaleus medius
GTAACTGTAATATTTGTACCCCCATAATATGCTGAAATAAAAAAAAAAGAAAATTCTACACTAGTAATTTCACAAGATTATTCTGAGAATTCAATAAGCAAATGTATCTAAATTAACTATTATTTAACTAGCATATTGAGATGAAGATAAACAGGCATCCTTAGCATTTTGGAATAAGGTTTGAATAGTCAAACCTCTTTACCTTTCAGTTAAATTCTTGGAGAACTGTTATCTGATTTTATATCACCACATTTCACATATAAAATATGAATTTAACACTTCTAAATTTATGTTGAGAAAACCATAGTAAACGTTAGTCTCTAGATTCAAACACAGGAACTTTCAAGTAAGTTTCACAAAGTTCTCCTGGTATGGGCTGAAACTCCCCTGCAATCTATAAATGGACTAATATTATTCCGATGTGCTTACAGAGGGAATTTCTAGTTGAATGTACCACAGCTTTGCAAACAATCTGTAGGAAAACTATGCACGGCACATAGAAAAACAGGTGACAGGCTCCTGTATAATAATTATGATTTCTAGGTTAAATATATCAAATACAGAGAATTTCAAGGCCTATATTGCTAAAGATTAATGCTTTCAATTTTCTTGTTTTCTTTCTTTAGGATTCTCTTTGATATTTCTTAAATCTTTCTAAAAATTATTTTCAAGGTGAGATATTGTTCAGTCTCATCAGATTGAATAATATTGTTCAGATATTGGCTCAGTCTCATCAATAAGTTAAAAGAGACTAAAGGGACATAACCATTTGTAATGCATGATCATAGACTGGATTCTAGTTTACACAAAACAAATGTACAGGATGTTTTGGGAACAACTGGGGAGATCTGAATATGGACAAGATATTAGAATATATTAAGAAATTACTATTGATTGCTTAAAGATGATAATATTATTTCATCTATGAAGAGACCTGTTTTTATTTTTTAAAGATGCATGTGGAGGTTAAAAGAACACCTTGTTAAAACTTTTCAGCACAAAAAGATTCATTTTTAATTATTTAATCACATATCAATATAAAGTGACCTCTTTTCATAATTCTTTCAGCCTTAAATTTACTTTTCTAATTTTAATATTGAAACCCCAGTATTTTTTATGAGAATAATTTTATTCTGTGTTCCCCAACCTTTTATGTTCAGCCCTATTAGGCCATTTTACTTTAGCTAAATTTCTTTTATACAAGGCAAGTTACTGGATTTTGCTTTAAATCCTCAAGAAAATTCTCCCCAAAGACATAGGACAATTTAAAACTACTATTATATCTGCTACATTTGGTTTAACTTCTGTTACCTTATGTTTGCTATTTTTAGGTTTTCCTTGGTATTTTTCTACTTTGTCTTTATTTACTTTTATTTATTGCAAGATACATTATTACAACCTAATAATAGTTATCTTAAAGCATTTCACAAACAGTGTCATAATTTATCTAAGTATATTAAAAAATAACTTGGGATATTGATTTATAGAAGATAAAAATTCAGTACTTCTGACTTTCTTCACTATATTCCTATATTGTTCCTCAAACTTATTTAATTCAATCTAAATATTTTCCAAAACTAATAGTGACTTAAAATTTTTAAATTAAAATTTTTTTAATTTCAGAAAAATTAAAGATTTATGAATTCAAATAAATTCTACCATTTGAATAACATAATTTACATTAGATAAAATAATGAACAGTAAGTTTTCTCCAACTAATGGTCTGTAAGATTATCCCACTTAGTTTCTCTAAAGATCATTTCCATTTTACCACTCATTCATTTTAATCTTTACTTCCTTATTCTTAAGTCATTTCTTAATTTCTCTCTCAAGTATTTCGAATGCATTGTTAACTGGATGGCATATTTTTCAAGACATTAGAGACATTGCCTTTGTATGTAAATAAAAATTTGTGTAGATATAAAATATGAGGTTCATAACCTTTTTTCTAAAGTGCACAAGGCACAGTCTCTTGTGCCCTGAAATATATTTTCGCAGAAATTGAAGCTTACTTAATTTCCCATTGCTATCTTTTTTCTTTTCCGTGAGAGCTGGTTGGGTTCTTGTATTTAGCTTTGAAACACAAACATTAGGTCTTATTATTTTCCTTTTCTGTTTTTTTTTTTTTTGTAGGACCTCAATTTGCAATATTAGGTTATTCTTTATTCAGATTCATAAATTTTCTTTGTAACTTTAGTCACAGTATCTGATCTTTCTGTTCTAACTATTTATGAGCTGAATCTCTGATCTGACTTCAGTGGCTCAGAGTTTAGTATATTATATCTTTTATATTCTGGGTGAGATTAATATTTCATACTGCTAAATTGCCTTGCTAGACCAAGATATGCTTCTGACTTCCAACAAAGATTTTATTTTTACTGTTATGATTTTTAGGCCATTATTTTCTTTTTATCATGGCCTTTTATATTACTATGAACTAAATTATAATTAAATTTAAGACATACATATTTTCATATAAGGCTAACATTTGAAATTATAACAATTATAAAATGTTAAAGATTCAAACATGACTCTGAGGGATCATTCAATATTATCCATAGGGAAGAAACATTTTCTGGGAATATCCTTCAATCTGAGAGCTCAATAGCTACCAAAGACTGAAGACCCAGTCTCATTCTGCTCACAGAGAGAGAAAATATCCTGTTCTCAACTCACCAGTACTCATTTCTTAACACATCTCTGAAGGAAAGCCATTTATCCTGAATCAATAAAGTGAATGTAAATTGGTGGATTTTAAATACCCCAACAGAGGCCACCGAAAATGGATCAACAAAGAATTTTTCACATTGAATACTTAATATTTACACTGAAAGTTAAATCACATACTTTTAATAAAATGCATAAAATCTAAAAATACAAAAGTACAACTTTGAAAGCCAAAAATAAAGTCTAATTCTGATTTCAGCTCAGAGTTTTATTAAAAATATATATTGTCTGATTTGAAAAGCTTCCATTTGACATATTATACTATAATACTCACAAGCTGATGTTCTAATAGTTGGATCTTTTCATCTTTTTTCTTTATTTCTTCTTTAAGTTGTTTTATTTCATTTAACAAATCTTCATTCTAAAATGTTAAAAAAATTTAAGATGAAGTATTTAAAATATCATAGTTAGAAGCATTAAATCAATAATGAAGACCCAGGAATGAATGGACGATTCATTAATTTAGGGGGAAAAAACCTCTATTAAAAAAAAATCTAAGACTTCTTCTAATAGAGTCTGACATGTAGAAAATGAACAATAATAAGGACAACAGCTAACAATCATTGAATACTTATTAGATATCAGAAATTAAGCATTTTCAGGTATTTAAGCATTTGATCTTGACCACAATCCTGAGGCAAGTATTCTTATTCCTTTTTTTATATCTAAAGAAAGAAACTGGGACATATGCCATAGAGTAAAATAAATCACACACAAAACATTAACTTCAGCTAGATTTCAAGAGATGCGTAAGAGTTGCCTGTCAGAAAAAACACAGGGCACAACAAGCAGAGGAAATTGTATACTGTAAGGCATAGAGGCATTTCATAGCTGATTCAGAAATCAGCAAAAAGATAAATGTACCTTCAAGGGTAACTAGGGAAATTCTTTTCCCATGAACCACTTTTTGAGGAGCACTGCCTGAATCAAAAAGAGAATACTTTGTCAACTTCATTATGAAAAATACGTAATACTATTAAATGGAATCCAACTGTCAAGTTAAACAGGAATCCAGTTACATACCTACCCAAAGTGTTAAGTATTATTACCTTATAGTTAGTCCATTTTGTGCACCACTATTCAACTAACCAGAAATATATACTAAGTAGTATAAGCAAGGAAATTAGAATAATATGTGAATGATTTATCTACCCATATCTCTCCAGAGAGAAAAATATGCAAGCAATGATTATAATGTGTTGTTACTGGACAAAGTATGTCATCTCCTTCAGATATACTGGGCACAAAAAAAATATATACTGCAGTTTCACAAGAGATCAGAAATAGACATTTTACAAAGGCTTTATCACATCACATAAGTATCCCAACCAACAAGGAATAAAAGACTTTTAAAATGTTGTTATGTATTCTATAATTGGGAAAGATATTATTACACATAAAAAATGATTTCCAGTCAAATTTTAAAAGTTTAGGAATTTAAAAAATGCATAAGTCAAGACAAAAAGATGGACTGCAAATCATGAAAGATACATTTCTAAGGATACATTTACAAGGACACATTTCTAAGCTATGCAGCAAGTGAAGCTATTAAGAAATAAAAACAGGGGGGAGGAGGGCATGGGCAATATACATAACTGTAATATTTGTACCCCCATAATATGCTGAAATAAAAAAAAAACAAAAAAAGAAATAAAAACATATATTTGATTATATAAAATTTTAAACATCTTAACAATTAACATTAAAGTTAAATGCTGGTGAAAATCCATGCAAATATGACAAAGTACTTATATCTCAAGTATACTAAGAGCCTATCCAAACATATAAGACCATTTTTAAGGTCCCAAAAGACAAATAGCCAGTTCTCACAAACATACATATAAAATGGGTTAAATGTTCTATTTGACTTGTTAAAGAAATACAAGTTAAAATATCAAAGATATTGCTTTATAGATATTAAATGGGGGAGAAACACCCAATGTGATTAACAAGATTACAGAAAAAAAAGGGTACACCATCAGACACAGCCATTAACCTTTCTGGACAAACATATGTATAAGAGTCATAAAAATGCATTCTCTGATTCAGCTATCATATGCCAAAAAAATGATCCTAAGTATGAGAAAACCTATAACAAGGTATCATGTGAAAGTTACAAGTTTACAGTTGTCCTATAAGGGGACAATTGAAATACATGCAGCAACTTGATGGAATACTACTAGATAGCCATCAAAATACAATATGGTAAGAACATTAACAGCCAACATGTATATAGCACTTATTATATGTCAGGCACTGCTCTAAGGATTTTATACATAAAGACAGGCAAAGGAGAAAACACCAGGAAATGAGTGACTCCCATGGAGTCTTAAAGGATGATCAGAAGATAGAAAAGTGTAGTAGGCTTTCGATTTTAGGGTAAGGGATTATAAGTGTCATACAACAATACAGACAGGAGTACAAGCATAGCACATTTGGAGAATTATAAGCAGTGATGCTGAGCACAAAGGCTGTGGTGAATAGTGAGGAGCAACTGGGCAACTAAACTAGCTAAGAGCCAGATCACAGAGGGCCATGACTATCAAACATGGTCTTAGCTAAGGAGCAACATATTTGCATTTGGAATCACTTTGGTAGCTATTTGGAGGACAAATTTGCTAAAAGCAACAAAATTGTGCTAAGAACTTGTTATAAAAATATTCTAATAACCGGCTGGGTACAGTGGCTTAATGTCTATAATCCTAGCACTGTGGGAGGATCACTTGAGCTCAGGAGTTCGAGACTAGTCTGGGCAACATAGCGAGACCCTGTCTTTACAAAAACTTTAAAAATAAATAAAAAACTAGCCAGGCATGGTAGCACACATCTATAGTCCCAGCTACTCTAGAGGCTGAGGTGGGAGGATCACTTTTGCCCAGGAGTCTAGGAGAGCAGTGAGCTATGATAACATCACTGCACTCCAGCATGGGCAACAGAATGAGACCATATCTCTAAAAAAACAAATATTGTAACAATCCAGATGAAGGCAGGGGCTTGACCCAAGAGAGTGATAACAAAGATGGAGAAGAGCTCACAATTTGGGGATTTTGGCAGTTCGCCACATGTGAGAGAAGAGCACAGAGGAGCAGTCAAGAGTGACATCCATATTTCTAGCTTGAGTGACAAAGTGAATAGTTGTGCCATGAAAAGAAATGTAGAATACAGGAGGACAAATATGTTCAAAGAGGAATATGTGTGAATTTTAAATATACCGTTAGAGTACCTGCCTGTGGGTGAGACACACAGCAGAAATGTCCATGGGCAACTGGATTACAAAGCATGAAAGAAAGAAATTTTGCACATTATCTATATATGTGTCATGTGAAATCATGAGAGCAAAAAGTTCAAAGAGGACTGGACTAAAGATATAAATTGAACATTTAAAGGAGGAGGAAACCCTACAATGGGAAAAATGTTAAGAGATATAAGAGATTCCAGAAAAAAGTGACACAAAAGGAAAGGGATGAAGCTTTTAAGATAAAGGCTGTGCTAAATCTATAAGCATTAAAACCAGTAGCTATTTTCATTTTTCCAAGTTTCTACATTAACTAGAAAGGGGTTTAAGGAGAGTCAAAGAAAAGTTTATTTGATTTACCAAATTTAAGATAGGTGAGATATACAAATTTATAAACTGACAATGAAAAAAAAGCAGAGGAAGCACACTGAAGACAGATGAGAACAGAGGAGATGTACTCAGGTTCTTAAGCAGCAGCAGAAGATAGTTAGGAATACACGAGAAAAGGCGGTCTTCCACAGCATAGTGGCTACTTTCCCCCTGTACCTGGAAAAGACTGAATGTGAATGAGACAAACACAAGTAAGTCAGAAGGCAGTAAGCAGATGATCTTTAGTTGATGAACACAAGGCTACCTGCAGAGGTTGAGAAGCACAGCAGAGCATGGGGTTTGAGATGTTTAATGCTTGGAATAGGTCATCAGGGGAATGGAAAATGGAGCTGTCCTGAGATAATTGTAAGGATGAGATAAATATAAGGATAGAGTGGCAGCATGGCACGTACAGTGGTGATTTTAAACCTTGAATTTTTAATGGCACAAGATGGCATTATTTATGTCACTGAAACTGTATTTGCTAAATCATCTGGATGAGCAGGTGACATAGTTGGGGATTTGCTGATGAAAGTACAAGAAAGAACAAGATATGGGAGAAAAGAGTGTGAGCTACTGCATCTCAGCTTAAATAAGAAGGAAGAAAGACTAGGAAAATGCCATGTGACAATATGTTTATCATGTAGTACTAATATAAAGGAACCACAAGGAACATGGAAAAAAGTGAAGATACTAGCTGTGTAAAGAAGGTGGAATTAAAATTTTTTCTTTAAAATAATTTCTTCACATGTAAAAATTTTCACCAAAAAATCTAAGAATAAAGGTCAACTTTACTTTTAAAATGTCAGTCACAAAAATTAAAAAACTAAGAGATCATTGGAGATCACCTATGTGAATGGATCTCAACTGAGTGTTGAGAAAGAGTTGGCCTGCTAATGACCTGCTGATTTAGAATACTATTATACTGGGATGGCAGCCAAGACACAAGAAATAATTTGGAAAATGACAGGTAGGCAACAAGCTGAAAACCCAAGATTAGATAACCGGATGTGACTACTATGCTACATTCTTTTGATTTTGATTGTTTTATATGCAATCTTGTTCCCAATTAATCACTCTGCACCCTATGAGAAAATGATGCTTCTCTGTCCCCACTAAAACCAGGCTTGGCCACTTGAATTGTTTTGAAAATGACATGTGCCATATCTAAGCAGAATTCTTATGTGGTCCTGTCAAAGCTCTTTTCTCTCCGGCACAATAACATGTCCCACAATAAGGGTTGATCCTTTAGTTTGGATCCCAGAAAGAAGGACACACATGAAGCAGAGTTTCAGCTGACCTACTACCAATATGTATAATAACATAAGTGAGACATAAATTTTGCTATGATAAGCCACTGATGTTTTGAGGTTATTTGTTACTACAGATGACTAGCAAACACTGATTAGTATGCCCTGAAAATAGGATGTAAAAGCCAATAATAACTTTACTTGGAAATACTAAAGACTATTTGTATTTGCTTAAAGAAATAAATATGACCTTAAAAATTGTTGCAAAATAAAGAGCTTTCTTCAACTAAAAATAGACCTTAAGATGAGAATTATTTTTAAAAATACTTTCAAACACTCACTAGAATGAATCTGGATTCTGAGTGAGGGGACAAGAAGGCTAACTGGAAACACTGGTCAGTAGATCATCTCAGAAAGAAGGAAAAGTTTTAGATGAAAAAAAAAAACACAAAACATAGTTCAGGTGTAATTCTGAGGGAGAAGTGCTGGAACCTATCAGAGATTACATGGGAAGAAGTTGCAAGGCAGAACAAGAAGGAGTAAGATTTTGGCAGAGATAAATCCCTGAGAAACTTGGAGTCCTGTGGAAAAGATAGGTGGGAGTTTTATTTCTCCTCCCCTTGTACCTCCAGTAGTCAGCAGGCTCCCAAGCTGCTGGAGGGCTGCTCTACCCTCATGAGTCCAAAAGCTGCTGCCACCAGTGAACTGGGAGCTTCTTGAAAACAAACCACCAGGCTGCCAGCCCCCTTGGGGTCACTGCCTGTCATCAAAGACTTGAGCTGAGGCGGCAGGTGCCATACTGCTTCTCCACCCGTGGTGAGCCTTTGTCCTCCCCAAGGAGCTTCAGCCCTTCAATTTTCATGTCACTGGTCTCCACGCAAACATTTCTTGACTTCTGCTCAGACTGCATTGGCCACAAGGACCAGTGGGTTCCGAGGGAATTGTGTGATCCAAGAGCTTGGA
The DNA here is from genome assembly GCA_008086735.1 of Cheirogaleus medius. NCBI lineage: Eukaryota > Metazoa > Chordata > Mammalia > Primates > Cheirogaleidae > Cheirogaleus > Cheirogaleus medius. The sequence continues at coordinate 2,152,668 of VBSM01003211.1, forward strand.
CATTCAGGCAGACTGCCTACAGAGGAGAGGGACAAAGGGGACCAGAGTGCCAGCTCTCCTTCATTCAGACTCTTTTCCACCCCCTTCCCTCCCATTACTGCATGCATGCTTCCAAGGAATGATTGAGCCCAGACTCTCAGGAGTGCCTGCTTCCCCTCTGTTGGCACATCCACTACACCGAGGCTTCCACAGAGACTAGGGCTCACACCTTTGCTCTTAAAGACCTGCGGCAGACCACAGGGTCCTACGACTGTGAGCTCCCTGCCTACAAGCCACACCTGATGCTGCTCGCCTGGCTGCTCCAGCAGAGCAGGGCACACACTGAAGCAGGGGAATACGAAGCCTACTTGAGCACTCCACAGGCAACACAGGACAAGCACACTTCTCCCTGGCATAGTCAAGGAGTGAACTTTGGGGACCAGGGAACAAACTCACAGGCTGGATCTCATACCCCAAGAATTGATTGTGTTGCTTAAGGGCACAGAGGGGATATTTATGAACTAATCTTAGGAGGTCAGAGAGAGCCCACATAGGCAGAACTGAAAGGCGAGTGCAGTGTGAGTTTCAGCAACAGCTCACTCGTGGAGCACCACTCCCCTCACAGGACAGCATAACTTTTGGTCCAGGGCAGAATCTTGGGCAGGGAAGCTCCCAGCCGGTGGCACCATTGCTGGTGAGCTCAGCTACTTTGTGATGCTTGCGGCCAGACACCCGAAGGAGATCCGCCAGGCAGAGGAGAAGAAAGAAGAGTGAAACCCACTCCCAACAGCCATCTTTGCAAACCTGATGGCCCCTCCCCCATGAGCAGACTTTCTGGCTCCATGGGGCCGCTTCAGCCCTCCCTCGTGGCTTTCCCCAGCAACCTGGGAGCTGACCCTCAACCCCTGACAAGATAGCTCTTGTTCTGGCCTCTGTGGAGCCTGAACACAGGCTTGTCTAACTCAGCCCTGCTCAGCTTTGCTCTTTCACCCCACAGTTGCTGTGGTGTAAATGAGTCCATGGCAGCTCCAGGGCCCCACCCAGAACCTGGGGTGTCCGAGTGTTTCTCCTGACCTACAAGAGCCAGTCACAGGTCCCAAAAAACAACACTGCAGCTGGCTCTTTCCCGCAAGCACCACCTGACAGGGAGGACAACTTGTACAGCCCTTTACAGCATTTACTGACTCAATGATATAGTCGTGGCTATATATACCCACAGCACCAACTGCTGTCTCAGAGATTATACTGAGCATCACAGTATAATTCACACTGTTAAGAAGATCACAGGGCTGGGGAAAGAGAAAGTATTTCAAAGACTTCAAAACCAAAGACAGGGAATCTGCCCACGCATATAGTGCAACACTGCTATAACCTACAAATAACTAGCAATTGAGAAAACCACCACACTAAGAAGACCTATAACCAAGGTATCCATCCACAACTAGACTCCCCCCATAAAAGTACCCATAAGCAAAGCCAAAGCTTATTACCCAACATATGTCTGTAGACACACCCTTAAGAGGGAGCGACAGCTGCTCAAGATAAGAAGGAATCAGCACAAGAACTCCAGAAGTATGAAAAATCAGAGTGAAAGGACACCCACAAGGGAGCACACCAGCTCTCTAGAAATGGATCCCAACCAAAATAAAAATACTGAAATGACATATAAAAATTTCCAAATATGAATACCAAAATCATACCACGTATCTTCTTAGACTACAGGGGAATAAAACTAGAAATCAATTTAAGAGAAACACTCCAATCTACACAAAGTCATGAAAATTAAACAACCTGCCCTGCATGAGCATTGAGTCAATGATGAAATTAAGATGGAAATCAAAAGATTCCTCGAACTGAATGACAAAGGTGACACAAGTTTTCAAAATCTATGTGATACAACAAAAGCAGCCCCAAGGGGAAAGTTCATAGCCTTAAATGCCTACATCAAAAAGAAAGAAAGATCATAAATAACAACCTAATGTCACATCTCAAGGAACTAGAAAAAGGAGAATAAACCAAACCCAAACCCAGGAGAAGAAAAGAAATAACAAAGCTTAGAGCAGAAGTAAATGAAATGGGAACTAAAACAATACAAAGGATCAATGAAACAAAAAGTTGGTTCTTTAAAAAGATTAAAAAAGAAAAATCAATGAAGAATTAGCCACATTAACCCGAAATAGAAGATGAAGCACTCAAATAACCTCAATCAGAAATGAAAAAGGAGACATTACAACTGATAAGCGCAGAAATACAAAATATCATCCGTGAATACTACAAAAGCTTCTATGCAAACAAACTAGAAAACCTATATGAAATGAATAAATTCTTGGGAATCACATAACCTCCTAAGCCTGAATCAGGAAGAAATAGAAACCTTGAACAAACCAATAATGACCAGCAAGATTAAAGCAGTAATAAAAACTCTCCCAACAAAAACAAGCCACACATCAGATGGATTAACAGCCAAATTAAACCAGACCAACAAAGAAAAATTGGTACCTACCCTACAGAAACTATTCCATAACAGCAAGGAGGGAATCCTCTCTAACTCATTCTATAAGACTGGTTAACTCATTCTATAAGACTGGTATCGCCCTGATATCAAAGCCAGGAAAGGACACAACATTAAGAAAAAACTACAAACCAGTATTTCTTATGAACATACGCAAAAAAACCTCAACAAAATACTGGCAAATCGAATTCAATAGCACAGCCAAAAGATAATCCACTATGATCAAGTGGGTTTCAACCTAGGGATGCAATGATTGTTTAACATAGGCAAATCAATAAACGTGATTCATCAGATAAACAGAAACAAAAACAAAGACCACATGATCATCTCAATAGATGCAGAAAAATTATTCAATAAAATCTAGCATTCTTTCATGATAAAATCCCCCAACAAAGTAGGCATAGAAGGAACATACTGAAGAATTATAAAAGCCATATATGACAAACTCACAGCCAACATCATACTGAAGGGGAAAAAGTTCAAAGCATTCCTCCTAAGATCTGGAACAAGACAAGGGTATCCAATGTCTCCACTTCTGTGCAACATAGTATTGGAAGTCCTAACCAGAGTAACCAGGCAAGAGACAGAAATAAATGTCATCCAAATCAGCAAAGAAGAGGTTAAACTATCCCTCTTTGCTGACCATATGATCTTGTATCTAGAAAACCCCAAGACTCCACCAAAAGACTTCTGGAATCAATAAATTCAGCAAAGTCTCACGTAATGAAATCGATGTACACAAATCAGTAACATTTCTATATATTAATAACAGTCAAGGAGAAAGTCAAAATCAAGGACTTGATATCATTCATAATAGCTAAAAGGAAAATGAAATACCTATGAATATACTTAACACAAAGGAAGTTAGAGACCTCTACAAGGAGAACTACAAAACAATGATGAAAGAAATCACAGGAGACACAAATGGAAGGACATCCCATGCTCATGGATTAGTATAATCAACATCATTAAAAAGTCCATACTGCCCAAAGTGATTTACAGATTCAATGCAATCCCCATCAAAATACCAGCATCATATTTTAAAAATCTAGAAAAAATAATCTTAAGTTTAATTTGGAACCAAAAAAGAGTCTGAAGAGCCAATCTTAAGTAAAAAGTACAAATCTGGAGGCATCACATTACCTGAATTCAAATTTTACTACAAGGCTATAGTGACCAAAACAACATGGTACTGATATAAAAATACAGACACAGACCAATGTAACAGAATAGAGAACACAGAAATAAAACCATCTACCTACAACCAACTGATCTTCCATAAAGCAGACAACAACATACGATGGGGAAAGGAAGTCCTATTCAATAAATGGTGCTGGGAAAACTGGACAGCCACATGCAGAAGAATGAAACAGGACCCCTCTCTCTCACCATATACAAAAATTAATTCAAGATGGATAAAACTTAAATGTAAGGCATGAAACGATAAAAATTCTAGAAGAAGATGTAGGAAAAACTCTTCTAGACATCAGCCTTGGCAAAGAATTTATTACTAAGACCCCAAAGGCAAATATAGCAACAATAAAAATAAATTAATGGGACCTAATTAAATTAAAAAGCTTCTGCACAGCAAAGGAAATAACAGAGTGAACAGATAATTACAGAATGGGAGAAAATATTCGCAAACTATATATCTGACAAAGGACTGATATCCAGAACCTAAAATAACTCAAAAAAATCAGCAAGAAAACAACCAACAACCCCATCAAAAAGTGGACAAAAGACATGAACAGAAGTTTTTCAAAAGAAGATAGGCAAATGGCAAAAAAAAAAAAAGAAAGAAAGAAAGAAAGAAAGATGCTCAACATCACTAATCATCAAGAAAATGCAAATTAAAACTACAATGAGATATCACCTTACCTCTAGTAGAATGGCCATTATTAAAAAGTCAAAAAAGACTAGATACTGGCATAGATGCAGAGAGAAAAGAACACTTCTACACTGTTGGTGGGACTGCAAATTGGTACAACCTCTATGGAAAACAGTATGGAGATTCCACAAAAAAACATATGTAGACCTACCATTGGATCCAGCAATCCCACTGCTGGGTATCTACCCAAAGGAAATGAAGTTGTTTTATTACAAAGACACCTGCCCTTGAATGTTCATTGCAGCACAATTCACAATTGCAAAGATATGGAATCAACCTAAGTGCCCTTCAATTCACAAGTGGATAAAGAAAATGTGGTATACACACACACACACACATACACACCATGGAGTACTACTCAGCCATAAAAGGAATGAAATAATGTCATTTGTAGCAACTCAGATGGAACTGGAGACCATTAAGCTAAGTGAAGTATCTCAGAAATGGAAAACCAAGCACTATATGTTCTCATTAATATAATAAGTTAATAATAATAAGCTAGTAGACAGGTACACATGGGCACAAAGAGATATAAAGGACATGAGAAACGAAGAAGGGAGAGAGTAGGATGAGTGTGGGATAAAATCTTACCTATTGGATACAATGAACACTATTCCGGTAATGGGCATACCAAAGCCCTGACTTAAGCATTATACAAGATATCCTTGAAACAGAAACACTTGTACTCCTTAGTCAATATTTTGAAATTAGAAAAATACCTCTAGATTCTATAATTGTATTTTTAAGATAAAAAGATAAACAAATTAATCTTATTTTCAGTATATTTCTTCAACGTTATGATTATATATAAGAATTGCCCATTACCATTTTAATTTTTATTGGTAGTCATATTTTAAAAACTGTTATTCACAGTTATAAGCAATGATTTTTAAAAAAGAATTCTGTACCAGTAGTAATATAGGAAAAAATAATTATCCAACTGATAAATTCAAATGGAAGCACCACAGAGATACTATTTCAACTTAACAAAGTAGCAAAAGTTAAGAGCAAAACTGATTAATACCCAAGACAGAAAAGCTCAGGATCCTCATATATTTTTTATTAAATCTTTTTGTTGTTATTGTACTATTATTTTAGCAATAAAAAAGAATTTAAAAAAATTCAGCATGACAATGTTGTAGTCATACCTTATATATTTGGTCACCATCTTCTGGTTCTGGACTGGATGGCAACGACAGCTGAATATCGTGCAATGAACCACTTCCGTCGTGCTGTCAGAAAGAAGAAAAGAAAAACCCAAGATTAATACAATAACTGTAGACATTTAGTTCAACCTGAATTCACCCCTAGCCAAATGCTAGCATGGCAAAGAACAAATGGGAGATAAAATTTTAGAAATCGCCTTTTTATCTTTATGCACTGGTAGAAGGAAATGTGAAAGAGGAAAAAAGCGCCAGAATAACCTGTGGAAATAAATAACGGACACTATATGAGTGGCTGAAGTAGAGAGTCACTGGACATATGAGAAATTTCCACAAGAATTTTTAGATTATCTCACCTAAGAGAAATGTAAAATAAAAGTCAACTGAATCTGATTTGGTTTAGATGTGTTTTGAGTATGAAGGAATCAGAAACGATAATATTAAATAACAAGGTCTGGCCACAAAAAATCATTTGATTAAAAATACTAGATACATAAGAATACTTATTACATGACTCCATTTATGTGAAGTCTGAGAACAGGCAAAACTCATCTATGGTGCTAGAAATCAGAATAGTGGTAGACGCAGGGAGGGAGTTACTGAGAAAGAACATTAGGAAACTGGAAATGTTCTGTGTTGACTGTATAGTGGTTACATAAACATACGAATGAAAAGTTCAAGCTGTACACTTATGATTGGTATACCTTAAATACTTTACTGGATGTATGCCTCCAAAAATAGGTGAAATAAACTAAAGATTTTAACCTTAACCACGATAAAGAAAATGATATAATATTAAGTTCCACTCCTTGCTAAACTGTTTTAGCAATAAGAAGCTATATGCTCAATGATTCACATGACAACCTCAAGAAAGATGAACCAGTACAGGATACAATTGGATAATGGTGAGGGTCTTGACCCCCTGACCAAGGCAGTCCACCTGAGGCTCAATACCTTGTTTGTTCAGATGTACCTCACTGCCTCAGGACTCACACTGATCCAGCAACCTTCAAGGAGCACTAACATAATCTTCCTCAGATACATCTTTTCTGAATCTTAGACCATAAATAATGTCCTGCATTGAAACACAAGTACTATAAAAGCAGAGATGAGCATTTAGGTTATTTTCTTCTTTACTTATTATAATACATCCCACTCACTAGAGATAGGGCCCAGGAATGTGTATTTAGAAAAGTTCAACAGGTAATGTAGATTTACAGTGAAGACTAAGCATTTGCCAAATTTCTAGCAGACATAAATTACAGTTTTACTGGCGATATCATATGGACAATAAGACTTTGACCTAAGAGGGAAGGCAATATTCCAATGAACAATAATGTTCTCAGAACACCGTGTTAAAAATTAAGAAAGTTTTATAAAACATTTTAGTAAAAGAGTTCATCTCTGTCATTGACTTAAAATATTAAAAAATGGCCAGTCCTACATACAAGTATATTTGAGAAAAGAGGAACTATATAATTTTATTTATTTATTATTTTATTTATTTCCAAATATCTAATATCCTGCCAACTGCAAAGCATGAACCCCAGGGAATGGGAAACAACAAAAGCACACACTGCTTTGCATTAGACATAAGTGCAGTTGCAGGAAAAATAAAACAACTGCTTTCCAAGTAGAAGAAAAAAAGGGGGTTCTAGCAAAACAAAATACCAGGGAGAGCACAAAATATCAGAAACTCAGGAAAGTAACTCCATAAAACTGTATGTAGATTCCTGGGTTCACCCCTGAACAGCAATTGCTTGGATCTGATCCTAGATAGATAATACATATTTACTTCAGACATAAACTAAGAAATAAACTAAGATCACTGCGCAGGTCCCATACAAGCCTCTGAGAGGTGTATACTCAGAACAGATCTAGAGAGCATGACAAAGGCTTTGAAAAGAGAACTGATACTGAAACCAAAATCCAAAGGTGGCTAGTTGGAAATTGCAGCCCTAGCTCAACTAGAATATTTGCCTGCTCACAAAAAATAAATACATAAATAAATAATCAACATTCTCCATAGAATTTAAAGAAGATCAAGAATCATGTAACACAGTGTTCAAATATCTAAGACACAATCCAAAATTACTCAACATATTAAAAAAGGGAAAAAAATTTCAACTCACACAAGAAAAGGCAATAAACAGATGTCTACCAATGCCAAAGTGACACACAAGGTAGACTTGGAAGAGATTTCAACAGAGCTATCATAAAAATTCACCAAAAGTAAGGGTGAACTCTTAAAGGGGAATGGAAAGAGAACTCTTGAAGGGAATACTGATTCTCTCTCAGCAGAGAATCAATATATAAAGTGGAAACAAATGGAAATTTTAGAACTGAAAAAATTCAATAACTAAAATTTTAAAATGCACTAGTTGGACTACATACCAACATTTGAGATGAAAGTAAACTTAAAGATAGATTAACAGAAATTATCCAGTTTGAACAATAAAGAAAAAAAGTACTACTCAGACACAAAACACAATGGTGATTTAATAACACCTCTTGTATTATCCTGGATAGAGCTGAAGCCCATTCTACTAAATGAAGTATCACAAGAATGGAAAACAAGCACCACATGTACTCACCATCCAATTGGTATTAATTGATTAACACTTACATGCACATATAGTAGTACCATTCATTGGGTGTCAGGCAGGTGGGAGGGGAGAAGAAGGGTTGGGTATAGTCACACCTAATGGGTGCGGTACACACCATCTGGTGGATGGACACACTTGTAGCTCTGACTCAGGTGGGGCAAAGGCAATATGTATAACCTAAACATTTGTACCCCCATAATATGCTGAAATAAAAAATATTAAAAAATTAAAAATAAAATAAAAATAAAGATTGGCCAAAACCAACCAAACAAACAAACAAAAAACTGACAGAGCCTGCTTATGAACCTGTAGGAACACTAACAAAAAATCTAATATTCATGTCACAGAAGAATGGATATAGGGCAGAAAAAATATTTGAAGAGACAATGGATGAATGTACCCCAAATTTCCCAAATTTGGTAAAGGACACAGACTTGAGAAGCCCAATTTAAAAGAACTGAACACACCAAAGTATGCTCTCTGAACATAAAGGAATTTAACTAGAAATCAATAAGTAAAGGATAATCTCCAATCACTTAGAAAGTAAACAAACTTCAAAATCATCCATGGTTAAAAAGAGGAAGTCTCACAACAAACAAGAAAATATTTTGAATTGAAGGGAAATGAAGACACTATATACCAAAATTTATGGAATGCAACTAAAGTAGAGTGTAGAGGGAAAATTATAGTATGAAATGCTTATATTTTTTAAAAGATGTCAAATCAATACTTGGAATAAAATAAATCTAGAACAAGCAAAAAGAAGGTATTAATAATAAAGAACAGAAATTAATGTAACTGAACACAGATCAAAAAGCACAAAGAAATCAATGCAACTGAGGACCCAGGCAAGATGGCGGACTAGAACACCACCAGACAGAGTGTCTCTACAGAAAAGACAG
>VBSM01003211.1:2161817-2182890 GCA_008086735.1 Cheirogaleus medius
GAAATCAATGCAACTAAAAACAGGTTCTTTGAAAATTGTTAAACATCTTACAAAACTGCCAAAGAGCAAAAAACTTAGAAGCACAAGTCAAAGCACATATCAGGAATGAAAGCAAGAATATGATTATAAATGTCTCAGGTGCTAAGAGTAAATAAGGCAATAATAATATGAATGACTTTGCACACAAATTTGACAGCTTATATGAAATGATAAAATTCCTCAAAAGCCACAAACTCTTGAAACTCACCCAAGATGAAATAGATAACCTGTGTGAAATAGAGGAATCCATGTCTATTAATGAAAATGAATTCATAGTTTAACATCTTTCATAAAAAACAAACAAAAAACACAAAGGCCAGGTGTTTTACTGGTAAATTCTTTCAAAATTTAAGGGAATAATAACAATTCTATATAATCTCTTACAGACTACAGAAATCAAATTAATTTAGAAAATTAATCAAATCAATTGAGACCAGCATTTTCCTGATTCTACAACAAAGACAGTATAAGAAGACTACAGATCAATAACCCTCATGAATAAGGATGTAAAAGTGCCTTAACACAATATCTCAGAATCATTATTTAATAATATATAAATAGGAAAATACATCATGAACAAGTGTGGTTGATCCCAGGAATGCAAAGCTGGCTTAATAGTCAAAAAGCAATGTAATTCACCACATCAAGAAATAAAACATCTATACAATCATCTCAATAGTTGCAGATAAACTTCCTGACAAAATTCAATATCCACTCATGATAAAAAATTCAGAAAACTTGGAATAAAATGGAACTCGCTCAACCTAATACAGTCCAACTAAAAAACTTACTACTAAACATATTTAATGGTAAAAGACTTAACGTTTTAACCCTAAATCCAGGAACAAGGCACTCTTGCTCAGTATCGCACTAGACTTTCTATCCAGTGAAATAAGGCAAGAAAAAGAAATAGAAGACACACAAATAGAAAAGGAAGATATAAAATCATCTCCATTCAGAAGATATAATTTTTGGTATAAAAAATTCCAACTATCTACAATACAACTACTAGAACTAATATATGAATTTAGGAAAGTCACATGATACAAAGTCATTATACAAAAATAAACTATTTTTATGGTGGACAACTGAAAATTGAATTTAAAACATACCATTTACAATAAAACAAAATCCAGAAGGGGGGTGGGTGGAAGCAAAATCAAGGAAACAAACAAGATTCAAAATCATAAAGGAGAAATACGTAGGTACAAATCTAACAAAATATAGGCAAACTCTACATTAAAGACAAAATATATAGAGAGATGAAAGAAATCAGAGAGAACTAAGTAAATCAAGAGATATTCTCTGTTCATGAGTTGAAAGATTCAATACTGTTGAGCTATCAATTCTCTTCCAAATTCAACTACAGATTCAATATCCTCCCAATCAAAATCCCATCAGAAATTTTTTTGAGAAGTAGAAAAGTCGCTTCTAAAATTCATATAGAAAAGCAAAAAAAACTAAAATAGTCAAAGAATTTTGAAAAGAAAAACAAAGTGGGTACAGTCAAGTTACTTCATTTCAAGATAAACTATAAAGCTCTAGTAATCAAGAGAGTGTAGGTCGGGTGCAATGGCTCACACCTGTAATCCTAGCACTCTGGGAGGTCGAGGCAGGAGGATTGTTGAGCTCAGGAGTTCGAGACCAGCCTGAGCAAGAGCGAGACCCCGTCTCTACCATAAATAGAAAGAAATTAGCCAAACAACTAAAAATAGAAAAAATTAACCAGGCACGGTGTGGTGTGTGCCTGTACTCCTCGCTACCTGGGAGGCTGAGGCAGGAGGATCGCTTAAGCCCAGGAGTTTGAGGATGCTGTGAGCTAGGCTGATGCCACGGCACGCTAGCCTGGGCAACAGAGTGAGACTCTGTCTCAAAAAAAAAAAAAAATTTTTAAATTTAAAAAAAAAGAGAGTGTGGTACTGGCAAAAGGACCAACATAGACCAAAGGAATAGAAAAGAGCTCAGAAATAGACCCATAAATATACCCGCCATTTATGGTCAAAGGTAATTCAATAGAGAAAGAAAGGATAGTATTTTCATCAAATGGTGCTAAAACCATTGAAAAGCCATATAGAATAAAATGAAATTCACCCATAACTCACACCATACCATACACAAAAACTCAAAACAGATTGTAGACCTAAATTTTAAACTTAAAACTATAAAACGTCTTCAAATAAACATAGAAAATCATTGTGATCTTGGGTTGAGCAAACATTTCTTAGACATAATATAAAAAAACATGATCCATAAAAAATAAAATTGATAAATTTGACTTCAAGAGCAGAGCCTTTGCTCTTCAAAAAAAAACACAAAACAACCTTAACAGGAGGAAAGGAAAGAAAGCCACATACTGGGAGAATATACTTGCAATAATTCAGATAAAATATTGATGAGTATAATGCCTAACTCATAGAAAGCATTAGTTACTTTTGAAATAACAGCAATAAAAATAACAACATGAAGGTCTAGTGTTTTTAGTTGACTTCATCAAATCACAATCATACATAGTTGCCCAAAGACCTAGTCCCATTTTTAAAAATATTTGTTTCATCATTTATATACCTGATAAAGGACTTGTATATAGAATATATAAAGAACTTTCAAAAATCAACATTAAGAAAACAAACAATATTTTTATTAACGGGCAAAAGAACAAACACTTCACCAAACAAGATACACAAATGGCAAATAATAATATGAAAAGATACTCAATATCACTAATTATTACAGAAATGCAAATTAAATCCACAGTTAGATACCACTAAACATCTATTAGAGTATCTTTTAAAATATACTGACAATACCAAGTGCTGGCAAGAATGCAGGACAATAGTAATGTTCTTACATTGCTGGTAGGAATACAAAATGGTATAGCCACCATGGAAAACAGTTTAGTTTCTTAAACACTTAACATACAACCCAGCAGTCCTGCTCCCAGGTATTTACCCAAGAGAAATGAAACATATATTCACATGGAAATCTGTGCACAAATGTTTATATAAGGGTTTTATTCGTAATTGCCAAAAACTGGAAAGCTACTCAGATATCCTTCAACTGGTGAATGGATAAACTAACTGTGGTACTCGCACAAAATGGAATACTACTCTGCTATATACAGAAACAAATTACTGACATATGGAACAGCATATGAATTTAAAATTGCATAATGTTAGGTTAAAAAAGCCAGACTCAAAAGGCTACATAATATACAATTCCATTTATATAAGACAGCCTGGAAAAGGCAAAACTACAAAGATATAAAAGACATCAGTGATTGCCAGGAGCTAGCAGTGGGTGTAGGGATTGACTATTAGAAAAAAAGAAAAAGGAATTCAGCGGGATGACTGTAATAGCTGCACAACTGTTTTTCAAAGCTCATACAGCTGTACACCAAAAAGGCTGAATTTTACTGCACATAAATTATACCTTACTAGAACTGTACTAGGTTGAATAATGCCCCTCTAGAAATTCATGCCCACCCAGAATCTGTGATTATGACCTTACTTGAAAACAGAGTCATTACACATACTGTGTTTCCCCGAAAATAAGACAGGGTCTTATATTTATTTTTCCTCAAGAAGACATCCTAAGGCTTATTTTCAGGGGATGTGTTATTTTTTTAAGTACAGTACAACAATCTACATTTATTCAAATATAGTTAAGTCATCTTCTTCTGGAACATCATCATAGTAAAATGGCAGCCACAGCTTTCCTACTTCCCCCTGGGGACACACAATACCTGAAGCGGAGCGTCCCGCTCCTCACTTCACTGAGGAGACTTTCCCCTCAAAGCCTCAGCTTGCAGCACGCACAGGATAGCCGGGACCTGAGGGGGGAGGGAGCCGACCTTGTTGGTGGGGCTGCCCGTACCTTTCCTGTCACCTCTGGGATATGCTCGTCTTCTTTACCACTCCACGACGGAAATACATGAGTTGTGCAGATCTGCTGCGTAGCCACGCCCATCACTAGGTCTTATTTTCAGGGTAGGGCTTATATTGCGCAATTGCTTAGAAATCCCGCTAGGGCTTATTTTATGGGTAGGTCTTATTTTCGGGGAAACACAGTATAATCAAGGTGAGGTCACACTGGATTAGGGTAGGCTCCGAATCCAATATAACTGATGTCCTTATACGAAGAGACAAATTTAGACACACAGACACAAAAGGGAGAAAGAAGAACATGTGAAGACAAAAGCAGAGACTAGAGTGATGCATCTATAAGCCAAGGAATGCCAAGGATTGCTGGCAACCACCAGGAGCTAGAAGTAACAGAAGTTTCTCTCCTAGAGCTTTCAGATGGAGCATAGCACTGATATCATTGATTTTGGATTTCTAGCCTCCAGATCTGTGACAGAATAAATTTCCATTGTTAGAAGCCACCAAGTTTGTGGTAATTTGTTATGGCAGCTCTAGAAAACTAGTAGAAGACTTGATTAAAAATACAATTAAAAGCAAACAAAAAGGAGAAAAAAATACCAGATAAACCTCAACCACCACACACACACAAAAACTGATATAGGAACATTATTATAACACAAGAGACAGGAAAGAATTAAAGAAGTATTAATTAAGATAAACAAAGATTTTAATTAGTGATTAGAGGAATAATCCATCAAGAAGACATAGTAATCATAAACATTTATATACCTAATAGCCTGAAAATACTAAAATAGAAATTGACAGCATTAAAAGTAGAAATAGAAAAATCTGTAATTCTAGCAGATCTGTAATCTGTTAGTAACTCCTAGAAACTCACAAATCAAAGAAAAGATTTAGTAAGGATAAATAAGATACAAATGTTACAATCAAGAAGCTTGACATATAGACATTACAGCTACCTAAAATACAGAAAATGCATAGAACCATCACAAAAATTGACTATATTGTTGGTCAGAGGTTAACAAACTACAGTCCACAGAAGAAGTGTGGCCAGCTGCTGCTTTTTATTACAATCCACATTTTCAAATGCTTGTATTTGAAATGTTTTATCTATATAATAGCCTCAATTTAGCATCTTGCCCAAAATGGCTAAAAAATTCACTACATGGCCCTCTAAGGAAAGTTCTCCAAACTTAGTCACACGCACATAAAAAATCAACATATTCCAAAGAACTTATATTATGCAGATATGGTCCTTCATTATCATTTTAAAAATTAGAAATTAGAAATCAATTTAAAAAGGAAAGCCCTATATGCCAATATTTTTGAAAAGTGAAAAAAAAATGTCTAAATAAAATAAATTTATAAGTTAGCCCAAGACAACCAAGAGTTATTAATATAGATTATTGTTATGCCTCAAAAAAAAAATCCTACCCTTTTTTATTAAACAGTCTAGCAGTCTAGATTTAGGAGATAAAAAAAGGGAAAAGGCTATTATTTCCATCGAAGCGCAAGAGCTTTAAAGATCATGAATATAATCTCCAACTGAATCAAATAATAAAACCACCTCCTACCTTCTCACTCCAATAACTCTGACACTAACCAGTGGTAGTGCTCTATTAATCCTTGACTAAGATGAAAGTGTCCAGGCCAAAATTAGGAAACATTTTGAGAAATGCTTCTTTAAGCACTGGGGGGAAGGGGAATCATAAAATGGACAGAAAACGTTCTGTTTTTAAAAATACTAAAGAAATAACTTCATGCATGTAATTTTCATGCTTCACAATACACATACCAAGGAGCTAAAACTTATTAACCAGTGTTGGGTACTGTTCTAAGTGTTTTGCAGAAACATATTTAATAAATGCATAGAAACAAAAATAATATGAAAAACTCTATACCAACTGAACAAAAAATAAGCAATTCATAGTTACTGTGCAGAAATTCTGAAATGCTTCACTAAGTGAAGTGTTGTAGCAGTTTTTATGGGTTCTAGTTAGGATTTCTGAATTCTAAATGCAATTAAAATGATAATGTACTCAACAGCATTTTATTAAAGGTGGATAAACCTTCCTTTATTCTAATAGCATTAGAGGACTACCGTTAGCAAGCCATCTTCCTCTTCTCTTTTCTTTTCTGACATGGCATACACATAAACTTCTGTTCTAACATTAAAACTATTTCAGATATTAAATTCTTGAAAATCCTATGACAAATTCCATCTTACCCAGGTGGTTCTTCCATGAGTCTGCAAAAACTGGGATCCCCCTATGAGTTCCAGAGCAGCTGCAATGGACATGGATACTTCAAATGACTAACAAAAAAGTTTGGCAGCACTGACCAATCCCTGCTGACAAGCATCATCAGTGATGTCAACAAAGCTGCCTTGTGTTTCAGATATACTCAGATAAGCTATAAGGCAATCACAAGAGGCATCCTAGGAATGGGAGCAGAGAAAGAGAGGGAGATTTACTTCCTTTTCTTTTCAAAAAGATTTTTTGTTTTGTAAATACAGAAATATATGGGTGAACAATAACATCCCATCACACAGTCTCTAAAATATGCACTGAAAATGATTTTCGGGTAATACTGTAATTCACCTGAGGGATTTAAAATCTAATAATTTAAACTACATTTGAGAGGATTTTAAAAATACAGACTTACAAAGCTTGATTTTCAGATGGTCAGGGCAAAGACATTTTAAAATAAAAAACAAATATAGCTGGCATTCAAATTAACTAGAATGTTCTTACATATAGATAGACCTTTTACAATATTCTTAGCAAACAGTATTTACAAATTTCTTCTGTTAAAATTTATTTTTTATTAAACCTAAGTGTTTCATTTGTACACATCTGAATCTGGATATCCCTTCCTGTAGGTTTGTTTTGTCACTTAAAGATATTCCTTTTAATTTCTTCTAATTTTTCTACATTTTGATTTTTTAAAAACATTCAGCTCAAGTCATTTGAGTTTACTATAGTATGAGAAACTAAATATTTTCTTCTACACTACTAATAAATTTTCCTCAACATATATTTTTAAATCTTTCTGTATTCAGCTGGGTGCAGTAGCACACATCTGTAGTCCTGGCTACTCAAGAGGTTGAGATGGGAGAATCACTTGAAGCCAGGAGTTCAAGGCTACAGTACACCACGATCCTGTCTGTGAATATCCACTGCACTCCAGCCTGGGCAACATAGTGAGACCTTGTCTCTTTAAAAAAAAAAAAAAAAAAAAAAAGTTCTGTATCCACTGTTTTTCAGTAAATACTTCACACACATTTTTCTACATTTCCTATTCCATTCCATTACTTTATGTTTCTATTTGTGTCAGTACTGTATCCTGTTCTAAAGGGTTTTTTTCCCCCTTTCCTTTTTGTCTTTTTCAACATACACAAACTTTACCCTTTGGTGTTTCCAATTTTGGAGTCACTGTGATGAATGTCTCCAAAAAAGCTACTGTGATTTTGGCCGAAATTGTATTAAAATTATAAATAGTCTGGGAACGAACTATAGATATAGATCATATGCTCAGATTTTATCTTATACAATCTTTATATAACACATGATTTGTTACCCTTTGTAACACATCATTCTTGTAATTATTTATTTTAATCTTTGTATGTCCTCCTAGACTATACACTAGCTGTCTTGATTAGTACATTAATATCCATAAGTTAATGTTTACAATATTTATCCTTCCTCTAGAAAATAAATTTTTTCTATAGAGTTTTTTAGGTTTTTTCACAAAGCATCACAAACATCACTCAGCAAATCTATTGATGATTTAATGTTTTATTGATGCAGTGATAATTTCATCATGTACTACCTAAATCCCAGTTCTATGATTTGTTAGCCTAGGAGTCTTGAGTAAAATACTGTATCTACTAGAACAGGTGTTTTGGTTGGATCATGACCCACAATAAGAAATACATTTTATATTACAGCCAAGTACATATATACATATACATGAATATGTATGCATGTATGTGTCCATGCCTATATCCATGTGTGTACAGAGAGACATACATACATCTCCCTCATTAAAAACAAGTTTTATAAAAAAGTACTTGTCCTTATTACATGTGATGTCCTCTGAAAGTTTTATACTGAAAATTCTAGTCATGATGAACAAAATTCATTTCAAGACCCACTAACCAGTTTTAACCTATAGTTTTAAGAACAATGCATTGAGTACAGGACAAGAATTGTATCCTCTTTCTTTTTATTTTCATTACTGCCATAATCCTTGATACTCAATAAGCACTTAATAAAGTATACCAAATGACCGAATAACAATAACTAAATACAGGTACTGAAGTAAATGAAAGTACCTTTTTGAGCAACTATATAAAATTATGAGCAATTAAAAACTCTTGACTTTCACATTATTATTGTCATTGTTGCTATTATCATTAATAGCTAATATGTATTAATTGCTTTATATGTATCAGGCACTATGCTTAGCATTTTATCTGAATTACCTTATGCAGTCTTCATAACAATCCTGAGATAGGTACTATTATAATCTATATTATCTTATGAGAAAATATAGGCACAGAGAGTTTAAGTAACTTGTACAAGATCATACAACAAGTGGTAAAATTGGTCTCATCCCAAATCTCCATCTTAAAATTGTCTATTCTGATTTTTTGAAATTATACTTACTCCTATTAACTTTCACCATAACACCTAGAGATTATCTCAATTATCTCATAACTGAAAACAACTCAAATGTCTATCAACAGGTAAATGGAGAAAAGTAAAACTGTAGTACATATATGTAGAATGGAATGCTATTCAGCAATAAAAATTACTGGCATTTGTAAAACACAAATGAATATCAAAACCACTAAGGCAAGTAAACAAAATTTAGAAACAAAAACAATATACATCAGATGGTTCCATTTAGATGAAATTCTAAGAACGATAAAACTAGTAACAGAAAACAAAATCTTGACTGTGGTGGTAATAACACAACTGCATATATTCATCTAAACTCAAACTGTATACTAAAAACGGGTGTACTTTTCTTAAATGTAAATTCTATCTCAATAAAGTCATAATTTTTTTTTTTAAATTCTCTACACCTTCCTTTCCCTTCCTGAACAAGCCATTAAGACTCCATCCAAAAAGACAGCCCAGCAAGGAGTTTCAGAGCCTAAGCAGGCTGAAGAGCATGCCCCTGCAAGGGGACAGCTTACCACTGCATATCAGATCCCAAAAAGAGTGAAAAAAGCATCCATGAGACATTGAGAGAACAGCCTTATATCAGAGTCAAGAGTGAGTGGAAAGAAGGGGACGTTTGCACATAATCGAAAGCTGGCATGGGCTGTCAGAGTCCAAGCAGAATGAGTGGGGCATCTACACATGGGAGAGCCTGGCAAGGGCTACCAGAGCTCAAGTAGGACAATGAGGAAAGGGCCCAGTGCCAGGTATCAAACCCAAGTAGGGCAATGAAGTTACTCATGTGTGGGCTCAACTGACATGTAGTATCAGAGCCTAGGCAGAATGAAGAGGCATCCACACAGAGCAGGGGACTGGTGTAGAGCATCAGAGCCCAGGGCCTGGCAAGAAGTCAGAGTCTGCATAGTATGAGGAAGGTATATACAAAAGAGTGAGGGTAGCCAAGCATGGGGTTCAGAATCTTAGCAGGTTAAGGAGAGCAACCTCAAATACACATAACCCAACACAAGCTATCAAAGCCCAAGTAGGTTGCAGAGGATAACTACACAGGAGAAGGGATGACAGCTGTAGTAGGAAATTGGTTACATCCAGGAGGATTGATAACATAAATAAGTATATTAAGGAAAATGGAAACCAGTTTTCTCACTATCAGAGAAGTTATAAATACGAAAACGGAGAAACGCTGCATTTAGACTAGAACTGAAGTTATGAGTATGAACTCATAGTTTTCAATATAGATAGATAAAGAAATATAGTCACAAGTATGTATATAAACCCCCACAAATGCACACACACACACACATAGACATACATATCCTGAGAGAGCTCAAAGGCACTGACACTCAAATATCAATAAGCACACTTAAACCCCAGATCTTGGATTCTAAATACCATTTCTTTCTACTAAAAGAAACCCAGGGCTCCTTGAAAAAAATGATGGTTTCTATGTTGGGACATGGAAAATACTAAATAAGCCTGGTACATCTTGTATTGTCAAAAAGCAAAGAAGTGCCCAAAGAATGATAAGAACATGTCAAAAGGACACAGAAGCCAGCCTGAGTTATTAACAGCTAAATGGTAAACAGTCTGAGCATCAAAATAAATTATGTTAATACATTATGACTAACTGAATAAAATAAGAAACTGTGAGTACATACTATTATAAATAAATCACTGAATAAACTGGAAATTTGACAAGGAATGAGGTATTTATATAGTTTCAAAATTCCTCCCTACAACATATTAATTATAAAGGGGAAAGAGTAATTTTACAGTGGAGAAGGCTACCAGAAAACATCTTTACCAAGTGATCAAAGTTAACATCACTAATGGGACAAACCAAAATCATATGCCATGTGATGAGATGCAATGACAACAACATAGTATTGCTACTGAGACATTTCTGTCAAAGATACAAAACCTGAATCCAATCATGCTGCTTGCTGTATTAGACAAATTCAAATTGAGGGACATTCTGCAGAATAACTGGCCTAAAATAATAAACAGCGTCAAGGTCATCAAAGTCAGGGGAAAACTTAGAAATTATTGCAGATTGAGGAAAATTATAGAGACATGACAGCTAAATACAATATGTGATCCTACAGATCTTTTTGATATAAAGGATTTTATAGGGATAAATGACAAAACCTGAACAGTCTCTAAGAATTAAATGGTTGTAATGTATCAATGTTGGTTTCCTAATTTTGATGACTGTATTGTGGTTATAATGGAGAACATCCTTATTTGCAGGAAATATAAGTATTTGGGGATAATGTGCTTCAGCAGGCAACTTACTTTCATGTACGTCAAGAAAAAAAGGTTATTTAAACATGAAAAAAGCACTTGAAATGTTTTTGTTAGAATAAGAATGTTTCCAAAAAAATTTTAATATTAAAAAAAAATAAATTTCCTTCATCTCATAAAGGGTATCCACAATAGGAGACATCACACTTAACAGTCAAACACTGAAAGCATTTCTGTTAAGTTCAGGAGCAAGACAGGAATAATTTAATACTTTACTCAAGTTCCTAGACAATGCATATGGCAAGGAAAAATACAAACATTGTAAAGGAAAAACATAATTGTCATTATTGCAGATGATATGTTTATCTACATAAAAAATTCCCCAAAATACTCTATGGGAAATTACTGTAATTAATGATAATTATATCAAGATTGCTGGATACAAACTCAATAAACAAAAGTCTATTTCATTTCTGTACACAAACAATCCATTAGAAAATAATAGCATATACAATAGCAACAAAAACTGTAAGTACTAGAAGTAAATCTAACAAAACTGTATAAACCTGTTATGGAAAAAATTATAAAACTCTATTGAATAAAATTTTTAAAAACTAAATCGATGGATTATATCTCATGTTCTTGGATAGGAAGTCTAAATATTGTAAGATGTCAATTCTCCCTGAAATTGATCTATTGGTTAAGTGCTATTCCAATCAAAATCCCACAAATTATTCATAGGATTCAACAAAATGATTCCAACATTTTATGGAAAAGCAAAGGACTATGAATAGTTAAGATACTTTTGAAGAAAAATAAGATAGGGAACCATGATAGTGTAATATTAAGCAACAGAACATATAATTTGATGTTGGGTTGGGATTACATATAATGGACATCTGGTTTTTTTAAGAGCAGACATTGCATATCAGAAAAGAAAAAACAGACTCATTATTTTTAGTCCTGAATCCACTGATTATCCAGATGGAAACAAATGAAAAGGATCTCTACCTCATACTTTATATACATCAAAATCAATTCCAAGGTATTTGAGACTTAATGATGAAAGTCAAAACTCTTAATTTTTTAGAAAAGAATAGGAGAATATTTGTATGACCTCAGAACAAGGATTTCTTAAACAAGTATTTCCAAAAATACAAACCACAAAGAAAAAGTCGGATAAATTCAACTACATTAGAACTAAAAAACTTTGTTTATCAAAGGATATCAGAAAGTGAAAAAGCAGTACACATAATGAAGAAAATATTTCCAACACATATAACCAACGAGGTACTTATATCTAGAATATACAAAAAACTCTAAATCAATCTCTCTCCCTCTCTCTCTCCTCTCTCTCTTTCTCTCTCTCTCTCACAAGACACAAGGCAACAAGGATTCCATAAACATAAAAAGAGGTTCAACTTTATTATAAGTCAAGGAAATGAAAATTAAAACCACAATTAAATGTCACTATATTCTAGCCACATGAAAAACATTAAGAAGTTGGATAATATCAAATTTTCACATGTATGAAACAATGCAAAACAACATCTCCTACTCAAGGGAAGTAAAAAAAACTGAACGACTCTGGAAAACAGTTTGGTATTTCTAGAGTAGAATATTTCCATGCCTCATGATTCAAAAATTCCACTTCTAATTAGAGACTCCAGAGGAACTTTCACACAGGTGTACCTAGACAATGTTCACAGCAATAGTATTTGTCAGAGCAAAAACACCTGGAAACAAACAAAATGGATATCAAGAGTAAAACAGACAAAGATATTATGGTTTGTTCACAGAATGGAACATCAATAGAGAAATGAAAATTAATGAAGTAGAGCTAAAACATAAACATGAACATTTATGAAAATGTTGAATGAAAGAAGTCACAGGGAAATACAGTATAATTTCATTTACACAAAGTTCAAAAAGAGGCAAAGCTAATAATCATAGGGACACAAACAATGATGGTAAGGTAAAACTTAGAGGAAAAAGAAGGGAAAACTCTAGATTCTGGAAAGGTAAGGCACTGCAATCTGGAAGGAGTGTACAGGGAGCTTATTAATATCTCATTTCTTAACCTGGGTGGTGAGTAAAAAGCTGGTTCACATTATTCATTACATTGAATCTGTGTTTACCCTTTTTATGAATATGCTATAAACTCTTTTCTTCCTGGAGTGATGAGAAAAGTGTGGGAACAGAGGAGCATGAGTGCCTGGCTTGTCTGTGATTCTCTGCTGCCAAGTGGCATTCATTCAGCAACCCCTTAACTCTAGGTGAAGCCACCCAGGATACTGCTGCTTCCAATATTCCATCTACCTACCACTACCAACACACATGTGCGTGCACTCACACACACACACAGATGGAGATGGAGATGGGGGGGGGAGAGAGAGAGAGAACGAACAGAATAAATAAGGGAAAAAACGTATTGGTTTTATTCTCAACATTGGAGGTGAAAGGGAATAATCAAACAAAACATTTGTGTATTACACTTGATAGTTTATAAAACACTCATGTATACTCCTTTATTTTTATCCCCAAAACAAGCATCCTGAAGTAGACAGGGTATAATTCATAGGGATCAAATATTTTGCAATCCAAATAAAATGTCAGAAAGAGGTATCATCATCCTTTTCCATTATTCTACCTCGGAGTCTTCATTTCATACTGCAAGGTCAAACAGACGTCAAATATGATAACATAATAAAAAGAGCAAACAGGGAAAATAATGAAAAGAAATGAGAGGGAAAAAAGTGGGTGGGTATCATAACTGCTTTGGAAAATTGTTTTTTAGTATTTACTAAAGCTGAATATCTACATACCTTACAGCTGGCCCAGCAATTCCACTCATAGTTATATACATAACAAACATGCATACATATGTTCACCAAAAGACATACACTAGAATATGTAGTGGTACTATTCATAATAAATAAAGAATGGAAACCTGTCCAAATATCTGTTAACTGTAGAACAAATGAAATAAAGTGTGGTATATTCACACCATGGAATACTCTACAGCGCTGAGAATGAATGCAAGAAATGGATGACTTACAAATATAATGTTGAGCAAAACAGTCAGATATAAAATGGGTGTATGCTGTATTATTTCATTTTACTTCAAAGCTCAAATACAGGCAAACTCATCTGTTCTCAGAAATCAGGTGGTCACCATTAGAAAAAGAGGGTAGTAATTGGAAGGGGCTTCTGATAATGTTCTGGAAATGTTCCATTTCCTGCTGGATACTGGCCACACAGGTATTTTCAGTTTGTGAAAATTCACTGAGATAGACACTTAAGAATTATAATCTTTTCTGTATGTATCTTACACTTCAGTAAAAAGTTTTTGAAACAAGGTGTAAAGAATTAAATTAAGGAGACAAGATACCATTTAAAAAATCTTTTTTTTTTCATTATAAGAAAGAACACCCCCATGTTCTTCAGATGAGGATCAAAATTCTTACTCAAAATTTCTAAATTAGGCAATAAAATATATACAGGGATTAAGCTAAAACAATTCAAAAGCCCTGGGTTTAAAATGCATTCTACATTAATATGAAACGAGGTGACCTTAAAAACTCAATTAAATCCCAGCCTCAGTTTTCTGACCATTAAAATGGGGTTACTACTGCTGTCCTTCCTATCCCATAGTGATGTTGTGATTAGTAGAAAGGGGTATACAAAAGAGATGTTTAAACTATAAAGTAACCTTCAGCTTAGTATAACAACAAATAAAAAACAGATTAAAAGTCAAATATAATGGTTTACAATTTTTAAAATTGTATGTGTAGTGAGAACTTAAAGTGAATGCTTAAATAGAGGACTATTTAACAAAATAAAGATTCCATAGCCTGGGTTTGGCAGAGAGGACACAGAGTGATGGTAAGGATGCTGTTGGAGCCTACCTTCACACTCACCTCCTCTCCCTGTTGTCCCCCTAGATATCTCCTAGAACACCACAACAAGTCTGTGTGCAACAAGTCTTGGAGTCACAGAGATTGGGGTAAAAAAAAAATCCTGGTTTTATCACTAATTAGCTTGCTGAGCCTCACCTTCTTCAACTATGAAATGAAGCCAATATCACCTACTTTTCAAGAACTAGAGATAATGTATAATATATTAGAGAACCTAGAGAATGCCCTGTATGTAATACATGACCACTATATAAAAAGTTCTGCATACACAACTCTGTAAGGTCTATGCATGAAACAGAGCATTAAAATTCAACTATTTTCAAAGCAATTAAATTTAACAACTTCAGCCTAAAATTTGAGCATGTGCAACAGCCTCCTAAATAGCACTTAAGTCACACCCTCTGCTATTCATTTTCCACAAATCTACCCTAAGCCTATCATTCCGTCTCTTTTCTAGCACCCTATATTTTAACCATATCCAATTATTAACTAATCTTTGAACAGGGTATGTACTTCAAAAAAAAACCTTATTTTTTTCAGAAACATTAAATGTTTGTGAAAAATCAGAAATTAGAAAATGTAGATTAAAATAAAACACACACACACACACACACACACACACAAATCACATTCTCGCCATCCAGGTATCATCACTATTAACACCTTACAGCATATCCTTCTGGAGAGATATAGATGTAGATATAGATATATACAGATAAATAATCATAATGCACATACTGCTTTATAACCTGCTCAACAATCTCCGCCTTCCCATTTCAGCAAATTTTTGTCTCCTCTAATGTATAGGCCATATTCAAATTTCCCCAACTAACCTAAAATGTCTTTCACAACTAATCTATCCAAATCAATATCCAATTAAAAATCTCACACTGCAGCTAGTTGTCCCTTACATTTCTTTTAATGTAGCACTGTCACCTTCCCCCACCATCTTTTTAGGATGCTAACAAGCTAAAGAAATCTCACTACCTTTCCTACAGAATGTCCGACCTATGATTTTGCCTTGTTTCTTCTTCTCTTATTCTTCTATCACCTGTCTTGTCAGATACAGAGAAAAGTAAGTCTATGATCCCTCATTTTTAAAAATGTGGGTATTACTGATATTAAACAATTAAAAATCTGCATAAGGAATGAACATACTCCCAGGCTTCTACCTTTATTCCCAGCAAAAAAAAAAAAAAAAAAAATCAGAGCTTTCTTCTCTGCAGAAATTACAACCAACTTAGAAGGAAAAACCCTTCACTTAGTAGATACTGAGGATCCATCTACTTCTATCCATCACTGTAAAATGAACTTGCCCACCAGTTAGTTGACAAGCCCAGCCCATGTACAGAGTCCTGAATCAACGTTTTAGTTTCTCACTCTTAAATATTAATGAACAAAGAATCATTATAAATTTGAAGAAATATTCAAAAAGAAAGAGAAACAAAAATAAACATAAAGAACAAAGTAACCATATATAAAGAGAGAATGCAGGGAACCACAGAATTCTTAATAATAATAAAACAGAACAAACAGAAACTCTCTACTTAATATAATTCCTGAAAAAAATAATTAATTGATATGATTAGGAAATAACACACAATAAAGAGTTCTTAGAAATTGCAAATATGATTGCCAAGATAAACAGTTAAATAAAAATAGAGAGCTGCAATGTAAAGTTGAAAAGATACACTAGAAAACATAACCAAACCAAAAGAAAAGGAAAATACAAAATAAAAATATTAAAAGATTCCATTCTGAAGTTCTAGATTCTGGTTACTAAAAATTCCAGAAAAATAACAGAGAAAATGGGGGAAAGAAAATAGTCACAGAAATAACGTAACAAAATTTCATGCTGCATTAATCTCCAAAGAGGTACTAACTACCAAAACGTCAAATGGAAAACAACCAACCAACTACAACAAAACTCAAATCCCAGGACATCACTGTGAAACTGGAGAATGCCAGAAACAAAAGATTAAAACCTCCCAGTGAGACAAAAACAGGCAAAATACAATGTAAAATGGATCAGAATGTATAGTAAGCTTCCCAAAGGCTAAACAAGTTCCTAGGAAAGAAACGCCTGCAAATTTCTAAGGGAAAACTCTCTTCCATCACAGCCAAACTATTCCATACCAGCCAAACTATTAATATCAATAAAATGTGACAGTAGAATAAAGAGATTTTCAGTAATGCAGTAATTTAAAAAGTTTGCCATCCAGTCATCTTCTCTTAGGAAGTAAATTAAGGATATACTATAGTAAATTAAGGATATACTACAACAAAATGAGAGAATAAACTAGAGAAAATGAAGATATGCTATCCAGGAAATAGCAGATCCATTCCCAGATTGTGGCAAAAGAAAGTCCCTGCATAATAGCTCTAGAGAAGCTTTGGGCAGTAACCTGCTCTAATTCTAACAGGTTGATTGAAGTGGGGAGGGGGGCAAAAATACTATTTTTTTCATTAAGTCTCTTGTGAATTTTTTAAAAACCATGTATTGACTTTTTAAATTTAGTAAAATTAAAAAGGAAAAAAGTTAAAAGAGGCAGTTATATGAAATCTTACACTCATTCAGCTTTTAACTTCTAGTAGCATTAGGGAAACTTTAAAGATGAACTAAAAGGATTCTACAATTTTCTTCTCATAATTTTGCTTTCACTGCACAAACAAAAAGTAAAGCCAATTTGAGCAGTGTGTATTACCTAAAATTCCAAAGGCCATAGTGACAGAAAAGAACCCTTAAGAGATTTACTTTACTTAAAGTACCTCAAAAAACATTTTTTTATTTTTATGGGACTAATCATTGGTTACCAATTCACTATTGTCACCTGAATTATGTTCTTTCTCTCATTATTAGAGGTGGCCCAGGCTTATTAGCTGATATTTAAACATGTTTCATGATTCAGGGCAATACACCCTGAATCAAGAAATTATGTACTAGGTACATAATACAGCTAGTACAACCACTGGGCTCACAGTAGATATATTTAACATATTTTAGCTATTTCCCACCCTTTCCTACCTCCTCTTTCCTTTGACGGTGAAGCTCCTGATCAGAAAACCTTCTCCCCAGACCAGCCAGCAGAGAAACTCTATACAGCAAAGCCTATCTCCTAGTTATAGTTAAACTAAGTTGTAAGCTCTATGACTACACGCTTCAATCATGGAATTTCTTTCTACCTCAGGAGAAGTTTAACATTCCCAGATCTAAAAAGTATTCTTGACTCTCTTGCTCCTAGCCTTAGCAGAGAAAAGTTTCTTTTCAAAAAGCAGTCAAATATCCACAAGGATGGAGAAAATCCATAACCCAGTGATATAAAATGATTTCCATGGCTTTAACAGAATATTTACACTAACCATCATTACTAACACAGGAGCTAAACTTCACTTCAACTAACCTTTCCTGGACATATACCATGAGTTTGGTTTTGATGGCCACCAGGAATTCTAAAATTTGGTCCCCTGTTCATATGAAGCTAAAATATACAACCCTGAGGAAGGTGTTGAGAAAGGAAATTGAGAAACACAGAGAAGTCAAACTGTTCTTTCTCAACCATAGTTTTAAGCTAAATTTGGCTACTGTACAAAATACAAATATAAATTTGAAACCAAACAAAAGGTATCCACGATTTAAAATTGGGATTTTATTCCTTAGTTTTCTGCTATGCACCTGACCTTGTCTGTAAGTGCTAACTAAACCAGGGGTCTTCAAACTTTTTAAACAGGGAGCCAGTTCACTGTCCCTCAGACAGTTGGAGGGTCAGACTATAGTTTAAAAAAAAAACTATGAACAAATTCCTATGCACACTGCACATATCTTATTTTGAAGTAAAAAAACAAAACAAGCAAAAACACCCAGCGGGCCAGATAAATGTCCTCGGCGGGCCACATGTAGCCTGCAGGCTGTAGTTTGAGGATGCCTGGTTAAACAAAGAAAGTACTATTGAATCAGAAGCCAGTTCTAACATCAGTTCATCCTATGACTTTGGACAAGTGACATCCCTGCTATGAGTCTAGATTTTCTCAAATATATAAATAAATAAAAGCACTGGAAAAAATTAAACTTGAAGATCCCAAACAAAAATTAAACTATATGACTATCACTATGTAGGAAAAACTGTTGTTTCTTATTTCCTACTTAGCTAAAATTACAGTAGCAGCCACTGAATACTGAATGCCTACTATGTTTCAGGTATTAGGTTACTCAATATACAACTACTATTTCTGATTCTCTCGACAACCTTACAATGAAGATAATATGAAAATGAGGAAACAAAAGCAGAGAGATTGGCTTACCAACTATCACACAGTTCATACATGCCAGGGACTATGTATTGAGACCATTGTGCAAAATCCCGTGGGGTTTTTCTCCCCGCAACAAGTTTCTATTACGTATTATTTACAAGCATTATTTCTACAGAAATCTAAATAGACATGAGAAATCCAAGTCACTTCATTTTTTAAAAAAAGTAAAGTCAATCCATTTTGCAATTCAAAATATCAGAGCTGGAAATGTTCATTATGTACTCACCTGATGCAGGAGACGTTTCAGTTTGAGTAACTGAGTTTTTACAGCAGTGCAGTCTTGGACCATGTGCCGGAGGGTCATCTCATCCAATATCACTGTATTCTCTGGTACATCTACAAACATCTTCTGAGCCTGGAAAAAGGGAGTTCCTCCATAGCTTTCAAAATGACCCAAAGGAGATTCTCTATAGGGAGAGCCTCTGAAAGGGCAGGGGAAGAAGATGGAAGGAAAAGATATACAATACGATTTCAGAAAGAAATAAAGGTAATGAAATTATTGCAGTGAACATTACAAATCATATATCATCATCACAAAGTCTTTTACTTGTACTCACCTTAGTCACTAGTCACTAAACGTGTTTCTACCAAAGGGTGAAATCAGCTGTACTTGTCATTAAAAGAATTATCTTCTGTATCTCCCCAACACACACCCACTTCACCTTTGTGTATTTATACATCGGTTGAATAAACCTTCTTCCTTAGAAACCAGAATAGAAAAAAATACTCTGGAAAGACCGTACCTGGAAAAACATATTGTTTATTCTTCCTTTTCTACACTGATTGCCTACTCTTTAGTTTTTGACTTTGCTTGGCCTCTTAAGCTGCACACCTATTTTAGCCCCATAACTATGCTACCTACATTAGTTTCCAGCTTGTACACATTCTTGGACTCCCATGTCTTCAAATTCCCAGCAGGCAGTTAAGACAGATGAACTATTATTTCTTCTTTCTTTTGTTCTTACAGTGTGGTTAAATCATGTTTTCCAATAAAGATTAAGTAAGTTTTTTTGTTTTGTTTTTTTCTGGTTTTTTTTAGGCAGAGTCTTGCTCTGTTGCCCTGGCTAGAGTGCCGTGGCATCAGCCTTGCTCACAGCAACCTCCAACTCCTGGGATCAAGTGATCCTATTGCCTCAGCCTCCCGAGTAGCTGGGACTACAGGCTTGTGCCACCATGCCTGGCTAATTTTTTCTATATAGTTTTAGTTGGTTAATTAACTTCTTTCTATTTTTAGTAGAGACGAGGTCTCGCTCTTGCTCAGGCTGGTCTCGAACTCCTGCCCTTGAGCGATCTGCCCGCCTCGGCCTCCCAAAGTACTAGGATTACAGGCGTGAGCCACTGCACCCGGCCTAAATAAGCTTTTATAAAAGTCTTATATACACCACATATTTCCTAATCTTATGCTGTATTAAAAATATCTACTCTAAAAAATTTACATTACCCTTCAGTTTCAAACAATAATATACATGCCAAGTAAGAGGAAAAAATTAAAGATAATGTGTGTCATAGGAGTGAAAAACACAATGTTTTAACCAGAAGTCATAGCTACAGCAATTTAAAATTACTACATTCACATTACACATAATTCCAGCTGGTTCTTAAATTATGACAAAAGCTTATTGTATATGCGAAATCTCAATATCTAAATAACATCAAAAAAAAGCATTATCTTCAATATAATGGCTCTTTTAACATATCAAGATTAAATTCATCATGCATTAAATTTGCAAAAGTAACAATGCATTAAATTTCAACCATATTAAAAATGTAAAAATAGCATTTCTACTAAATTTTCCAGTTTTCAACAAATATTCCTAAATCTCTGACTTCTCAAATATTCAACATAAGGTTGGTTTTCACAAGATTGTGTTACTTGGAAACTACTACTCAGCTGTATTTCAGGCCTTTCTTTTAACCCAAGAAAAAGATATTTTAAGAATTTTTACAATGGAATATTACTCAATTCTAAGAAACAACAGTGAGCTAACACCGTTTA
>VBSM01003211.1:2182990-2217387 GCA_008086735.1 Cheirogaleus medius
AACAATATTTGTACCCCCATTATATGATGAAATAAAAGGAAAAAAAAAGAATTTTTAAATTGTTGATCCATAAGTAAGACCCTAATTTGGTCCCATATAATTCTGCTTTATTTTATTGGTTCAAAATATTGTTGAATGATTAAATTTCAAATACTGATCAATTAATTATTATGAAGTTACCCATCTATGACTCAATAGATGGACAATCTATACTTGGAGTAATGAAAAATGTATAGTAATAAAAAGTTAACAAAAGAGTTAAGAAATAAAGATAGAAAATCACCTGGAAAATGAATAGTAGAGATGAAAAGAACTACATTTTCAGAGGAAAACATTGACATTCATTGGGAAATTTTCCTGGGTAGGAAATAACTTGGAATGAACTACAAAGTATGAGGTGCCAGTCTGACTGAAATGAAAAGCTAAGGTTTTCTAAAAGAAAGAAAAGTAATGGCACAAAGTACAAGGCATATTTTCTAGGGTCAAGGAGACTTTTTTAAAATACGGCTTATGATGCCGCAGATAGCTTGAATCCTAATTATCCTTCAACTTCTCCCAACACACCTGCCTCCATCAGAGAGATTTTTTACTCCACAGCTAATTACCTGAAATTCCCAAAACTTGCTACAATCTCCCTCATCTCCAAATCCATGTCCTCAACCTCTGTGCAGTCGTTGCCAATCTCCCAATCCTGCTCTCCACTGTGCAATTGATCTGAATAACTCCTCTTCATCTTAATTAGTTGGCAATTCTTCAGGGAAAGCTTCCTTAATCCCCTAACGCAGGACTTGGTACTTCCATAAGTGTGCTTATAGAGCCCTGTACTATGTCCCATGATAGTACTTATCACAGAATACTGTGTTTGTTTGCAATCCATGCCAAATTATAAACTCCATTAAGGATGGACTGTGTATTCTTTTCCTTTATATCTGAGTTTTGATATTTTTTATTTTATTTATTTATTTATTTATTTTTGGTTTTACGCTGAAGAGGTGAAAAGCATGTATTTTAACCGCTAGGTTTGTTTTTCTTTTTTTTAAAGCTTACATCTCTGAGATTCTAAAATTCTGTGGTTGTGACATGATAAAAGCACTGCTTTAGAATTATAATCTAGAAATAATCATATTATAAACTGTCCCAGTTAATAATCAAATTAAAATTTACTTCTTATTTAGCTAAGTGAGGAAAAGAAATATTCAAGGAGTAAAATAACTGAAAGAGACTGATCTGTGGTCTACCACATGAGAATCAGGCAGATGTGGAATACAGATTAGTCTTAGGTTGATGTAAATGTGAACCAAATGCATGGAACTAATGAATTAAAAATGTTTCAGAAGCCAAAAGTGAACAAAGAACTGGCATCTAGAAAAGCTACAGTAGATTTAAAAAGTCAGCTCTGGCCTCGGATTTAGGTTTAAATCCAGGCTGACAGTAATTAGCTATTAAAAGTAATTAATAGCTTTGGGCCACAGTTTCTTTAACTCTTAATGTTCTCCACTGCCTACTGAACAAGGTTCATATGCCTTAGGATGCATTTCAAATACCTCCACCATGAGATTCAAAACTAAATTTGTATTTTCTCCTAGTATTGAAATGCTACTTCCTTAAGAAGTCTTTCCTGATCCCCTCTACTTCATAAACCTACATTTATGATCCTGAATTTATTCTACATCATAAATTAAAGAAATTATTTACTTGTCAACTCTAATTGGATTATAAGCATATGGTTCTTTAAAAACAGAACCATATCTTATTCATTTTTATATTACCTGCACAGATCATCTGAGTTCAAATTCAGCTATCACTTACAACAACATACAGGGCAAGTTACTTAATCCCTCTATGCTTAATTTTCCTCATCTATAAAATAGGGACAATAACAGTACTTACATCCTTAGGTTTATATAAGGATTAAATGAAGTAATATATGTTAAAGTGCTTGGGAAGGTGCATGATATACAGTAAATGTTAAATTTTTAAAAATTACTATTGTATTATTATTATTAATAATTTCCAACTTGTTTATATTAAAATGTTTTCAAATAGAAATATCAAAAGAATACTACAATGAACAATCATACCTTTCACCTGTATTTAAAATACTGACATATTTGCCTGATTTGTATCTATGTATTTGTTGCTAAACCATCTGACAGTAAGTTCAAAATAACATAAAATGTCACTAGATGAAAATTTGAAGTTTGCAGGAAAAAAAATGATATAACTAAGAAGTCTAAGAAGCAGAAAGACAAAGATGGAACAGAAAGCAAATATATAACAGAGGTTATTTCCAAAAAGTGAAAGGAAACTATGAAGACAAGGGGGGGACATAGGACAGAAAGATAATAAAGATTTTGAGATTTCAGATTCTGAGAAGATGATGCAGTTTACAAATGAGAAAATGAATTTCAGAAACAGAACAAGAAATAAATCACTTTCTAAGATGGAAGGCACAAATCCAGAGGTAAAGGTGAAATGAGGGTAAAAAAAATAAACATGAAGCAAAGGAGAATTACTGTTTATAATACCCTGTATTAAGTTGACAGTTATAAATATATACTTGTGTACCAATTTTAAAAATCATGGATTTCAAGCAAAAATATCAAGCAACAGAAATTGTGAAAGCAACAGAAAATTGAGAGCTGCAGTATGAATACAATAGAATGCTGGCAGTGTGTTAGCAAAGGAAGAACCTACGTGGTCAATCACAGTCCAGGAAGGTTGGCGGACATGAAGAACTGAACTAGGGGTGAAGGCAAAAATGAGTTCAGTGGTTACAGAAGCATAAGAAAGAAATGCCCACTATCACCAATATTATTTAATGTTGTTAATCTGCACTCACTAGTCTAACCTATGAATCACAAACTTTAAAATTAGCACAAATTACACATCTTAGTTATCAAGAAGTTCTGTTGGAAATGAGGAAGAATAAAGTTATTTGTAAGTATTTGGGTGTAGTAATTTAATTTGGGGAAATTCATTTAAAACTATGATAAATAATAATGCAACAGTGTGCTTTTTAGGCTTGTGGGTTGAGTATCAGGTGCAGCTACTCTATGTAGATTAATTTAAATGTGTAAAAAATAGGTTTTCTCTTCAAGATTCCTTTCTTTAGTTTGCATTCAACTTTTTTCTTGTTGATTTTATTGGCAGATGTTTGTGTCTGTGTGCCCGTGTGTGTACAGGAAAGAGAGGGAGAGATTTTTCCTCTTCATTTCTTACCTAATATGAGTCACAATTCTCACTTCATAATATCTTTCTTTTCTTACCATTAATAAAAACTTTACATTAAAAATTAAATGTATGTATTTTTATGTTCATAGTTTTCTATATACATGAGAGTGTGTGTGTACTTTTTTGACACAGGGTTTCATTCTGTTGCCTGGGCTAGAGTGCAGTGGCATCATCATAGCTCACTACAGACTTCAACTCCTGGGCTCAAGCAATAAGCAATCATTCTGCCTCAGCCTCCTGGGTAGATGGGACTTACAAGTACATGCCACCACACCTGGCTATTTTTTTTTTTTTTTTTGGTAGAGATGGAGTCTCACTCTCACCCAGGCTGGTCTTGAACTCCTAGCCTCAAGTGATCCTCTGCCTCAGCCTCCCAAAGTGCTAGGATTACAGACATGAGCTACTGCGCCTGGCACATAGTTGTATTTTTAAAATGCTAGATTCGACACATCTCGATTAAAATTCCTGCAAGTTATTTTGTAGATATTACAAAAGTGATTCTAAAGTTTCTATAAGAATAGGCAAAAGACCCAGAATAGCCAACACAATACTGAAGAGGAAATTCAGAGGACTGACACTACTTAACTTTGAGACTTACTATATAAAGCTACTACACAGTAATCAAGATAACATGGTATTGGTGAAAGAACAAAGAGATCAACTGAAGATATAACAGAGCTCAAAAATAGACTCACATAAATATGGGCAACTGATCTTTGACAAAGGAGCAAAGGCAGTTCAAAGGATGGTCTCTGATAGAGAAATGATAGTCTTTTCAACAAATGGGACTGGAACAACTGGACAACCACATGCGAAAACAAAAGACCTTAAATCTTTCACATAAATTAACTCAAAATGGATCAAAGGCCTAAATGTAAAATGCAAACCTATAAAATTCCTACGAGATAAAAAGGGAGAAAATCTATGTGACCTTGGATTTGGCAATGAGTTTTTAGATACAACACAAAAAGTGCAATCCAGGAAAGAAAAAATGAATATTGGAATACATAAAATTTTTAAGTCTGCTCTGTGAAAAACACCACTAAGAGAATAAGAGAAGCCGCAGAATGGGAGAAAATATTTGCAAAACATATATCTGATAAACGACTGGTATCTAACATATACAATGCACTCTTAAAACTCAACAGTAAGAGGTCAAATAGTCCAATTTAAAAATATACAAAGATCTAAACAGACACCTTACCAAAGAAGATACAGAGATAGCAAATAAGCATGTGAAAAAATGTTCAACATCATATCATTTGGGAATTGTAAATTAATATGACAACAAAATACCACTACAAACCTCTTATGCATAGCTGATGGAAATGCAAAATGGTACAGCCACTTTGGAAGACAGTTTGGCAGTTTCTTACCAAATTAAATATATGCTTCCCATACGGTCCAGCAATAGCACTCCTTGATATTTACCGAAGTGAGTTGAAAACTTATGTCCATGCAAAAACTTGTACATAAGTGTTTATAGCAATTTTATTCAAAATTGCCAAAACTTGGAGGCAACCAATATGTCCTTCAGTAAGTGAATGAATAAACAAACTGTGGTATATCCATGCAAGGGAATATTATTCAGTAACTTTCTAAAAATGAGCTCTCAAGCCACAAAAAGATCTAGAGGAACTTTAAATGTATATTTCTAAGTTAAAGAAGCTGATATGAAAAGGCTATATACTGTCTGCTTCCAGCTCTATGGTATTCCAGAAAGGGTAAAACTATGGACACAACAAAAGGATCAGTGGTTTCCAGGAGTTCAGGCACAGGAAGGAAGGCATGAATAAGTGGAGCACATAGAATTTCAAGGACAGTGAAACTATTCTGTATGATATTATAATGGTAGATGATATACATCATTGTGTGTGTGTGTGTGTGTGTGTGTGTGTGTCAAGGCCCAAAACTGTTCAACACAGAGTGAACCCTAATATAAACTATGGATCTTAGTTAATAATGAAGTATCAACATTGACTTATCACGTGTGACAAATATACAATAATGCAAGATGTTAATAATAGTAGAAACTGTGTAAGAGAAAGTGAGGGAGTATATGAGAACTCTGTACTTTCTGCTCAATGTTTCTGTAAACCTAAAACTGCTCTAATAAATGATGTTTATTAATTTAAAGGGGGGAGGCACATGACTAAAGGAAGAGAAGCACTTCCAGGATAGCAGAATAAAGATCTCCAAAAATCCATTCCTCCATAAAAGCACTGAGAACACTGGCAAATTTGTCAAAATCAACTTTTTGAGAACTCTGGAAATCAACCAAATGCTTGCAATAACTGAGGAGCATTTATTCAATGAAAATGGCTGAATTTTGGTGAGAACAGCAGGCTTTGTGGCATTTTAATTTATCCTATTGCCATGCCCATCTCTTTGGCTTTGTGGTAGCTTGAAAACCAAGAACCTTACAAGCATGGTAGCTGTGAAATCCAGCAGTCACTAGCAGTTGGGGGTGGGGGGCAAAACTAGTTTAGAACTCCCTAAAAAGCACCACTCCCAGAGAATTGTTACTATTTGACCTGTCTGGCAGCTCCTGCCCATTCTCAGGAATTGTTTTATTTGAGCTGATTCAGAGCTTTGTAAGTTGGAACAGCCTTATCCTTAGTATATTTGCTGGGGAAAAAATAATCAGTGGCAAATGCTCAAAATCTCAGCTGCCTGAGAGTATGATATATCAGTGGGGACAAACGAAAAGCTGACCAAAAAAAAAAAAAAAAAAAAAAAAAAAAAAAAAAAAAAAAAAGGAATTCCTGAGAATGAAATGTCCACAGGAGGCTTTGAAATGCTCCAAAAAATTCTTGGGAATAGAGAAAACTATACACATATGTAGGCTGTGTATATGCCAAGGAAATACCTGAGAAGGTGCAAATCTTTCACCTTTGGCTGGCCTTGAGGCTTTAAGCAAGTAGGACATGAAGGCCAAGCAGAGCTGCAAACTACTCACCAAGGTGTTGAAAGTATACCTAAGAATAAACACAGAGCCCATTGGTCCGATGCATTCAAGGAAATCTCTTTCCAATCATTAGCTGACCATTAAGTAAACCAAGCAGAGACTTCAAATATATACATATAAAAAAATAGACTTCAGTGACTTTTCTGGACTAATTCTGTAAACAACAACAAAAAAGCAATGACAACAAATCCTGGAGAGAGAGAAATATGATTTGAGTAGTTTTCCCATTAATTATCTTTTCAAATTTTTGTGACAAGCAAGGAATGAAGCTCATATGTTCCCTTAGTTAATTGGATAGAGGGAAGTGGGGGGAGGCAGGGAAAGAGAGAAGTGGGAAGTAGGAAGGGGCAAAAAGAACTTGAAGAACTAATAACCAAACACTTCCCAAATTTGATGAAAAACATTAATCTGTATATCCAACAAGCTCAACAAACTCCAGGTATGATAAACTAAAAGAGAGACAAACCTAGACACATCATAGTTTAACTGTTGAAATCAAAGAAAAAGTGAAAATCCTTAATGCAACAAAAAAGGTGGGGTGAGGGAGGACTCATCATGTAGAAGACGTGCTCAATAACATTACCAGCAGATTTCTCATCAGAAAGCATTGGAGTCAAAAGTTACAAGGAAGACTGTCAATCAAGAATTCTATATCCAGCAAAACTATCCTTCAAAATAAAGAAGAAATTAATACATTCCCAGATAAACAAAAAACTGAGAGCATTTGTTGCTAGCACACCTTCCCTAAAAGATACAGTGGAGACTTCAATACCTTACTTCCAATAACAGACAGATCAGCTAGACAGAGATCAACAAGGAAATAGATTTAAGCAATGCTATAAACCAAAAAGACCTAACAGACATCTACAGAACATTTATAGAGATTAAATTAGTAATCAAAAAGCTTGCTGCAAAGAAAAGCCCAGGCCTGAACAACTTCACTGGGAATTCTATAAAATATTCAAAGAATTAACAAAAATCCTTCATAAATTCTTCCCAAAAATAGAAGTGAAAGGAACACTTCCCAATTCAATCTATGCGGTCCTGATACCAAAATCAGAAAAAGACATCTCAAGAAAACAAGAGACCAATATTTCTTAAGAATACATACGTAAAAACCCTCAACAAAATACTAGCAAATTGAATCAAGCAACATATAAAATAATTATATACCATGACCAAGTGGGGATTATCCAAAAAATGCAAAGTTGGTCCAACCTCTGAAAATCAGGCAATGCAATATACCACATTAATAGAATAAAAGGAAAAAAATATTATCTCAATAGACACAGAAAAACAATTGACAAAATCCAACACCCTTTTCATGATTAAAAACACTCAACAAACTGAATACAGGGAACTTCTTCAAACTGATAAAGAGTATCTCAGAAAAACCAACAGCTAACATCAGATTTAACAGTAAAAGACTGAATTATTTCCCCCAATATCAGAAACAAGACATAATTGTTGGTTCTTGCCACTTCTACTCAACATTGTGCCAGAGGTTCTAGCCATACCAATCATGCAGAAGAAAAAAAGAAAAGTACCCAAATTGGAAAGGAAAAAGTAAAACTATCTATTCTCAGATGGCATACCTTATATACAGAGACTCCTAAAGAACTAAGAAGCCAAAGTGTTAAATGAATCATGTATTATTAATACTGGAGTTACTCAGTATTGCAGCAAAGCTTATAATGAGGAGGGAAAGTGGGTCAAGCGCCAAGTTTTTGTGAGCGACTGAAAGGGATCAATAAGGAAGAGATGATACAGCCAAATGCCCCAAATCTCAAAGAAAAAGGACACAAAAATACATCATTTAGAAGTGACAATCAGCCTGGCGCAGTGGCTCACACCTGTAATCCTAGCACTCTGGGAGGCCGAGGTGGGAGGATCCCTTGAGCTCAGGAGTTCGAGACCAGCCTGAGCAAGAGCGAGACCCCGTCTCTACTAAAAATAGAAAGAAATTAGCTGGACAACTAAAAGTATATATAAAAAACTAGCCAGGCACGGTGGTGCATGCCTGTAGTCCTGTGAGCTAGGCTGGCGCGCCACGGCACTGTAGCCCAGGAAACAGAGCGAGACTCTGTCTCAAAAAAAAAAAAAAAAAAAGAAGTGACAATGAGGAATGAGGACAAAGACCACACCTCTAAATAGTGAAGTACCATAGTGGTTGGAAAATAAGAATCCTTCATGTAAAAAGGTTACTGGGGAAGTAGTATGTTTATGAAAGAGCTAGGTTTCGGTTACAATCAGGAGACTGAAGGCAAAGAAATCAATATTGTGAGTTTGTTAGGATGTGAGAGAATTCTATTAATATATAGCACAGTGGAAGGTATAGAAAAAAGAGAGGTCTGGGGAGAAAAGAAGAGGGGAAGATTAGGACAGGTGAAAAGATGAATCAGCATTATGATGAGAACATGAAAGAATGTAGATCGGTAGTTTGCAACCACCAGTCTTCCTAACACCTCTGAGTTATGGGTAAAGCATAATCCTATAATTAACTACGATAATAATGGGAGTTGAGGGACAGAGAGGAAAGGGAACCAACACTCACTCAAGAAGTTATACAATGGGAAGAGGGAATTTTGCACATGTAAATCCAAATTTTTTTAATATTAAGATAGAAAGAGAAAATAATAGTTTTAAGGTATGTTGGGGTAATGCTTGTCTGAGAAAAGGTTTCCTTTTATACCACCCATCCCTGTAATTGACTCTGGGGGATCTAGATGTCTCAAACCCAGCACAACCACCTGAAAGCTTGAGGGGATCAATAAACTCATCAAACTATAACCATTCACAACAAACCAGTGTGCTTTAGCACACTCGTTGGGCAGCTCTGTGCTAAGTAAATCAGATTAGCAACCCCTA
This sequence comes from Cheirogaleus medius, assembly GCA_008086735.1. NCBI lineage: Eukaryota > Metazoa > Chordata > Mammalia > Primates > Cheirogaleidae > Cheirogaleus > Cheirogaleus medius. The sequence goes on from VBSM01003211.1 coordinate 2,192,061, forward strand.
AGAATGCTATGCAATTCTCTCTCATCACTAAGAATTACCAATGTAGATATCTACCACATATTATAGTTCCCTAAAGTAAACTATGTATAAGGGATTTATGATCATATGTCTTGGGAAATGGCTATATATTATATATTTTACTATCTTCTGCAAAATCGTAGTACTACATAAAGGTACCATGGAGTCCACTATTTTAAAAAAAATTTAATTTTTTCATTCTCAGACTCATGTGACCAGAGAACCTCTCTTTTCTATACCTGTTGACATCCAAGGAACACAGTTTTTGGAAAATGTTGCTTAACTTTTTTGAGAGATGACTACATAATCAACCTCAGCTTGGTCATTCCCAAGGAGAGAGATGACTACCTCCAGGTAAATTCATTCCATTTTAGGCAGTCTGCTTAAACTGAAATTTGTCACCCTGTGTCTTAAACTGCATATATGATAGTTTTGCTATCTAGAATTAGAGAACACATCTACTCATTCCTCAAAATGACCCAGCAATCTAGCTGTGGTGAATTTAAGACTAGATCTCTGAAAATGCCATACCCTTTCCTACATGTCTTTGCACATGCCATTCTTTCTATCTGCAATATTTACCTTTCTCCTACAGAAATTGCTCCTCTGCAACTTCTACAGTCAGACTTTTAGAATCAGTTCAACAGTAATGTCCTTTACATTCTACTATCGTAGACAAAAACCAGTTGCTGCATACTCCTGAAGACCCTTATATGTCACCTTATTGAGGCATCCATCATCACTGTACTGTACTAACATCACATTGTAACTGTCTATATGCCTGTCTCTCCCATAGAATCTGAGCATCCTGGCAGAAAGAAATACATGCTAATCATCTTTGTATAGGATGGAACAAGCACATGAATCATATCCCAATTAATAAGTACAAAGATTCCTACTGAGCTTGCTCACTGCAGAATTTTTTTTATCATCTTCAATACAGTGCTCCAAGAAGCCATTATCAATCCACAGCTTTTACTTCTCACATCATCTCCAAATTCATCCCAGCTTGAAAATTTAGCAGAGTTTCTGACATATAAGTTCTCAATGAATATTTGTTAATGGATGAATAAATCTTCAAAATCAGCAATGGTTCATGTTTTAGTTCAACTTCTAAATTTACCTTATTATAAATTGACTGTCAAAGATTAGGGAAGCATAATTTTCATTATTAGCAATGAAAAAATGTCTTAAATCAGATTCTTCTTGATAATACCAACTCTCTGATGGCCATTCCTTATAAAAAGCCCAGATGCGAGAAATATAAAAGCCAAAATCATGCCTAGAAGGATATGTACTCCATACATTCTTCCAGATCTTCTCAACTATATCCCTGCACTGAATTATATCAGTAGCATTTTAGCTGGACATCATTGGTTCATGATCCACTTTAGAACTGCCTTTTCTCAGTTGGACTAGAATTCTTTGCAGCTTGCATTGAAGAACATAATTAAGAAACAGACTTAAGAAATTTATCATTATCTTTACTTTGGGAAGCTATCTGGGACCTGTTTAAACTATCACAAGGTATTCTCCTTCTAAAAACTCATGCAAGCAACCTCTCTCAGCTTTTTCACTCATAAAAGCAAATCAATCCAGGAGAAACATATTCTTTATCTCATGTACACTGTACATCTTATAATGAATCAAGTTTTATTCTTTGCTTTTGCTACAAAGAATCTTAGAAACAATTTTTTCCCTCACTTTAGGAATTATATGGGGCCATGTTATCTTTCCATTATTTCCTTATCCCTGTTTGATTATTTGTATTGTTAAGATGTTCCAACATAACTTCAAAGCTCTTGTGGAATGAGATAAGTGAAAAGAAAAGAATTAATAATAATAACTGCCACTGGGTACATACTATAAACCAGACACTGCTTCAGCCACGTTTAACCCTGGAGCAGTGAGAGAACACTGAGAGAAAGGTATTATTAACTATGTTTGCAGATAGTAAACTAAAGTAGAGACAAGTTAAATAAATTATTTAAGCTTGCAAAGCTAATTTGTGCCAGACCCAGGTTTCGAACCCAGGTTTAAACGGTTACAGAGATCCATTACACATAAAGTCTGGTCAAATTAAAGACTATCCTATACTTCAAAAAAGAAAAGACCTCTAGCAATGTACACTGTGTTCTTCTGTTTCTAATATTACTTGTGGAATTTTTAAAATTTCAACCTGTTACATAAACAAAAGAAGACAAATCACTTGGCACTAACTTTACACATTATTATTTAGAAAAACTATAAACTTTAACAAAGTTGACATTTAATCATTCACAAATGAGAACCAGAAAAATCACACAACTTAAAGTCCAAATATCAGATATAAATAGAATATTTATATTTATGATAAGCTAATGAAAAAAGATTTAAGCCAAAAAGAAAGAATTGGATATACTACTCAAATTAGTATCACATATAACCTGAAGTGTTTTTTGAAGTCCCTAAAAAGCAGACAAAAACAGTTGCAGGGGCGCAGGGAAATTACAATTCAAAATTAATCAGAGGATAGCAAACGAAATCTAAGTTAGAACAGTACTCACCTGCTCAAGTCACTTTTTCCACGGTGATGATAGTGGTCAGGATGGCTGAGGTGGTAATGTTCCTGTCCACTCCACCTCTGGGGTGGCCTTTTCCAAAATCCTTCCTGAGACTGCCGAACATTTCTATCTGGTCGGTCAAAGCGGTTCATATTGTCACACTCCACTAGACAGATTCAAAAGCAGAAGACTATAAACATGTACACACTCCACAAAAGTTAACTACTTATAGCTTGATAATTAAATGCTGCTGAAAACAAAAAAGTGATATTCTAAAACTACCAGCCATTTATACTAGCTAATCACAAAATCATGATTTCCAGAAGAAGAATTACCAGTTCTTTCGGTAAAAATTGAACTTTATATTATTCAAACTGAAGCAAATTATAATACTTTTATATCACAGTCATTTAACTGCCACACTGTTTTAAAACAAGCAAATTGTCCTTGAAATCAATATTATACATTTTAAATACCAGTAATCAGTTTGGGGTGGTTTTCACCACTATCACAAGTTGGCTCTGATTTCAGAATGAAAATGACAAGAAAAGGTTGGTTTCTTTAAGCCTAGTAGAAACTCATTCCTAAAAATGAATACCACAATTAATTTTTACTGATTTCAAGAAGCACTAATTAACTTTTCATCACAAACAAATCACATTTTTAAAATTAAGCTCACATTTTTAGAAAATAAGACGCTTCAATCTGCCTGCAGTAAGAGCTTGTTCAAAAAGTTTAAATGCTACTGAAAACAAAGCCAGTACTTTGCAGCAACAAATAGTACACTCCCTTAAATCCAAATACCACAAAAACACGAAAGGAATCTCTTTGAAACATCCCAAGCTTCCTCACTTACCCAAATACGTTTTCCTCACATATCTTAGCACTCACTAAGAGAGTTACTTTGTACAAGGGAGACATTGTGTTACCGGCTGCCTACTCAGACATAGTTGCACACAAGGCACTGCCGAACAGGCCTTCCTTCCTGCTCCACTCCCAGCCCTCCCTGTGGGAAGCAAGCCCAGTTTGCCCTGTGACTCCATCTTCATTCAGTGCTTACATAGCTACTGACTTAGGACTGTTACTAAAAATACAACTAAACACTAACTCAAGCCACAGAACAGGAAAGATTTCTCTAGTCATAAAAAAGTTGACTTTCTTTCATAAGAAAGAAAATTTCATAAGAAAGTTCTCTACCTAAGAAAGTTGAAGTCTTGCATATTCAGGATTCCTTGTGATAAAAAGCTTTAAAAATCAACATAATCCCCAATTTTTTTAAAAAACCCACTTATTTAAATTACTGTTTCACTGAACCAAAAACTTGAATTTGAAACATGATGAGTATTTCGTTACAGTCTACTAGATAAAAACAAACTTTGCCATTTCAAAAAAAGAAGATGTAGTTAAAGTGTAGATGTTCAATTTTCATATACACAGGATTCAATTTAATCTATTTCCTCTGAAGGTATAACAATTTATATAAGTAAAATGTTTTTGAAAGAACATTGAAATTTTTGTTCACATTCACTAGAGGAGTCAATGGGAGCAAGGAATATATACATTTTACAGTTTAAAAAAATTTTTTTAACTATTCAAAAGAAGCTTTCCATTTGAAATTATTTCAAACAACTTCTGTCATTTTATTGAGACAAACTAAGATTTTCTTAAAGTTCACTTATAGAAAACTGAACAAAGGCAAAAAAAATCAGAAGTAGAAAATGAGATTGCAAAAGAAAAAAAATTTTTAAAAAAACCTCAAAAAAGTTTAAAACTGTTTTTAGTTTAGTGCCTTTAGCAACATCATTTATGAATTCACACCGTATTATACTCACAGATTCAGTTAAGACCTGTAAGTATTTCCACATAGCATTGAATTTTACTTTAGTTTAAGCAACTCTGTATAGCTAAGAGCTAATCTATATCCACTTTTAAATTTTCTGAACTCATATTTTTCCTTAATTCAGGCAGAAGAAACTCCACTCACTCCCAAAGCAAGAAATGTTGTTGAAAAAAAACCACTTTATATGTTCTTAGAATGATTAGCAACACTGTGCATGCAGAGTAAGAAGCAACAAGCAAATCAGAGTGAACAGGCCAGAAATGGGTTAAATATTGTGGGCAATTACAATGCAGAAACTGATGCTAGCTACTTTTATGTTTGCTAAAGGTTGTTGGTTCTACATACAGACTCCAAATAGAAGGATTGTTAACTGAAACTTGAACTCAAACATGGGCTTAATGGCAAAAAAGCACTGGAAACAAACATTCACCATGACCAAAAAAGATTAATGTTCAAATTTAGACAGAGTGGGTTTAAAGTGTAAGAGAAACGACTGTTCCAAGACTGTACAGAAAGTGCCATGCTTATACTCCTACCTAAGAGACCCAGCAATCCACTGTTCACATACTTTAAAATGCTGGTTAAGAAGGTAATGTGAAATAACAGTAGTGGTTTCTTAGAAACAATTAAGGGTTCCCTGACAGAATGAAAGAAATAATATAGAAAGAAAATAAAATTGCAAGATGAAGATAAATAAAAACCAGTTTCCAGAGCCTGCTAAATATAAAAATAGGACAAATAAGTCCCTCTAAATGTGTAATACCATAGGGAATGATGGTGCCTATGGCAGACTAAGGAACAAACTAGCAAACCTAAAAGCATCCCAATGCAAAAAAATTTAACCCAATGTAATAATCAAAACCATCTGCAAGCCTGATTTGGCCCTACCTATGAGTTGAGAACCCCTGCTAGTGAAAAATATAGGCCTTCTGAAGGAGGTCTCTAGCTCCAAAAGTAAAAGGCAGCAGATTTTAGTGTTCTTTTAATAAGCATAGGAGACAGAGATAATATCAGTACTTTTATGCTCCAGAGAGGGAAAGATGACCTAACATGACTAAAAGATATGTGATAAGGGGATGCCTATGTCTAACACTCATCAAACTCATTTTTTTCCTGATTTGATAAAGGAACAAAGCACGATACCAAAAGTAACCTAGATTATTTATCTTAAAACTTTAAAGTCCTAAGAAGGTAAAGGATGACAAAAGTAATATTTCCATATGTGACTAACAATTGGATATGAAGATGGCAGGGAAAAAATTACACATCACAAAGCCTGGGAAGAACATGTTTGCAGGAGGCTTTACAGTGAGTTCAAGAAAGCTTTTAACTAAAATTTGATTTAAAATAAGAAAGCTCATTTTTAAAAAAAGAAAATGATAAGCTTTATAATTACTGATCACAATTAGCATTGAAATAGATAAATTTCCAGAAGAAAATACAGTCATTGGAAAGTTATCGAGGATATTACTGACCTCATACTATTATATCTCAATAAAAAGTTTAGCAAAATTGGGGCCTTAGAAAATTTAAAATGAAATAAACACAATTTAATAAGCATTATAACTTTCTGCGGGGTTCAGGAAGTGATTAGAAAGATATCTTTTTCAACAGAAAAAAGTTTAAAACAGAATAGATACAAGTATTGGGTCTCAGGACACACCACCCCAAAATATGGCTGCAGGAGACCAGACACCTCTTTGCCATATTTTGAACTGATTACTCTGAGAAACTGTAGACACCGGGGGAGCTCTGAAAAGCTGCCCTTTTATAAGAGATTCACATCTATAAAGAAAATCTACATTAGTAAAAAATATCTATATCAGGCCGCTCCAGTCAAGTTTTATCACTTGAGAGACTTTTTAATCTGCATAACAAGACAACCTTTACTCACCATACATTTTTTTCCCCTCACCTTCCCATAACTTGTGTTTCCACCAACTCCCAGAAGCCCCAAGCCCCTATTCCTTTCCGTAGCTCAGGATGCCACATAAACTTTAAACATCTGACCCTTCTTCAAGTCTCACAGTTTGTGGGACACCTGTGCATACATACATAATTATTATTATGATTTTTCTCCTGTTAATCTGCCTTATGTCAATTTAATTTGCAGCCCAGACAAAGAACCTAGAAGGCTAAAGGGAAGCCACTTCTCCCTCCCCTACAGAAGAGCTGCAGCATACGTAAAAGGGCATATGCTGTGGAATTCGTGAACCTGAGGATTATACTATGAACGTGCCAAGTGCCAGGCTTTAATCTGTAGGCAATGAGTGGCAATTAGAAGTTCCTGAGCAAGAAAACAAAGCAACACAACTGTGCTTTTGACATAACAATGTTGTTCAGGTAAGAGGCACCCTGGAACAAAAAGGGAGCAAATATCAAACATCCAACAGTCCACCAAAAGAAATTGAGATTGCAAAATTGTATCTTTAGGAAATTTCTTGACCAAAGTAAAAGAAAAATATTTTAAAAATTGAGACTATCTCTAAGGTCCTCCCAAATCACAACTCAAAGTCCTTGTTCCTATTATTCCTCTTCCCCTATTCTACACTCCTTGATTTCCCTCTGCCTCATCTTGACAGGGAAAGCGGGACGCAGCCACTCGCTGCCTCCCTGCCGCTCCCACTCCAGATCCTGCTGCAGCGCTCTAGGCCCCTCCACAGCCACGCTGCTTGCGCGATCCTGATTGGATGTTATAGCTTGTTGCTGATTGGATGTTGAAGCTTGTTGCTGATTGGATGCTTTTTGAGGCCTACCAAAGGTATAAAAGCTGGAGGAGAACGGGGAAGGGGGTGGTCAGAAGATCAGAAGTCAGCGGAGCATGCTGACGGAATAAAGGCTGTTCTCCACTCTCCATGTGCTGCTCGGTTATTTCCCTGGTCAAGAGTTGTTAACACTTGCCAGAACATTTTGGTTCCTTGACCGGGAAACTAACCATGCTGGCACCTTGAAGCCACCAGATCGAGACTGTGGATGGCGGACGGCGGTCAGTGGTGGCGGCAGCGGCAGCCTCTCTCCTTCAGCGCCAAGAGCTGTTGGCCAAGGGCAATCTTGCCAAGGCGTTTTTGCTGAGGGAGGGGAAGCAGGGGCACTAACCCAGCACGGCGGACGGCGGCCATGCTGCAACAGGCCTTCCAGCAGGTGCTGGTCTCCACAGTGCAGGAGGCCGAGCGGGTGGGTGCCAGGCTGAGTGAGCTGGAGTGGCGGCCAGGACGTCAGACAAGGTAGGGTCCTGGGGACCCGCCCGAGCAGGCCCGTCAGTGGGACGGAAGAGGAGCCCGATCAGCTCCTAGTGGGATGGAAGAGGAGCCCGCAGCTCGTAGTAGGCCCGTTAGTGGGACAGAAGAGGAGCCCACAGCTCCTAGTGGGCCCGTCAGTGGAACGGAAGAGGAGCCCACTTAGCTACTAGGGTGTAGGCCTGTCACTGGGACAGAAGAGGAGCCCGATCAGCTCCCAGTAGGCCCATCAGTGGGACGGAAGAGGAGCCTAATCAGTTCCTAGGGGGACGGAAGAGGAGCCCGATCACCTCCTAACAGGGATTCCCCAGGGAAGGGAATGTGTGAGTGTAAGGAACACAGTGATTGCTTGTAGTCATTGTGTCTTTCCCCATACAGGGTTTGAGTGGAAAAAGGGGAGGAGCCGGAGCAGGGACCAGAATCTGGGCAGGGACAAGGTTTTTGTTGTTGGAGTAGGGAACAGGAAAACATGGGAGGGTTTGAATCCAAGCCAACGGTTCTGAGGTGCATGCCGACAAATTTTAGAATGGGCTTTAAGGGCGGATATGGGGTCACAATGACACCCAACAGGTTAAGAACCCTCTGTGAGTTGGAATGGCCGACCTTTGGAGTAGGCTGGCCTTGAGAAGGAACCCTTGACCTGCCCACTATACGTTCAGTATGGAAGGAGGTGACTGGGATTCCGGGTTACCCAGATCAGTTCCCATACATAGATACATGGTTGGAGATTGTCCAAACTATGCCCCGTTGGGTTCGGTTCTGTGCTGATGAGGGACAGAGTAGGGTTCTAGTGGCTCAGAGAGTCCGCAATCTCAAGACAAAGCCAATACATCAGGGAGACCTGATGGAGGACCTACCTCCGCCTTACAACCCGCAAGTCACGCCACCCACCCGGGCACCCCCGACTGCACCCGAAACCCCGCCACCATCGGTTCCTCCACCGGCATCTCCACCACTCGTTTGTTGGTTGCGGTCTACCCAACCCCTTACCCCGGCCTTCCAGATGCCTCTGCGTGAAATGCAAGGTCTGCCACAGGTTTGGGATGACAGAACCATCCAACCAGGGCAACCTGCCCTGTATTATCAGCCTTTCCCCACCACCGACCTGTCGAATTGGAAACACCATACCCTGTCCTACTCAGAGAAACCGCAGGCCCTCATCGACCTCCTGGAATCTATCTTCTAGACCCACCGCCCCACGTGGGAAGATTGCCAGCAACTCTTGCTGACCCTCCTCAGCCCCAAAGAACAGCGTCGGATCATGACTGGAACTCGGAAGTGGCTGCAGGAACAGGCGCTGGTGGGCACCCTGGATGTAGAACAATGGGCATCACAAGTAGTGCCCAAGACCAACCCAGAGTGGGATTTCAACTCACCAGAAGGACAAGCAGCACTGGAGCAGTACCAAGAGGCTCTTCTCCAAGGAGTGCGGGAAGGGGCCAAAAAGCCAACCAACATGAACAAGGTTGCCCTAATTACCCAGAAGCCAGAGGAGTCACCCTATGACTTCTACGAGCGCCTCTGTGAGGCATACCGAATATACACACCTCTTGACCCAGAGGCAGCCGAAAACCATAGGATGGTGAATGCAGCATTCATCGGGCAATCGGCCTCCGACATCCAGAGGAAGCTGCAAAAACTCGAAGGATTCGCAGGCATGAGCATCACACAGTTAATGGAGGTGGCCCACAAGGTGTGTGTCAACAGGGACCAGATCGCTCGGAGGGAGAAAGATCAGAGGATGAAGAAAAAGGCCGCTCTCTTGGCTGCTGCCCTGGGCAGACTCAACCCGTCCAAGCGGCCCAGACCCCCACAAAAGGGGGGAACCAGAGGACAGGCACCCCTGGCAAGAGACCAGTGTGCCAATTGCGAGGGGTTCGGCCACTGGAAGAATGAATGCCCCCACAAGAGAAGTCACCTGTCGCAAGGGAGGGCCCCATTCGGGACTATCCAGCAGAAACTAGAAGCCCAAGAGCTAGTGGGGCTCGCTGGCATTGACTCCAAGTTGGGCCAACCGGGTTCCTTCAGCCCTCGGGAACCCACGGTCAAGATGAAAGTAGGGGGCCAACAAATGACATTCATGGTGCATGCTGGAGCAGAATACTCAATTGTGACAAACCCCGTGGCCCCACTTACAAAACGGGAAGCAACTACAGTCGGAGCTACAGGGACTCAGGTAGCCAGAAGGCACGAGGTCCTCCACGTGCCAGATTGTCCGGTGCATCTCTTGGGACGGGACTTGCTGAGCAAGTATGAGGCAGACGCCATCCAGAGGACCGAGGAGCTGAAGAAGGCCAAGAAGAAGCTGGCAGAGAAAGATAAGGAGTGCGCTAATCTGAGGCGCAACCACCAGCGGGCAGTGGAGTCCCTGCAGGCCTCCCTGGATGCTGAGACCCAGACCCGCAATGACCTGGAGTTGCAGCTGGGCCATGCTATCAGTCAGGCCGTGGAGGCCCAGGCAGCCACATGGCTGCTGCAGGCCCAGCTGAAGTTGGAGCAGGCAGGGCGGGATGAGGAGCAGCGGCTGGCAGCTGAGCTCTGAGAGCAGGCGCAGGCCCTGGAGCGCCAGGCTACGCTGCTGGCTTCTGAGCTGGAGGAGCTGCGGGCTGCGCTGGAGCAGGGTGAGTGCAGCCGGCGTCTGACAGAGCAGGGGCTGTTTGAGGCCACCAAGCACCTCAACCTCCTGCATTCGCAGAACACAGGCCTCCTGAACCAGGTGGAGGAGGCTGCCCAGGAGAGGCAGGAGGCAGAGGAGAAGGCCAAAAAGGCCATCACCAATGCCAAGAAGGAGCAGGACACAAGTGCACACCTGGAATGGATGAAGAAGACACTGGAACAGACGGTCCGGGAGCTCCAGGCCCAGCTTGAGAAGGCTGAACAGGCTGCCCTCGGAGGTGAGAGGCAGGTAGCTATGGGGGTACTGGTGCAGACTGTGGGTCCAGAGGCCAGTGGCCTGTCCAAGCAGCTGGACTCGGTAGCGTCGGGATGGCTGCCTTGTCTGCGGGCACTGGCAGCGGCCGTCTTGCTGGTCAAGGAGGTGGACGGGCTTGCGCTTAAGCAGGGTGTCTGTGTGTAGGTCCTGCACGCAGTGGTAGCTTTGGTGAACGCATTGGGGCACCGATGGCTTTCTAGTGGTCGGCTGGCACAGTGCCAGGGACTGCTGTGTGGGGACCCACGAGTCACCATTGAGACTGTGCGGACCTTGAACCCTGCCACCTTCCTTCCTACCAGGCCAGGGCCCCCGGACCATGACTGTGCCGAGGCCGTGGAGGAGGTCTATGCAAGCCGGCCAGACTTGAAAGATATTTCATTGCCGGTGCCTGACCTGGAGCTCTACACGGACAGCAGCAGCTACATCCAGGATGGCAAACGGTTGGCTGGCTACGCAGTCACCACAGAGAGCGAAGTCGTTAGGTCAGCCCTTCTGCCTCAGGGATGGTCAACCTAGAGGGCAGAGTTATGGGTGTTCACCCAAGCCCTCAGGTGTGCCCAAGACAAAGGGCCAATGTATATGGATTGTCCCTGAATCTGGCTGGAAGCCAAGGACTGAATGGGACCACTGGTCTGGACTCTTATGGGAATTGGACTCGGGGCCTCTGCCCCAAGAGACTGGATTAACTTGTTTCTTGGCAATCCTTTTCTGGGTCTACATGGGGTGCCTCTGTGTTGTTCTTGGTTGGGGCTCACTGGGGGAAAAATGCTGTTACTATGTAAACCAATCAGGAATTGTAACTACCAAAGTCAAAGGGCTAAAAGATCCTTCTGACGGTAACCATGGGACCCTGTTTGCCCAACGTAGTTGTTAGATTCATAGAGAGGTTGATGCCTCTGTGTAAACTGATAAGGGTATCAAAAGGGGGGAATAACAGGGAAAGCGGGACGCAGCCGTTCGCAGCCTCCCTGCCGCTCCCGCTCCGGGTCCCGCTGCAGCGCTCTAGGCCCCTCCACGGCCACGCTGCTTGCGTGATCCTGACTGGATGTTAAAGCTTGGCCCTGATTGGATGTTATAGCTTGTTGCTGATTGGATGTTAACGCTTGTTGCTGATTGGATGTTGAAGCTTGTTGCTGATTGGATGCTTTTTGAGGCCTACCAAAGGTATAAAAGCTGGAGGAGAACGGGGAAGGGGGGGGTCAGAAGATCAGAAGTCAGCGGAGCATGCTGACGGAATAAAGGCTGTTCTCCACTCTCCACGTGCTGCTCGGTTATTTCCCTGGTCAAGAGCTGTTAACACTTGATGGAACAATCTCTCGCTCTGTTCCTCTTCCCCTCAAACTGGTCAGAGACCTCAAAAGCATATTAACTCTTAAAGTTAAACTTCCTTCACATTAGGAAAAACTCTTTAAGGTTGGTTTTAAGACCTGATCTCCTTCTGAGCTGAGATCCATAGCCACATATAATCTAAAGCAGGGGTCCTCAAACTTTTTAAACAGGGGTCCAGTTCACTGTCCCTCAGACCGGACTATAGTTTAAAAAAAACAATGAACAAATTCCTATGCACACTGCGCATATCTTATTTTGAAGTAAAAAAAAACAAACGGGCAAAAACACCTGCATGTGGCCTGCGGGCCGTAGTTTGAGGACACCTGATCTAAGGTCTAAATAGGACTGGGAGAAATTTGCAGAGGAATTTAGAATGGTTTTAGAAATTGATACTCCAGGGCTCCCAGATCTATACCAACTAGTTCATACATCATAGGGAACCCCACATACAAATCATAGAACAAAAAAAGCACAACATAAAGAATCTTAAGGTGACTTAAGAGCCCATGATTGACTGCACAGAAAACCAGAGGGGTTAAAAAACGACTTTCATAGGCTGTCAACAAAGGTCTTTCCTGTACACAGAGACTGGGCTCTGATCAGTCCCGTAAGACAAGAAAGGCTAAATCCCTTGCAGACATCAGGGACAGACTTGTACCTTTAGATAACATTTAGGAGAAAATTTTGAAACATGTGGGCTCATCTTTCCTCCTTTCTGTAAAAGTCTTTTAGGCAAAAATAGGCCTCATTACCAGACCTCAAATGCTTTAACATCTGGCAAGAGCCTTTAAAAAAAAGCAGAAAAAGACTCAGAATAAAATGATGGCCTTCACATAAAACAACTATATGCTTCCACCCCAGTCAATTAAACACTGGAGGAGGGAGTCTATTAATACACTTATAGATACTATAAATGGAAAGGATATTGGGAACACAATTGTACGCATGCGATAAGAAACAAAGGAGAAAAAATAAAATGGGTGATCAACAAAAGTGTTCTGAAGGGGGAGTCAAGCCCCCAAATTTCTTGATTTACCCTTAAACTCAAAGATTAATTTTTCTAAATATTAAAGGACAATCTTGCAAATGTTTTATTGATACAAGCACTACAATGTCAACTTTAAACTCCACGACTATTACATAACCTCACTGACTCAGGGTCACCAAACACTCAGGTGTGGATTTCTTTGTTAGGGCTCAGAAAGTCTGGCATCTTGGCATGATGAGTACTTTGAAATGAAGGACACTAGAAAGGCCTCCGAAGCAAGGTCTCTCTGACTTTCTCGTGCTCTCCTGTCTCCCATCCCTTTCTAACCTGAAGCCAGTCATAGAAACCAGAATTCCTCTTCCCCGAGGTGGGTAATAGAAATGAGAAACCCTCTCCCCCAAAGCAAGCCATAAAACCTAGAAAGGTCACGCTTGCTCTCTCTTCTCCCTTCTTCCTTAAAGATCTTCATTCCAGACAGGTCCTGCCCCATACCTGGAGGCCATTCTTCATTGACCTAAACATAGTAATAGATATTTTTCCCTGGATCTTGGAATCTTCATTTCTGAAGGTTCCTGTGTCATGTATAACTTTGATTAAATAAATTTGTTATGCTTTTCTCTCATTAACCTGTCTTTTGTTATAGGAGCATCAGCTGTGACCCTTATGATAAGGAAAGGTATACCTTTCTGCCTCTACATCTCCAATTATTCTCAGATAGTCCCCAAACTGTCCTAGCCCACAACTATCCAAGAAACATTTGACCAACATTTTCTTCTCTTTTGTACTACTACATATGCTACTTAATAGGGAGAGATTTATTGTACAAATGCAATTGCCAGATAAATACTCTCCCCATAGCATCTTCCATGAAAACTGTGAACACTGCCCTGTTTACAATGAGGACATAGCAAACTTTAACAAATCAAACCCAAACTGAAGATCTCAATGAGGTGCCAGTTTTCTTGTGGGAAAAAATTCCACTGATATCAGCACGATTAGTGGAGCTGAACCCACTGAAGTTCAGAGTGACCGATCCAAATCTTTACCCAAACTTGCATAATATTATCAAAAACCAGAAGTAAAAGGGACTAAAACCAATAGTCAAAAGTATAGAAGACTCCTTAAAGCCCCACCAGTCCTTATAACATTCTTATCCTCTCAGCCAAAAAACACAATGGGTGGGTACAGTCATTAGGGACCTATGAGCTATAAAAAGAATAATCATTCCCCATTTTCCTATAGTAGCAAAACTAAATTTTATTTTATATTTAGTGCCTCCAGAGGCTACATGTTTTAGATCCATGTTCTGCTTTCTTTAGTGTTCCTTTAGCTCAAAATAGCCAATAGTTATTTGTCTTTTCCTAGGAAAAATCTACAATACCAGGAACATGGGATGGTTCCCAGGAGTTCCCTCCTTCTTTTCCAAGTCCCCAATTGCGACTTCAAAGAATTAAAATTCCCCTGTAATCCTACTTTATCTAATATGTGGATAACTTTCTGTTGTGCACTAAAGATAAGGCAGGCTCTAAGACAATTCCATCTCTACTTCCTGTTTTAGATCAGAAAGGGTATAAAGTTTCCAAAGAGAAGTTATTATAATTCTGTCAAAGTAAAATGCGTTTTCTAGGATATGATTTATTCCAAGAAGGTAAATCCTCCCTCCTTATTACCAGCCCTAAAAATTCCCATTAAATTTCTTAAATCATCAAGTATCATTATTTTCCCTCCTATAATTTTCCAATGTTTTCCTCTGTGTTCTACAATATTTTCCATTTGATCTTCCAGGCCACTAATTCAGATTTCAACAGCAGCTATGCGTTCTGTCATCTACTGAATTGTTTTGTTGAGAAATTTCCTTTTCTAGCTTCAGAAAGCACCTTGCTCCAACTCAATCTCCCTAACCACTCTCAGTATTATCTTCTTAGGCCACTCTAATCCAGGGAATTCTGTTATTTTTCCTGTTCTTTCTGAGTATTGGTTTTGATTTTTCTTTCTCAGCACTGGAACTCAGCTCTGGTTGCTGGAGTATCCCAAATAACAGCAGAACGACAACAAGGTACAACATTCTTTACTCCTATAATAAAATGGATAGTGTCTTCAGCTCTTCACTCTCTCTTTTAACATAATTATACATCCAATGTGCTCTGTCACGTAGAGCCTCTCACTGTGAACAGAGTATATTTGCCAATCCCAATGGTGTTAGCCTTGGCCATGTGACTTTCTTTGGCCAAAAGAATGTGGTTATAAGTAACAATGTGCTGGTTCTAAGCCAAGACTTTAAAGAGACATAATATGCATGTTTCTGCTTACCCTGTTGCACTTCTGCCATGTGTCATGAGAACAACCTGCCCCAGCAGTCCTGGTCTCAAAATGAAGAAACATGGAATAGACCTGAACACAGTCCCACAGCCTGAGTTGTCCCCAGCTAATCCACAGATGCATAAATGAGAAAAATAAATGTTTATTTTGAAAGCATTTGAGATTTTGAGATTGATTATTACACAGCATTCCAGCAGGAAAAAATAAAAACAAATATCAGCTGGTAGTAAAGCAGCAAGCAGGCTCCTAACATCCCAGTGAAGCACTAGGACAAACACTTCCTCTCTCTGAAATAGCCTTGCATTTTTTCTAGCACCATGGATACAAAAGACTCCACTCACCCTTATAGTTTATCCCTAGCCCTGGGAAGCCTAGGAGCCCAGGCAAGTGTTGACTCACAGGAAATCCTCACATCTCTGGAGCATTCCTCTCCCCCAGGAGGATCTCCATTTCAACACTTGCCCCAAGGGCTGTCTTATGCTGGTCTCTGGTTCTCCACCAGTTCTCAAGATGGAAAATTCTACAAATGCTAAGTCATTGGGGGCAAGAGAACCCAAGCCCCTCTTGCATATGGATTATCTAATGTGCCATCCCAGTAGTTAATAAGATCCAGAGAGGAAGACAGACTACAATTGTTAGTAAAAAGGACAGAATGAACCATACAGAAGGTCATCATTTTCCCAGAATTGATCTTTTAAAAATATTTATCAAATTAATATATTGTTTCAAAAATCAAATAAGTTTCTCTAAATATACTTCTTAAAATCAAAATAATTCAAAGTGAGGAAATACTGGGTATGTACACAAGAAAAAAAAAGAAAAATCTCATCTACCACTTATAAATATAGGATGTTATTAGATCATACAGAATTATATCTAAGACCTACAAAATCATGTTTTAAACATTTAAGTTAGTTTGCAAATGAACCTATTTTCTATCACTTAAGATTAATTCTTAGTCTGAAAGATTCCACTGAGATTAAGAAGTCTTCAAGTAAAAACTATCAAATTGGCTTTACCGAAGTAGCCCAAGTATATGCCTCTGGAGGTTCAATATTGTCCCAACTTACCATTTTCAAGAGGTGCATCCTCAGGCAGATCCACATCAAGCATAAGGTCATCATCCTCAAGGTCACATGATTCAAGATTATTCAGAATATCCTGTTAACAAAAGCAGTAAAAAAATACTATAACCTAGCTCAAAGGATGTATATAACCATTAGTTTTTTTTAAAATATCACCACATGATATCTTGGATTTACTGTTTATAAGAATAAAACAGACCTTTAAAATTTTAAGCATAATAAAAATAGATTCAACTGGTTTATTTAATTAAGCTATTTGTAACATCCTTCTTCTAGTCATCTTCTCTCCTAGCATCCTTCCCCAGATTTTTATTATCATGTTTAAAAAACTTACACAGTGCTCACTAACATGCTGATATTGTTCTAACCACTTTAAAAACATTTATTTATTTAATCTTCAAAATAACTCTATGAGCTAGTGACTAATACCATCCCCATATTATCAAACTATCGCAGAGAGCCTAAATACCTGGCCAAAATAGGATGTGAACGCAGGAGGTCTAGCTTCTGAGCCCATGCTCTTAACAACTTCTATGATAACATAAATAATCAAAAAGAGTGAAGAATCACCCAAAATTTATTCATATTTGGTGTGAGAGGTTATATTTTATTATTCCTGGGAGAATGGAACCCTTACATAAAATAATGAAATAAGCCTGTAATGATGTGAGTATTCCATTTCCTTTCTTGTGCCAAACTCACACTCCTACTACCATCAGCACCCCACCAGCTCCTTGGCTTGATTTAATTTGTTTTTTGTTTGTTTGTTTTTTCTGTGACAGGACTAGACTACTCAAACTGGCATAAACAGTCCCTGTTGGGTTTTATTTGCAACCTTAACAGCTATCATCTCTCCTTAGAAAAGCAGTATTTTGTTTTCAAACATTGTTATTCTCAAGTGTAAAGAACTGATTCATTAAAAACTAAGATTAAGGTAATGAATTCAGTTTGACCTATAGCCCACTGGTGGATCCTTACAATCTAAGAACTGATCCAATATTATAAGACATTCCCTTAGTATATATAAGAAAAAAGATAAGTCCACAAATTTTTAAACAACTGAGAGATCATAACCAAGAAAAAACTCATATAGAAGGGGAATTATTATAGATAATACAAATAAAATTAAAACTGTTTCCTATGTCAGGTATTCCATTCAAATACTTCCAATTTTGTGTTGTTGGGTCCTCCAAAACCCAACCAGAGTTTTAAAAAAAGAGATTTAAAAAAATCTCTGGATAATTATTTAACCTTAGCACAAGGAGGAGATATTTCTCAGAATCTCTTCCCATTATGGAGACATTTGCTTTCCTTAATATACAGTCTTTTTAAAAAAATTATTATGGGTACATAATAGTTCTTATATCTTTATAGGGCATATGTGATGTTTTCATACAGGTGTACAATGTGAATTAACCAAATCAGGGTAATTGGGGTATCTATCACTTCAGGCACTTATCATTTCTTTGTGTTAAGAACATCCCAATTTCACTCCTTTAGGTATTTTAAAGTATACCCTAACTTACTGTTGATAAGTTAGGATATACTTTGCTATGCTATCTATATAGTTTTAATATATAGAAAAAAGATTAACATGGGAAAAAAGTTAGCAAAGTGTATAATGACAACTCATAAGTATAAAATATTGACCATGTCAATAAATATGATGCAGGAAAGAATGCTAACACCCATGTTGATTTATCATAAATTAGAAGAATATAGTACTCATCTGTACTGCAAATAGGAATAGATTCAATACACATGTTCAGGCCAATTTATCAAAATTTCACTAGAGCTTTTCTTAAAAAGATGATTTTTTTCCTCCTTAAGAATTTATTCCTTAGAAACAGACAAATGAACAAAATGTATGTGTAAATAACATTCGCAATGCACTTGGCAGAACTGTTCAGAATGGCAAAAAGTAAAAACAGCCTAAAGGCTCAACAATAGAAAAAATGGTCAAACAGAAAGTATAGCACAGTCATGCAATGGAATGCTGTGTTGTTCTTTAAAAAGATAATAAAATATATTCTTATAAACATGGAAAGGTGTTCGCTGGGGGAAAAAACAGTTTTTTCCAATCCTTTGCTCCCAAAAATATGCTACAATAAACCCCAATAAACCAAAAACAAAAAGAAATAAAAATGGATCTAACTATGTATCAAGCTGATGGCATTAACACTCAGAAATTACTTCAAGGAGGAGAAAAAATTTGTAAACTTTTTGGTAATTATATTTTCGATGGTAGTACTAGAATTATTATTTTGAAATGGTGTGCATATATGAATATAAATGAAATATTATATTGATGTTTGTTAAAAATGGATTCTCATATTAGAAAAAAGGAGATATAAGAACAATGAAATTAAGTAATAACTCTGTTGCTGAATTTGAGTGGGAAGTATCAATACAAAAACAAGATGTTTTTCATCTTAAAAGAGAAGTACATTCCTTCCACTGAAAAGGACTGGATGTTCATAACAACAACAAAAAGCAGGTCTCCAAAACTGCATGTACAGAATTATTTATTTTATGAAAAAAACATTGTATAATTTTCAGCATTAAAAAAAGCTAAAAGGAAACCAAAACACAGATTAACTCTATTTTAGAATTATGTGATATTCTTCTTTTTCTCTATTAGAGTACCTGTGTTTTCTCATTTTCTGCAATAAGCATTATGACTTAAGTAATTTTACCAAAAAAATTATATCCTCTATAAATACATTTGGTTGTTTGTTTATGTATATCTGAGATTGTGTGAAACAAGACGGTATTGCATGCCCCAGGCCAGATATGACAACTAACGCTACAACAAAGAAACAAAGGCGGCCAGGCGCCCTGGCTCATGTCTGTAATCCTAGCACTCTGGGAGGCCAAGGCGGGTGGATCGCTCAAGGTCAGGAGTTCGAAACCAGCCTGAGCAAGAGCGAGACCCCGTCTACTAAAAATAGAAAGAAATTAATGGGCCAACTAAAAATATATAGAAAAAATTAGCTGGGAATGGTGGCACATGCCTGTAGTCCCAGCTACTCGGGAGGCTGAGGCAATAGAATCGTTTGAGCCCAGGAGTTTGAGGTTGCTGTGAGCTAGGCTGATGCCACAGCACTCTAGCCAGGGCAACAGAGTGAGACTCTGTCTCAAAAAAAAGAATCAAAGGCAGAATGACCTGGTATTCTAAACCCAGAGCAAGGCTTGCTAAGAGACACTGAATCAGAAAAAGGAACACTGCCAAAAAGGTGCCAAACTTTCAATAACTAACTAAACTCTACATTTGTTTTGTGTAGTTTTCTATACCTTTCAGTTCATAATGAAATATTGTTTTTTTCAAAAAAAAAGCCTTAAAGAATGAAATAAGCCTGTTCTAATGAATGTAAAGTGATGGAATAACTATATCACTTTGAGAAATTACTAAGAAAGGCCAGTATAAAAGAAAGGGGAACACAGAAGTGAGGGACAGAGGATGAGAGGGGGGAAAAAGGAAAGCCATCTATATATATCAATTATTACATATAATGTTTCAGAAACTTATCACACAGAAAGATGCTCTGTAAAATGGAGGAGGTGGAAGCAGATTATATATGCACAATATGACAACATCTTTAATGCTGAAAAACACATTTAAATATCTGGAAGGTGAAAAATCAAAGGACTGTTATGATCTTCTAATATAAGAGATAATACATGATTATGCTCTTTATATTCTTTTTAATTTTTCTGTAATAAGGACATGGTGGCTTTATAATAAGTAAAACTTTGTGTTAGATAAAGTCTACCTCCTCTGGCATCAGCAGGGAAATTCAAATCGCACAAACCCAGCCTGAATGTGGGACCCCTCAACCTGGCCCATCCCCTATTCACAATAAAAACCAGAGCCGCCCTCCTTTCCATTCATACAAGCCACTCTGCACCGGCTTCAGTGACCGCACTGCTCTCCCCAGAAAGACTTATTTTGTGAATAATAAACCTTTTCAAACACTCTTGGTACATACACAGCACCATCTGTCTTGGCATCTAACCAATTTGGGGGATTGCCCCTCCACGTAGCAACCACAAGACACTCTCTAAAAAATTTCACAAATATAAATATCAATATATGCAAAGTACTCTTCTGGGTACAGGACATACCAGGCAAACAAGACTAAAGAGTTTTAAGAAGTGATAAATTAAGATTTACATTAGAGAAATATTATTCTGGCTGCGATGTAGAGAATGGATTGAAGTGGGACAAGGAAACCAGTTGTGCGGCTATTACAGAATCCATGTGACATATAAAGGTGGCCTGATTTTAATCTATGTCAGTAAGAATGAAGAATAAGCAGTTCTGAGACCTATGAGGAGTTAAAATCTATAGGGTCAAATTAACTGAGAATAAGCAAGGAGCCATGGATTTGACTCCCTTAGTTCCTGGCTCAAGAAACAGATGCATGATGCCTATTAACTGAAAGCATAAATAAAATGAAGGCCAAGCTAAATATAGCTGGAAAAAATAAAATACAACAAATAAAACAAGGATGTAAGCAAAAACAAAAAAGGACGGACAGGTATGAGAGAAGATAAAAAAAGTAATATATAGTTTTGGAACCCTATAATTTAGATATGCCTGCTGCATTTTTTTTTTATGCCACCTAATCTTTTTTTTTCTTTTCTTTTCCTTTTTAGAGGCAGGGTCTTGCTATGTTTCCCAGGCTGGCCTTGAATTCCTGAGCTCAAGCAATCCTCCAACCTTAGCCTCATGAGCAGCTGGGACCACAGGCGAGAAGCTGGAACTGCAAGCGTGCGCCACCATGCCTGGCTGTCTCCTGCATCTTTGACAAGACATGTCCTGCAAATAACTGAATATAGGCATCTGGAGGTGAACAAAGAGATTTGAGGTATGGGAGTCATTACCAAATAAATGACAACTAGAACATACTCAATAATGAGTGTGACAAGAGAGACACTGCACAGGAAGATGACTGGATTCTAATATCTGACTCAATTTTTCTCCTGTTCATCTTTAAAGGTCTATGTTTCTCCAACATCGGATTTTGAGAAGAGTTACATCAGAAATATTTTTAAGCCTTACAGTAAGGGTCCAAGCAAAGAAAGAAGGAAAAATTAATCTACTATAATTTTTCTTCCACCAGCTTAAAACTCATCTGTACAAGGTAAGAACTGCATTATCACAGGAAGAGAGGAAGCTATGTAGTGTGGAGACTGGTTAACGTGGGAAAGAGTTTCTGTTTCATGTTTACTGTGGCAGCCTCTTTCTCTAGCTGGCAGTCCTGCACTTGTTGGGCGCCAACATCCACATACACCTGTTTTAGTTAGCAGACCTTCTAACGCAATCATTAGCTGAGAGTATGACAATGAAAACCTAAATCTATATATTCTCTGGCTTCCAGAGGCTTTCCATAACACACAGTGGAATTACAACTCTAACTGAGCACATTATTAGCAGAATTACCACAGAACTTCCTTGGACTCTGAGAACGCTTTTCCATTTAAGTAAACCATGAGATAGTGGGTCAGTGCTACCTTCGCATGTTTCTCCTTCACTATAAGTTGGAGAAAGCCTAAATGCTTTTGATAAATGAACGACACCATTGTTCATTTGTTAGTTTAATTATCATACTATAGAATTAATCTTGGGGGGTATACAGTTTCTAAATTTTAAATCATATATAGATTTGTCTAAACACCAATACAATAATGATGCAAAACCATTACTTTACCCAAAAAAGTCTCTCATGTTATTCAGTTATAGTTACACCCTCCTCCCACTCCTAATCTCTGTCAAACACTAATCTGTTCTCCATCACTATAGTTTTGCCTTTCAAGAATGTCATATAGGCCAGATGCGGTGGCTCACGCCTGTAATCCTAGCACTCTGGGAGGCCAAGGCGGGAGGATCGCTCGAGGTAAGGAGTTCGAGACCAGCCTGAGAAAGAGCGAGACCCCATCTCTACTAAAAAAAAAAAAAACAAAGAAATTAGCCAACTAAAAATATATATAAGAAAAAATTAGCCCGCATGGTGGCGCATGCTTGTAGTCCCAGCTACTTTGGAGGCTGAGGCAGGAGGATCACTTGAACCCAGGAGTTTGAGGTCACTGTAAGCTAGGCTGATGCCACGACACTCTAGCCCGGGCAACAGAGCGAGACTCCGTCTCAAAAAAAAACAAAACAAAAAACAAAAACAAGAATGTCATATAAATGAAATCACGCAGTATGTAACCTTTTGAGAGTGACTTCTTTCACTCAGCATAAAGCCTTTAAGGTTCATTTAAGTTACCGAATATATCAATAATTAGTTTCTTGTTACTGCTGAGCAGTGTTCCACTACATGGATGTACTATTTTGTGTTATCTATTTACTCATTGAGGGACATTTTGATTCTTTCCAGTTTTTACCTATTATAAATGAAGCTACTATGAAGATTCATGTACAAGTTTTTGTGTGGAATATAAGCTCGCATTTCCCTAGGGTAAATACCTACAAGTAGGATTGCTGGATGATATAGTGAGTGTATGTTTACTTTCTAAGAAACTGCTAGGGTCATTCTCCAGAGTTGCTATAAATTCCAATCAGCAATGAATGAGACTTTTAGTTGCTCCACATCCTCATCAGCTCTTAGCATTGTTAGTTATCTTTATATCAGCTATTCCAAAAGGTATGTAGTGGTGTCTCAGAATGGCCTCAATTTGCTAATGATGTTGAACATATTTTCACGAGCTTATGTGCCATTCTTATATCTTTTTTGGTGACGTCTCTATTCAAGTCCCTTATACATTTTTTATTTATGTTTTCTACTTGGTATTTACTTTTAAGCATAAATTCTAATAACTCTTCACCTAACTCCCAGGTCACAAAAATTTTCTTTTATGTATTTTCTTCTAAAAATTTTACAGTTTCCCACTTTACAATTACACCTAAGGTCTATCTTGGAATAATCTTTGTATAATGTGAAATTTTAGTCAAGGTTCTTTTTGTTTGTTTTTTAACGTATGAATGGTTAATGGTTCCAAAAGCATTTGTGGAAAGATTTCTCCACTGAACTACATTAGATCAAAAGGCTGTCTTTACATAGGTTCATTTCTTTTCTGTAGTTTCTACTATGTTCCAATGATGTACCTGACTGTCCTTTGGCCAATAATGCAGTAGTTGAGTGATGTAGCTTTAAAATGTAACTGAGTAACTGAGTGCTGTAGCTTTAAAATGGGGCACTGGAACTCTTCCAGCTTTGTTCTGCTTTTTCAAAATTGTTTTTAACTATTCTAGTTTGCCCTTCCACATAAATTTTAGAATCAGCTTGTCTATATCTACAAAAAAATCCTACTAGAATTTTGATTGGTATTGCATTAAATAGACAAATCACTTTGAAGTGGAATGATGTCTTCACTACATTGAGTCTTCCAATCTAAACACCACATGACTTATTTATATTTATCTATTAATAGATCTTCTTTAATTTCTCTCATCAGCTCCTTATACTCTTCAGTATATCCTAAATAGACTTTCTTACATTTACACCTAAATATTTTATAGATATGATTAATATTATTTTAATAATTCTAGTTTGTAACTAGTCATTTATTATATAGAGAAATAAGAAGCATTTTGTGTGTTGATTTTGTACCTTGCAAGAATGCTAAACTCAATTATGATTAACAGTTATAGGAATATTCTTATAGAATCCTTGGGATTTTCTAGGTAAACTATAATGTCATTTGAAAATAAAAATGCCTTTTATTTCTATTTCCTGCCTTACTACACTGGCTCATTTTCATACACTATATTGAATAAGAGTGGTGAGTGTAGATTACTTTGCGTTGTTCCCAAGTTTAGGACAAAAGCATTTAATCTTTCCTCATTAAGTACAATATTTGATGTAGGTTTTTGTGGGGTCTTTTGTCTGTTAAAGGTTTTTCTTCTACTACTTCCTTTTTTGTTTTTTCTTTCCCTCACTCTCTCCTTCCATTTCTACTCCTCCTGCTTTTTGGCTCCTGGCATGCAAAGAAAACTTTGCACAAAACACTAATCACAAGCTAAGGTAATTGAGACTTCATAGACCACACATGACAAGTAGATAGACTTTACAAAAATAGTTTAGAAAAGACACTAAAAAACAAATAGCTACAGCTTACAGCAAGTAACAAAAACCTGAAGGAGGGTGAAGAATATGATCTCCAGTGTTGACAAGTCATAATATTCAAAATGTCCAATTTTCAACAAAAAATAAGGGGTATGCAATGAAAGTATCACCATTTACAGAAAAAAAAATAATAATAATTGAAACAATCCCTGAAAACGTCCACGTATTGAACTTACTAAAGACTTACTTTATTTTGATAAAGATTTTTATTAAAAATGTTCAAAGAGCTAAAGAAAGCCATAAATAAGGTTGTCTTGCCAAGTACAGAATATCAGTAAAGTGAATGGATTTATTAAAAAAACCAAGAACAGAAATTCTGGAAGTAAAAAAGTAGAGTAATTCAGTGAAAAACTCACTAAAACTTCTGAGTATATATCCAAAAGAACTGAAAGCATGATCCTGAAGAGATATCTGCACATACACATTCACTGTAGCAGCATTCACACTACTCAAGACGTAGAAACAATCTAAAAGCCCACCAATTGATCAATGGATAAGGAAAATGTGTTATATACATACAATGGAATATTAGTCTTAAAAAAGGATGAATCTTATGCTAAGTGAAATAAGCCAGTCAGAAAATGACAAATACTGTATCAGTCTACTGATACAAGGTATCTAAAGAAATCAGACTCATAGCAACAGAAAGTAAAATGGTGGTTACCAGGGCTTGGGGGAAGAAGAAGAAAGAGAATTGTTGTTCATTAGGTATAAAATTTCAGGTGTGCAAGATGAAAAAGTTCTGGAGATCTACCACACAACAACGTGAATATATTTAAGGTTAGTTAAGTATACACCAAAAAAATGGTTAAGATGATAAATTTTATGGAATTTTTGTAACAATTAAAAATTTAGGTGTTGGCCGGGCGCGGTGGCTCACGCCTGTAATCCTAGCACTCTGGGAG
>VBSM01003211.1:2225784-2246076 GCA_008086735.1 Cheirogaleus medius
AGGATGGTCTCAAACTCCTAAGCTCAAGCAATCCCTCCTGCCTCAGCCTCCCAAGTAACTTCGACTACAGGCACATGCCACCGCGCCTGGCTAATTTGCGTGGTCTTGCTCTTGCTCAGGATGGTCTCAAACTCCGAGCTCAAGCAATCCTCCCAGAGTGCTAGGATTACAAGCGTGAGCCACTGCGCCTGGCTATAATATGTTAAAAACAGAGAAAACTTGGTGTGAGGTATACAGAAACCCTCTAAACTGTTCTGCCAATAATTTTATGAACCTAAAACTATTCTGATATAAAGTTTACTAAGAAAAATTGAACATTTACTGGGTTCTTGTAACTAAGAAATTATTGTTAATTTTTATAGGTACAATAATGGAATTGTAGTTATGTCTTAACAAGAGTCATTATCCTTAATTAGTAACACATTAAAAATACCCATATATAAATGTATAAGTATCCATTTGCACATAAATATTTTACATTAATATAAGATTATGATGATATATAAGACTTTCTCAAATTAATATTGGGTTTGGGGAGAAGAGTAGATAAATAGGGATATAAATGAAAAAGACCATAATTTGATCATTGTTGAAGCTGAGTGATTAGTATAGTGCATCCCTATGACTATTCTCTCTAGGTCTGAATATGTTTGAAATTTCCATAAAGAGTTAAGTAATCACCTGGTTTAAAAATTTAACCAAAAGGGTCAGAAAATAAACTCTAGGAAATTTCACACACACACACACACACACAAAAAGGTAAAAGAACAAAGGCTTAAAAAAAAAAATAAAAACAATGGAACAGAAAATGGGAAAGAAAAGAGGCGCAATGAAGATATAACAGCCAACTATTAGAAGTTCTAGAAAAGGGGCACAGAAATAATGGAAAGGATAAAATAATTAAATGTGAAAATTTTCCAGATTTAAAAGAATAATGAAACAAATTTTTCATTTAAGAAGGGTTCAAAAATGCCACTATTTTGTTTAAAATTATTACCTAGTATGTACCCAAAATATAGTGAGTGAAAATAAATAAATCCAGACTCTCAGCCCCAGTGACTTTTAATCCAGTGTTCTTCCTTGTCTCTCACTCTCATTGTGACACCCAAAAAATCCTACCCAGAGAGATTATAGGTATACTATTGCTATAAAACTCTTCCTTGAAATAGGCCGAGGCAGTAAGTCTAACCCTAAGGAAAACTCAAATGGCCAAATGTGGTGAGAGTGAGCACTTTAAATAAGCTTACAAAAAATCACCACAATACAGGCATTATACAGAAGAAATTTCCCTAACATGGAGCTAGTTCCCAGATCAAGAAAACAGAACAGGGCTGTGTTAATGTGTCTACACAAATTCTTTACAAAGAATACCCTATGAAACAAAATCCTTACTTTAAAAAAAAGAGAGAGAGAGAGAGAGACTGTTCATCATTGTATTCCCTGTGAATTATTAAATAGAAAGAGAAAATTTTAGCTATAGCTCAATTCCTTACAAATTTCTCTTCTGCTCTCAAGAAATGATCTTAGGTTTTCCTCTATTCTTCCCAGGAACAAATTTACTTTAAAGCCAGAAATAACACCCTAAAAAAATAAACACAGTGTAGAAATTTAAAAATCTGAGAAGTACAGAGGAAGAAATGAGTAGGAAAGTATGTGCCTCTAACTCCAAAGTGCCTCTTTCAAAAGGCACACAGAAATATGGTTTCACTTCAGGGTCTCCATTCTGAAATTATGATATCTCATAAAATATTTAAAGAATTCTACAACAATAAAAAAAGCAAGAAGTTCCAGAAAAATAATTTTCCTTAAAGTAGAATAATCCCGAAACCCATGAATATGTTAGGTTACATGGCGATGGTGAAATTAAGGTTGCTGATGGAATTATGGTTGCAAGTCAGCAAACCTTAAAATATAGAATTATCCTGGATTCTCTGGATGGGCCCAATGTCAACAACACCTTAGAATGAAAGAGGAAGGCAGAAGAAGAGTCACAAGGAGAGTGGTAAAGAGATGCAGTGTTGGTGTCTTTAAAGATGGAGGAAGGCGGTCACGAACTAAGGGTACCTGTTAGAAGTTGGAAAAGGCAAGAACATGGATTCTCCCCTAGAGCCTCCAGGAAAGCACGCACCCCTACTGACATCTTGATTTTAGCCTGCTCAGACCTGTGTCTGACTTCTACAAGACAAGAAGATAACAAATTATTGTTGTCTTAAGCCACTATGTTTGTGGTAATTTGTTACAGCAGCAAGAGAAAGCTAATGTAGCCTGTTTCCTCAAATTCTATTAATTAGACTTATTTCTGTTTCTCTTGTTTTAGATTCAATCCTATTCCCATTGCCTGTACTTTTTATAGTTTAAATATTTGTTCTCCTTTTTCTATGGTGCTTCCCAGTAGGCTGAAAGAGAAATAGGCCAATATATAAGCACACGAGCACCTGAAAAGGAAGGAGAAAACAATCAGAGCAGCACTGGTGAGACTTCTGATGGCTACCAGTCATGTACTACATTGTACATTTCAGCAATAAGAAAGACCAACTCAAGTTTTGCTAGACTGAACTTTACATAAGCCTTTTTAAATTTACTTTACTTAAGACTTCACAGGTTTCAGATGAATAATTTTAGCCATATTGATTATAATGGTGGGTGGCAGATTTCAATTAACATGTATGTTTAATAAATTGAAATGACAAGTGCATTAGTGGTATAGTATATTCCCTTTTTTTTTGGATGATAGAAAATTAATGTATTTAGTGTCCTCAACTCCTTCAGCAGCCAGAATTCTCTTCTTTTAGATTCAATTTTCTGTCCACAAACCAGTTAAGTTACAGTACATCATTACCCATTTAAGCTGAGCACAGTCCCATCAGATTTACTGTACATCAAAAGAAGCTTCAGAAGTATAAAAAAGGCATTTCTTTCTGTTATATTACTGCAGAATTTCACATTTTAAGGACATTTTACTTCTGAGGGGGTGGTAATGAAAATATTATGAGATGATTTTATGAGATTATAGTAACCTCAGAGATTTATTAATTATAGCACTTAAGATTTGATAGTAAGTTTTGGTTAAGGGTAGATGGTGACTGGAATGTTCTAGGAAAACAGAATATCAGAGTAGAATTACCAGAGTAACAACCATGATACAGTAATATTGACTAGCACCTTCACGTGCAGAAGTTTCTAAACAACTGAATAGGAGCTGGTATGGACAAAGTAAGGTGACAGAAGCATTTCCTTATGTAAATTATGAAAACAAATATGCACTAGGATAGTCATTGTAGCAGTTTATAACTGCAAAGGAGTGAAAATAATCTTAATTTTGTTGAGAGAGTAACTAAACAATGGACATCTACAAAATAGAATGAAGGTCTCTATGAAGTGATGTGAAGTGAATAGATTCTTAAAATGAACCATGATGTCGGGGGAACCCAAAATGAAATACAAACAGTAGCAAATGACCTAACCATATTACAAATGAATAACACAATCACACTGAAGGGAATGAGAACAAAAAGAACTAACATAAGTAAACTTGGAAATCAGTACCTCCACTGCATGCTGTAAGGCTAAAGTTTAAGAAGAATGGTAAATATTATAAGTCAGTAAATTTATTTTTCCTGGAGTATAGGTTAGCAATTCTGAAACTGTATACATATAATATGTATACATATTATATATTATATACATATTATATATTATATACATATGTATACATATTATATACCATAATCCTAATATATACTACATATATCCTAATACATATATAATATACACACTATATATACATACACTATATATATACACACACTATAATCCATACACACACACACACACACACACTCACATACACACACAGAGGATTGAACAACATTAAAAATACTGTGGTTAATGAGAGCCAGGTTTCTCACTTTCTGAGAAAAGGGTTAAAAATAAGGAAAGCAGAAAGGCTACAAGGAACACTGTGGTATTGGGTTGGAGTCGAAGGCACCAGTATGAACTCTTGGTTTTTAGTATACAGATGGATACAGAAATAAATATAGATGTGTGTGTATACATGCAATTCGTAGCTCTGTCTGCCATGAAGCCTAAAAGCAATTATACCCCAGTAGCGACAAGTACTCCTCGCCCCCAGATTTTGGTTTCTAAATCTCATTCTCCAGTAAAATTCTTCTTTGGAGGAATGACGATTCGAACGCTGAGGCAGGGAAAATACAAGATGAGCCTGTATTCTCTTATGGTAGCAGAAAATAAGGAGGTGCTCAAAAAATAGTGGGGCACACCAGAAAGGAACAGGAGCCAACCTGCAGGCACTCCCAACAGCCAAATTTGGAACGATTTGAGCAACAAAATAAATAATAATCATGGATTATACACATAAAACAAAGTAAATAACCATGAGCCCATAATGACATAAATCATTTTAGATAGAGAGAAAAAGGGCACAGCTCTTCCTTGCAGAATTCCAACTAATAAAGTATCAATAGATGCTAAAATTAATGGATAAAACTGTTAAGAAATAAAATGTATGCACAGTCTCTAAGTATCTGCCCACAGACTCTTATTATAAAGGGAAAAACAGTAACTTTGCATTAGAAAAACCTGGCAGATACCACCTTAATCAAGTAAACAAAGTTAACATCATCAGTAATAATACAAACCAAAATCATGTACTTCCTGATGTGATGTACTGAAAAGGGTACATACAGTATCATCTCTATGGCATTCTTGTCAAAATGCATAATCACAATCTCACCATGAGAAAACATTCATACAAACCCATGTTGAAGATCCTTCTACAAAACAGTGGGTCAGTTCTCTTCAAAAGTATCAAGATTATGAAAGAACAAGAAAGACTGAGAATATCACAGATTGGAAGAGCTAAGGAGATAGGACAATCAAACATAACATGGGATCCTGGATTGGATTCTAGACCAGACAAAAAAAAATAAAACACATTAGTAGGAAAACTGGCAAAATTCAAACAATGTCTGAAGATTAGTTAGTATTATATCAAACTTAATTTCCTGGTTTTGACCATTATACTATGGTTATATAACATGTTAACATTAGGAGACAATGAAGGAAAGGTACACAGGAACTCTATTTTTTTAAGTTTCTCTGTAACTCTAAAATTAGTTCAAAATAAAAAGCTAAAAAACAAATAAAGCTATAGCATATATCCCACCTTGTGGGCAGGAAAATAGTTCTTACTTGCTACCTTCCAGTTAATGAGAAAGCCTATTAAGCACTAATAAAGGAAGTTTCAAAAATGAACAGGTATAATTTGGGAAATTAAAATTTTTCAAGCATAGGAATGTATTCTCAAAACAAATGTCCCATTTCTTCCAGCACTAAAAGAAAAAGACAGAGTAAGTCAACTCCCAGAAAAAAGAAAAAAATTAGAATTTCAGAACTAGGGAAAAGTCTCAAAACACATGATGCAACCTCTCACAAGGGAAGAACATTACAGGTTATATCATGTGAGAAACTAATTACACAGCTTAGGCTGAAATTTGGTCTATTATTCTCCTGCTATTTTCTACTTCATCATATACATATACATGCAAGTCAACTTGAGCTACCAAGTTGGCAGCTTCTGCAAATACACAGGTGGCCTGACTCCTAAAATCAGGAAAAGGATAAAGGATTAGAGAATTATCATCTAAATGCCACTAAAAGATGTACAGTCTGAAGGCAGTAAGTTTGGCTACCAGAGGACAATAAAACAGAATAGCCTGAACTAAAAATGTTTAATTATTTACTCAGGCTAGAATAAGCAACTTCAACAACTCTTAAAACTCGTCCAATTAGTGAAAGACATTTAATTTCTCAGCTTCAGTGTTCCCATTAACTGTAACAAGTTTGTGACATCTATCTGATCCAACTCACAGAATTCAATATTTTCTCCATAAATATTACTAATTATGCATCTACTCTATGCATCAGGTACTATGCTAGGTAAAAGGAACACAGTGGTGAAAATATTACTTTTTTTTATTAACAAATTACTTTTAAGATTGGAAATAGAAATATTGAAATTTAATGCTGTATCTCTCTTATACTATTAATATTTTAAAATTTAATCTATAGTTATCATTTGTCCTTTCAGTTTGAGATCCTAGATTTTCCTTCTTTTCTGCCTTCTTATTGCCCTAGGGTAGTCTCCAACTACTCTCCACCTTACACCTTACTCTTAGGAATGTTGATACTCCTCCCACACATCATGATTTTGTGATACCCTCATGCCACTGTACATGCTGTCATTCCCTATACCTAAAATGCTCACCCTCTCACTTCCTTGGCCAGTTGGTCAAATTTGTATTCATTCTTCAAAATTCAGCTCAGATGTTATGTCCTCTTCAAAACCTTCTGAATAGACACACACAAAGTTAAACCTCCCTTCTGTGCTATTTCAAGGCTACATGCACACTATAGCATGTAACACTTACAAATCTATACTACAATCATCTGTCTATAATTTATCTGCCTATCATACAAGACTTTGAACTCATTAAGGATAAAGACAACCTTATCCATCTCAGT
This sequence comes from Cheirogaleus medius, assembly GCA_008086735.1. Classification (NCBI taxonomy): domain Eukaryota; kingdom Metazoa; phylum Chordata; class Mammalia; order Primates; family Cheirogaleidae; genus Cheirogaleus; species Cheirogaleus medius. The sequence continues at coordinate 2,232,328 of VBSM01003211.1, forward strand.
ATCCTCAGAACTTAACAGTATGCCTGGGACATATTTGAGCAGAAGCTCAAGAAATAATTACTGGATTGAACTTCATATTGCAATATACTTAATCTAAGAAACATTAATATTGAATAAAAAATATAATTATGTTTAAAGGGTCATATTTCATAAATTTAAACCTTTTTCCAAACATAGAGGTTATATTAATAGGACAAGAACTCATGTTCATAATTAAATATATATAATATAATTAAATATACATTAAAAAATCTGTTGAGAAAAATTTAGTTTCCTCATCTCATTCTGTCCCCTCATCTATAATAATTGGAGTAGATCTCTTCTGTTTTTTCAAGTTCTGTGATTCTGTGTCAGAGCATAGGAAAAAGTATCAATAACCATTTGAGATTTCCATTTACCTATATTAGGACAGACTCAACTTTCCGTAAGCTGTCACTCCACTATCACATCTTTGCTAGCATTACACTTTTAGTGACTTGCGGCTTGCTATTATGACACGTGATACCTTAGAAACTTACTTTGTAAATAGGTTATGTCATAATGTGTATGGAAAATTGGTGAACAGTGTTAAAACAGTACCTGGAGCTTAAGTGTTTGTATTTATTTTGAATTAAAAGGCAATATTTATCATATGTCATTATGGTATCCATTTCCACAAGGATTTATTGAGTCCTTACTTAGTGCCATTAATAGAAACCTATAGGAATAATGACAAAGGTAATAATTATATTCAAGACATGTAATAGAAACTAGAGATTCAAAGTGACTAGATAGACAGGGAAAAGGTGACAAAAGATCATGCAGAGAAGTCAAAGTTTAAATTTAACAATACAAAGAATGGAAAAATCAACAGGAAAGTAACAAGTCAAACTGGCAATAAGATAATTTGGCAGAATGAATGGAAGCAGAAATACTAGTTACAAATTCTAAAAGTGAGAAGGTGACGTTTTTCCCCCCTACGGTCAATCAATAATGAAATTTGGTCAATTGTATCCCTACACCTGTTTTCAAAACTACCCACTCCTCTAGATCTCCACTTTGCCACCACTTTAGCATAAGCCACTACCTCCCTCTCCCTTTAGCAGTAGCTTCCAGCATCCTGCTAGTTTCCCTCTAATTCAATCTTCATACAGAGATTTATAAAAATGTAAATCATATTATATCACTTTCTAGTTTAAAATCCTCCAATAGCTCCCCTACAATTTTGAGGACAAAGATTCAAATCCTTCGAGCTCTGTACAAGCTCAGTATTGACAGCCTCCTCTCCTGCCATCCCTCTGAGTCAAGACTATCCTGGCCTTCATATAGTTCCTCAAATTCTCCACAATCCTTCTTGCCCTTTCCTAAAACACACAACATTTTTCCAATTACATAAACCCTTTTTAACCTAGTTTATCCCTGAACTAACTTGGCCTAACTATAATTTCCTGAAAAGGCCTTATCAGGTCTTCCAGTAATACACTTTCAAACTTTGTAATTCTCTCTAGTGCTTCCTTGGTCATCAACTGAAGATACTTAGTTGATAAGTTAGCTAAATATTTCAAATGCATCTGCTCCCCACCATTAGAATATAAACACCACTAGAACAGAACCTGTAACTGTCTCAATCACTGGAGCCTCAGTGCTTTGAACATAATATACACTCAATATGTTGAATGGATTGATGAATACCTTTTGCTGGAGCCAGAAAATCATACTGGGAATGACTAAAAGGAAAAAAAATGAAATGCCTAAAAACTTGACAGACTTATATTTGGTTGGAAAAGTTGATTTCTGAATCTTTAAAATTATCTGCAATGTTCTAATGTAGGAGTAGGCCAACTTTTTCTTAAAGACAGTAAATATTTTAGGTTTGTGGGCATGTAGTTCCTGTTGCCAACTACTCGATCATGCCACAATAGCATGAAAACAGCCATAGACTATACATAAAGGACATGGGCTGTTGTTCCAATAAAACTTTATTTACAAAAACAGGTAGGCAACCTGCTGGTCCTTGTTAATGTATGTCAGAGAAAAATGAAATAGAAATTAAACAAATGCAAAACAAAACAAAACAAAAAACCTTCTCCTTCCATTTTAAGCTCATAAAGAAGCCTTCCCTGAAATACTAACCATAAAACCTTCCCAAACTTTGAACTCTTAATGCTTTAGCATATGTTATTAATTAGAAACACACAAGGACTCTTCCCTAATGGTCAGAATTAAGTATGTCTCCTCTTTTAATTTGGATCATGAGTTTCTGCTGAGGTAGCAACTATCTCTTCACATATATTTCTCAGTAACTAGCAGTAGCACACTACTGCTACTCTAGTAAAAAATGCATGCTGGGCTGGTTGTATAGTTGTATGCATAATATCTTACATAAAAAGAGGAGAAAAAAACATCTAAAATCTGACCAAGACAATGTCTTCACCATCCTATTAACTCTTAACTACATTTCTTAGGAAGGAGTCTTTAAATCCCATGTTAATTTATAGAAAATATGAATGCACACACATGTACACATGAAACACGTTATTTCCAGTTATTATAAGACATCAAATATCAAGAGTAAAAATATTTTAAAATCTCCAAATACTAAAACCTATGATTAGCTATAGCATTGATAATCATTAGTAAAGGCCACTTGAAGAATAATTATGCCACCAGTTTAGATTATCTTAAACTGAAAAACGAGTTTGACTAAACTGTGCTCAGAATTTACTATTTTATTTTTAAATCATATTCATAACTTAGAGCTAAATCTGTTGCCCTCAAAGGATAATTATTTTAATTAATGGCAGTACTATTTTTTTGAAAAATTTTGGGAAGTATGTCTTCAGTTGTGTTAGACAGAAGGTTCTTTGAAGATGTCTACATCTTAATCCCTGGAACCTATGACTGTGTTAGGGTACATGGAAAAGTGGAATTAGAGTTGCAGTTGAAATTAAGGTTGCTAACCAGTTGACCTTAAAATAGGGATAGTATACTGGAATATCTAGGTAGGCCAATATCATCATCAGAGTCTTTAAGTGGAAGAGGGAGACAGAAGAAAAATCAAGTTGATGTGATATGAGATCTAACCTGCCGTTGCTGGCTTTTGAAGATGGCAATGGCTTAGGAGCCAAGGAATGCTGACAGCCTCTAGAAGCCGGAAAGGGTAAGGAAATAGATTCTTCCATAGAGCATCCAAATGCAACACAACCTTACCTACCTTGATTTTAGTTCAGTGAGACTCATTTTGGACTTTGGAGCTCCAAAATGGTAAGATAACAAATGCTTTAAGCTATTAAATTTGTGGTGATTTGGTATAGCAATGAGAGAAAACTAATACACCAACAGATTTATAAATGTGTCTTTCATTAAGTCTGAGTCTGATTACAAAAACAACAACAAAAGCAATCTGGATGCTTTGAGATTCTTTTAGGTTAAAATACAAGTTCTTTCTTTTGAGACAGAGTCTCACACTGTCACCCTGGCTAGAGTATAAGAGTGCAGTGGAGTTATCATAGCTCACAGCAACCTCAAATTCCTAGGCTCAAGTGATCCTCCTGCCTCAGCCTCCTACAAAGCTGGGACTACAGGCACGTGCTACCACACCCAGCTAATTTTTTGTATTTTTAGTAGAGACACAGTCTTGCTCTTGTTCAGGCTGGTCTCCCTTAGCAGGCAGGGAGAGGGAAAAAAGTCTGAATATAGCCCTACAGAGTGAATGCATGGGAGCATTTAGAGAAATGTAAATAATCTCAAACAGCCTTTGCATGGGGATATAGGCAAAGCAATAGCAGTATGATAAATGGCCCATGAACATGGATACAGATTTAAAGCAGCAGCAACATGATCTCACCAGAGTTTATTGAAAACAGTCTGACAGTAGTATGAAAGACTGTTAAACGGAGCGAAAACTAGCAGAATGGAGACAAGTTGCCACCATCTCTAAGATAATATATATAAATACACTTTAGAAAGATTAAAGCATCTCTGGTCTCTTCCTTAAAGTAAAATAAACCTAGGCTAAGCCAGGCACAGTGACTCATGCCTGTAATCCTAGCACTCTGGGAGACCAAGGCGGGCAGATTGCTTGAGCTCAGGAGCTCAGGAGCTCGAGACCAGCCTGAACAAGAGTGAGACTCCACCTCTACTAAAATAAAAAAATTAGGCAGGTGTCGTGGCAAGCACCTGTAGTCCCAGCTACTCAGGAAGCTGAGGCAGGAAAATCGCTTGAGCCCAGGATTTTTAGGCTGCAGTGAGCTATGATGATGCCACTGCACTCTACCCAGGGCAATGGAGTGAGACTCTGTCTGAAAAAAAACAAAAAACAAAACAAACCTAAGGCTAAGTTAAATGACAGTAAGACCACTCATACAAAATTAAAGAATAATTTTAAACTTCCTATTTCTTCTAAAATTCAAAATAAAATCAAATAAGGCAAATACAAATTAGATTTAATATTCTGATATTCTTCTTCTATTGTTTTGGACTAGAGAAATTCCAAATTTCAGTATAAATAACCTAGGAAACTCATATCCTCACAGTGAACTACTGCTAAGAATATTGTAACATTCAGCACACATTTAAGTCTCAATAAAGTCTAGCTACATCAATCACCAAGGAGAAACCCAAATCTAGCCAGCTGTTCTCTTAGTAAAATAAAGATAAATAAATGTATAATAAAATGTTTTAGTATCTTGAAAAATGAGGCATAACTACTTGTTGGTGTGTCAAAAGCATTCAAGCAAGTGCTTGAATCTACCTTTTAAAGTGAAAAAGATTCTCATTTAAATAAGGAGTTAGACTTGCCTACTATGTGAAGATAAGGCCAGGTTGATAAAACAGAGAAAAATAAAGCCAGATCATCTGGGATCATCTGGTCCAAACACTTCTTGAGGCTTCCCATAAAAATCATTCCAAAAACAAAGGCACTTCAAGTGATGATTTAAAATTATCACTTCCTAAGTATTTCAGTGTTAGGAAATCAGTCATAGTGAAATTGTAGTTGCAACTCCTCTTAAATGAGAGCTCTCATATTGGTCACTGCATCTGCATATGGCTCACTGTGCCCACAAGAAGAAAAAATGTTTTTGCCTACTATTGGGCACATACAATATGATTATAATAATATTTATCAGAAAAAACTGCTGTATTTCATCTTTTAAAAAAGGTTTATTGAGTTGGAAAATTCTCAGTTATCATGAGTAGATATTAATATAAGGCTGAAAATCAAGAACATTAGACTGAGAGTATGATAAGTAGTAAACTAGTTCCCAACCTATCAGTATCAACTTACTCAACTCCTCTGGAATTCATCCTAGTCAGAAACAGAAGGTAGTAGGTGGTCCATAGCTACTTCAAAGGACTGTTCTAAAAATATAAAAGATGATGAACAAAAAAAGATACTATCACACAGTGAACAAAGATTAACTGGATTATCAGTACCTCTAGCCAGAGGTCCCCAAACCCACCCCCAGGTTAGATGATTCACTAGGAGAAATTGCAGGATTCAGCATACAATCATGTTTACAGCTAAGATTTATTTAGGCAAAAGGATATAAGGCAAAATAAGCAAAGGAAAGGCACATGGGGCAAAGCTGAAGGAAACCAAGTACAAGCTTTCAAGAGTCCTCTCTTAATGGAGTCACAAGGGATGTGCTAAATTCCTCCAGCAATGAGTTGTGACAATACTCACAAAGTGTGTGAAGTGTCATCTAGCCTGGACCTTCCTAAGAAACTCAGAACCCACAGTTTTTATTGGAGGCTGGTCATGTGGGTACCCTCTGCCTAGCACATACCAAAATTCCAGACTCCCAAAAGGAAAGCAGGTACCCAGCATAAATCACACTGTTTGTCCAAACACTTTAGGCACAGCAAACCTACCACCCTTACCATTTATGAAAAGTTTTATATCATTATAGGGAACTGTTTACCATGCAAGGGTTAACCTTTCAAGCAGGCAATCTAAGGAGAGGCAATCTCAGACCTGCTGTTAATTAACTCTCTTCTGCACAGTAACCCAAGTATATTGTGAAAGAATATTCAAGAGGGTAAATTATTGTGCCTCATGCCAACTTCAGAGGTATTAAAGTCTTAAATATAAAAAAATTAAAATAATTAGAAGATTATAAAATAATAATAAATAGCTAACATTTGTTGAGATCTTGCCATGTTCCTGGAGTTAATAAGTGTTTTATACATACAACCTCAGTTAATGTTCACAGTAATCCCATGAAGTAGTCAGAGATAATACTCAAAATACTCAACAACCAGTATCACAAGAGGATTATATGACTATTATACCATTCAGGTATGGACATCAGTCCTGGAGGTAGGTATTGTTATTATCTTCATTTAAAAAAGAAAAAAGAAACAAACAAACAAACATAGAGGATCCAAAGACACACAGCTAGTACATGACAGAGATAGGATTTTAAAATGGCTTGTTCCAGGGCCCTTGCTCTTAGTCACTATGCTACGTTTCTCAATGCACAGAATACTTGCATGGCCCTACGATGAGAAAGGATGTCTTACACACACACACACACACACACACACACACTCACACACGCAGAGGCACATGAAGTAAAAACCATAAAGGAAAACATTACTAAATTTAATTACATCAAAATTAAAAACTATGAATGGTAAAAGACACAAAAAAACAAAGTTAAAACAAAAGCCATGGGCTGAGAGATTATCTGCAACACATTAAATAAGAATTAAACCCCAACCACATAGGAAACTTTTCCATATCAATAAGAGTAATTCACATAAAAGAAAACAAAACAGCTAGTAAATACATGAAAAAATAACAAAATCAATAATGCTATAAATGTAAATAGAAATGACATGCCATTTCACACTCACTAGACTGGTTAAAATTTTAAAGTCAGACACAGCGTATGGGGTGAAGATGAGGACAACAGAAACCCTCAGTCACTACTGGTAAGTATATATTGATAGAACCATTTTAGAAAGAAATTTGTTAGCATCTAATAAAGTTGAAAATACACTATTCCTAGGTTTATATCCTAGGAATGCTATTGCTAGGTTTATATCCTAAAGAAACTCTAACTTACAGAATCAAAGAGAATTGAATAACAGTGTTCACTGCTGCACTGTCTAGAAACTATTATTATTAGTGAAGAATAACACAAATGTCGATTAGGGGGACAGAAAAATACTAGTATATTCAAATGCTAGAATATTATATAGCAGTAAAAATAAACTATAACTACAACATAAATACACAGGTACACAAAAACATAAAATTGAGTAAAAAAAAAAGAAGTTGTAGAATATTGTGTCACTTATGTAAATTGTAAAACAAAACCACATTGTGTATTGTTCATGGATACATAAATGCATTAAATGTTAAAAACAGATGAAGACAACCTACACAACATGCCTTAGATCTCATTATTTTTAAATAAGGCACATTAAAAGAAACCCATTGCTTATATTTACTACTAGAGTTTTACTGAATGTATTGTTTACTACATAATAAAGCCTTCTCTTCATGAGAATACATTCATATAAGAGGGGGGAAAAGGCTGAAAATTAATGATCTAGTTTGTATATCAAGAATTTTGGAAAAGAAAAATAAACTAAAGTAGAAGGAAGGAAATAAAGATATGAATCAAAATCAATAAAACAGAAAACAAGCAAATATCAAAAAATCAACAAAGGCCAAATTTGGTTCTTGGAAATGAAGAAAAAGAGAGGAAATACCAATTACCAGTATCAGAAAGGAGAAAATAGACATCATTATAAGACCTTAAAGACATTAAAAAGAAGATAATTCTAAACAACTTGTACCAACAAATGACAAATTTAGATGAAATGGACAAAGTCTCAAAAACCATTACAAGAAGAAACATATATATAAATTTTAATGGGCCAATATCTATTTTAAAAATCAAATCTATTATTAAAAACCTTCTCACAAAGAAAACTCCAGGTCCAAAAGGCTGAATTCTAGTAAATTCTTCTACATACTTAAGAAAGAAGTAACATCAATTGTATAGAAACTCTTCCAAAGAAGAAAGGTCAAAACGGTCAGAAAAATGGAGAACAGCAAGACCTTGATACCAAAACATGACACCACCACCAAAAAAAAAAAAAAAAAACAGGAAAGAAAATTACAGAGCAGAACAATCTTGCTCATGAACATGAATACAAAAAGCATTAATAAAATATTAGCAAATCAAATTTAACAACATTTAAAAAAGATAATACATCACAACTAAGTGAATGTATGCTAGGAACGGGAAGGTAGTTTAATATTTGAAAACGAAGCAATGCAGTCCCCACACTAAGAGAAAAAAATACCATTTCATTATCTCAACAGATACAGTGAAAACATTTGGTAAAATTTAATATTCTTTCACAAAACAAAAATTCAGCAAATGAAATAAAAGAGAACTTTGGTAATGTGATAAAATCCTCCTCCCCTCTCCCCAAAAAAACCTTTAATAGTTGTGAACTATAAAGCTTTCCCTCTGAAATTCTATCCCCATTTTAATTGAACATTATATTGTTGGTCCTAACCAATGCAATAGGAACAAGGTGGGATGGGGAGGTAATTTGCAAATGGTATGATTATATAGTACACACAGACATTCCAAAAATATCCACAGGCAAATTATTAGAACTAATAGGTAAATTATTGGAAGAACAAGTCAACAGACTATAGGGACCAACGACCTTGGCCGCCTAAAGGTTCACTGAAAAATCACTGACACAGGCAGATTGAATAATAGGAGAAAAGGCATACAAATTGATTTAATGTGTATATACAGGAGTCTTCAGAATGAAGACCCGAATATAACAGGGCAATTGTCTATTTTTGTGCAACAAAGTACAGACAGTCATTTAGAAATATGATTGGACAAAAAGAATATGAGCTGGAACCCATTCTACTAAGTGAAGTATCTCAAGAATGGAAAAACAAGCACCACATGTACTCATCAGCAAATTGGTATTAACGGATCAACACCTAAGTGGACATATAGGAATAACATTTATCGGGTGTCGGGTGGGTGGGAGGGGGGAGGAGGGGATGGGTATATACAAACATAATGAGTGAGATGTGCAATGTTTAGGGGATGGTCACGCTTGAAGCTCTGACTCAAGGGGGGAGGGGGGCATGGGCAATATACGTAACCTTAATATTTGTACCCCCATAATATGCTGAAATTAAAAAAAAAAAAGAATATGATCTAATGCTCACAGACTGAGTGGGGAAACCCAGCAATGCCTGTCTGTCCTTCTTGGCCTCTATAACCATATGGGAGTCTTATGACCTACAGTCAAACAAGATAGGTTGGATAATTTCTTTATGGCCTGTTTTTTACACAGAATAATTTTAGGTTGTATGCCTGTCTTCAGAAGAGGTTCTGGTTTCTATGACCTGCCTTGGGGAAGAGCAATTGTAGTTTCTATGGTTTGGGAGAAAATGGGACTACAGGTCAGAGAAAAATTTCTGCTTCTGAGGCTAGTTCTGAGACCTTCATTTTGGGCTACTGTTGTCTGAGCCCTAAAAAGACAAAAACCAAGTAAATTCGTATATATGACAAAAACTTAAAAAATAAAATTATAAAAGTGGCACCATTAACAGTACCAAAAATCAAACATCTAAAAATAAATCAAATACATTTAACATTTTATAGAAAAGTACCAAACAGCAAGAAATATTTCTAAAGTCCCAAATAAATGAAGGAATATACCATACTAATGAACTGGAAGACTATTATAGATATATCAATTTTCCCCAAACTGATCTATAAAGTCAATGCGATCCCATTCAAAATCCCTGCAGGTCCTTTATGGAAACTGACAAACTTATTCTAATATTTAAATGGAAATACAGAAGGCTAAGGAAAGCTTGGGAGCTAGGGAAATCCTGGAAAAAAATGAAGCTGGAAGACTTACACTACTAGATAGCAAAACTTTAAACCACCTATATTAAAATAATGTAAAGCCATAAGGCAGGAATAATGATTCTGATTTCTACAGTGAAATCTGATTTCTATAGAAGCATAGAAATAGGTAAAAGTTAACCAGCCATTGTTCCCTAATTTCCCTACTTCTGTAATTGCTTACTGCTTACATGCCATCTATTCTTGACAGGGGCAAGATTTGTGACTTCCCCAACCACTTCTACAGATAATATTGCTATTGTAAAATCTAAAACTGTTTTTTGAGATATCTTCCAGACTCTGCATTTGGGAGGACCAACTGACGTCAACCAGACCAGTGGCCATGCATGGGAACCAATCCAACAAGTCCTGTAACCCTCTACCAAGGAACTATCCCAGCTAAGAAGACAATTTCTGCTTCCCAACCCTGAGTCCAGACCCAATTCCCTAGCCCTTTGTTTGTCAAACCACCTTTAAAAATATTAGCCCCAAAATTCTCACAGAGATGGATTTGAGAAATTTCTCCCATCTCCTAGCCGGGCACCTTGCGATACTAAACTTTCTCCCCTGCAACCCCTGTTGTCTCAGCACACTGGCCTTCTGCTGGGCAGTAGGCAAGGAACCCAGTTAGGCTGTAACAAACTTATTTTAAAGCTACAATAATTAAAACAATGATTATTAACACAAGGATAAACAAATTGATCAATGAAATATTTATTTATATATGTATCACTGATTTATGATAATGGTGACCCTGCAAAAGAGTGGGGGAAAGATGACTTTTTAAAAAAAAGATTGATTTTGACCTCTAGCTCACACCATACACAAAAATAATTTCCAGATGGACTGCAGACCTAAATGTGAAATGTTAAAAATAAATAGTCTTTAGAAGAAAATATTGGAACATATCTTCTTAGGATAAGCAAAGATTTAACAAACAGTTCAAAAAGTGGTAACAATAAAAGAAAAAACAGTAAATTGGACAATATTAAAATTGGTAAGTTATAACATCAAAAGACACTATTAAGAGATTTAAAAAGCAACTCATAGAGAATATACTAATATTATATATAAACATATTAATACATAAATGTACCTACATACGTATAAAATAAAATATGTATATCTAAAATATATGAAGAATTTTTACAAATCATTAAAAATAAATACTGATCCATTTGATCCAGCAATCTCATTACTAGGCAATCCAGCAATCCCATTACATTTTGTTCTTTTTACCCAAAAGAACAAAAGACACTCTATAAAAATGACACCTGCACTCGAATGTTTATAGCAGCACAGTTCACAATTGCAAAGATGAGGAAACAATCCAAGTCTCCATCAATACATGAGTGGATTAATAAAATGTGGTATATGTATACCGTAGAGTACTATTCAGCTATAAGAAACAACAGTGATATAGCACCTCTTGTATTTTCCTAGATAGAGCTGGAGCACATACTACTAAGTGAAGTATCCCAAGAATGGAAAAATAATCACCACATGTACTCACCAGCAAATTGGTATTAACTGATCAACACCTAAGTGGACATACAGGAATAACATTTATCGGGCATCGGGCAGACGGGAGGGGGGAGAAGGGGATGGGTATATACATACATAATGAGTGCGATAAGCAACGTCTGAGGGATGGACACGCTTGAAGCTCTGACTCTGGGGGGGAAAAGGGGCACAGGCAATATATGTAATCTAAACATTTGTACCCCCATAATATGCTGAAATTAAAAAATAAAAAATAAATAAAATAAAATAAAATAAATACTGGTAACCTAATAGAAGGCACTTCGCAAAAGAGGATATCCTAATACACAATAAACATATGTGAAGGTGTTTAATGAGTAGTTATCACAAAACAAAAGACAAATCTCAATGCAATACTACTATATCCCCACCAGAATAGCAAAACTGCAAAAAGACAGATAACAACAAGTGTAGACAGAAAGTGACATTTCTGGAATGTTCATTTACTGCCAGTGGGAGTATAAACAGGTATGATCACTTTGATAAAATGCTATCTGTATACATAAGTATAGCCTATAACCCAGGAATCGCTCTCCTACATATTGTACCAACAGAAATGAATAAATGTTCACCAAAAAGCATATAGCAAAATCTTCACAATAGTGCAATTCACTAAAAAACTGAAAACAACCTAAATGTCCAATAGGATAAAATAAGTTATCATACATACATATAAAATACATATTCACATAAAGGAATATGATAGAATAAGAATAAACAAACTACAATTGACAAATGCATAATACTGATTAAAAGAAGCCAGACATAAAATATGTCTATGATTCCATTTAGATAGAATTCAAGAACAGATAAAACTAATCTACAGTAAAAGCAATCAACAGTGATTGCAGGGTGAGACAATGACTGAAAGGAACAGAAAGGGAACAATTTGGAGTGATATGAATACTCTATTAATATATCTTAATCTGGATGACTGTCAAGCACATACATTTATCAAAATTGCCGGGGCTATCTGCAGAAGATTTGTGCATTTTATTGTACGTAAATTATACTTCAGCAAAATACTGGCAGCACTTCAACAAATAAATAGCCAGGATTCTAGACAAGTGTTATGCAAAGTAGTCCGTCTAGAACTATTTGTTGGGGTCCCTGACATGATTAGGAGCTGGTACCAAAATGTACAGCAACATACTGTTTCTTTCAAAGAGAAAATCTTCCTATAAAAAACTTCAGCTGAACTAAATAGTGGGTTGACTTCAACTGTATTAGAAGTGACACAGTTGACATACATGCTAGTGAAAGCTCCTTTTTGTGACCTGGACTGAAATGAGCATCATTGTAGAGATCAAGAAAAGTGATAACATGCTACAGTTCTTTTGGGGTTGAGTTAGAGATACTAATTTAAGCTACTTTATAAAGGGGTGGCCTTACAAAAATAACAGGAAAATATCTAATCCCACAATTTTAAGATCAATCATATGAATTCTCTCAATAGCAGGCACCCTGCAGGAGTTCTGTTTTGCACAACTTCCGAAAAGAGCTTTTTTTTTTTTTTTAAACTGGGAATCTTTAAATGGCAATAAAGTTACAATCACCCATCTACGTAGACTAACAGCTTAACTCCAAATATTTGATCAGCAATGTGTATGTGAGCAGTGACCCAGCGCGCAATTATCAAAATGTATTTTTCCTGTTAGGAACCAGCAACTTATTTTTTGTGTTTATTTTTTTCTTTTGAAGTAAGAACTATTTCTTCTTTGATAACTGGCTCATTTTTTATTGTTTATCAGAAACTAAAGGGTGGGGAGGAAAGTGTGATGGATTAAAAAATTTCTTTTTTAAGGAAAGATAAAATTCATTTTCACAAATTTACAAGCGTTGTTGCTGGTGCAGGATTTATTCTACGAAGCAATTAGACTGGGAATCACATGCAAGTTCCCTTTCTCATCCAAGGAATCAGCATCATTTCAGAAATATGGGGTTTTGTGTATTTTCTATAATCAAGCGACAGTCTGTTTCAACCAAATGATTTTGATTTGGAAGTTAGAAGTAAACATGAACTATGTTGTGCACAAAGCCCAAGGCATGTCCTTTCATTCTAGCCCATTTCTGCAACAGGGAGAAAGAGTTTCTCTCTACAGAGCCACTAAAGAGAGGCAGGAAGTTAGTGAGAGGTGGTGTTCTACCAAGCGGACTGGGCACACACAGTGGAGGGTCACAGCAGGTTCACTCGACAGTAGTACAGGAGGTAGGCCATGCATTCCGCAGTGGGTTTCACCACCTGGTACTGGTTGATCACCTTGACTGTCTGGTCATCGATGCGCAGCCAGCCATTCAGACCGATCTGGAAGAC
>VBSM01003211.1:2247856-2263659 GCA_008086735.1 Cheirogaleus medius
GTAATATTTGTACCCCCATAATATGCTGAAATAAAAAAATAAATAAATTTAAAATAAATAAATAATGTCAGGTAATAAGCAGCTTATTGCGCCATCTGTTGGACACAATGTTAATTTGCACTTCAATCATATTCACTCTAAAAGTCCCAGTAAGAAAGCATATAAGGCCCTAAACTGCAATCTTTTCTTAACTTCCATTATCTAACGAGATGAAGATGCTCTCTCCAAATTAAATGAGTGCACTCTCTACATTTATGCAACTTAAGCCTCTCGTAACAATGTCTATCTTTTTTAAGTCACAGGTTTATATGAGTATAGAAAATATTACCTGAAATCCACTTGAAATTTAATATGTCCACAAAGACTGCCAATTTTCCCATACAACTATTGGATAATAATATTTTATATACTGAATACTCACAATGAGTCACTTTAAACACCCCAGTTACACTTTACTCATATGATATGTTATCCACATTATTTGCAATGTTTCTTAAAATACACACGTATAAATGCACGGTAGGTCTTCTAGCACTTACCTATACCTGGTTCCCTCGCCTTCCAGGCACACATGAAGATTACACTTCCTGACCCCTTTGGGAGCATATAATCAGTTCGCGTCAACAGACTGTGACTGAAAGTGCCATGTGCCACTTGCAGGCCAACACAAGTAATAGCATGTATAAGATCCCCTGGCACTCTCTTCCTCTCTACCACAGTGACAAGAAGGGGCCTCAAAAGATGGTCAAGCCCCAAAATCAAAGCTGCTAATATCACTAAAGACAGCTGCCCCTAAGAGCTGTCCAGACCTGCAACAGACTTTCTAACAGTAAAAAATAAACTTTTACTGTGTTAAGCCACTAAGAGTTGGCACATCGATGTTACCTCAACATAGCCTAGCCCAGGGTCTCTCAACAGTGGCACTACTCCCATCTTAGGCTGGATAATTCTTCGTTATGGGCCCTGTCCTGCGCAATATAAGATGTTAAGCAGCATCCTTGGCCTCTACCCACTAGATGCCAAGTAGTGTCTGTCAATGTGAAAATCAGAAGTCTCTAGACATTGCCCTCCTCCCCATCTACTCTCTACAGTAATGTAAACAAATATAAATTCATACATACTATGCTGTTCATTTCAGAAGACTCATAGCTCCCAACCGGATGGACATTTCCAATGGGTTCCAAGCCCTCTTCATCCCACATGTATGTTCCATCAGAGCTATCAGATGGAGAGAGTTCAAATGAAGAACCAGCTCTGTAATCTGTATCTGGTGAAATCAAGTTATTCCCAGAAGTATGTTTTGTACATTCACTCCTGTCTTCAATTGATTTAAAAAAAGAGAGAGAAGAAAAGTTATTAATTCACAAAAAAATAATTATTTCTCATGTTCTAAAAATATAAGTCCTAATAATTTGACATATTATAGAAAAAAAGTTGGCCTAAAAAAGCATTCATAACTAGCATTTCCTGTATCCTAAACAATAAAAAAATCAAGAGGAAAAATATTAAAAATAACATGGTGAAATAGACAAAAAAACTTCATTTAGCCATCTTTTACTTTTGTAACATTTCTAAAAATATCAATAAAGCCTCATGTTCCTTTAATATTTCCCAAGATATTTACTTTTAACCACTGGCCAAGAAACTCCTTCTTCTGTGTATATTATTTAACCTCATAGTTGACTCCATACAAGGAAAAAAACTTAGGTAGTCACTTTTAGAAGACCCACAAACAATCAAGATTTTATATGTGCACCTCTAGGCATGACCTTGATTAAACCATGTGCCTATATCCAATCCCTTCAATTTGTTCTTTTTTCAGGTATATGGGCACACAATACATTTTCTCCAGCATTTAGTGCCAGGATAACCAAATATAAGAGGAAATGTTTAACAGGTGCTATCACATTTTCTTCAATTAAAAAAATAAATAAATAAGGCTCCTCTAGAAGTATAACTATAAAAAGGAAAACCTGTCCTTGCTAAACAAGGAAAACTTCCTAGGATAAAAATCCATTAGATTAAACATAACCTATATTATCTCATTTACCCTTTGGTACAGCTTTACCCTTAACACATAGTAATGAAATGCTACCCTAAGGGAAGAGATGGTTTGTTTATTGGTATGCCACTGGCTGAGGGTAATGGGGGAAAAATCATTTGGAAGCACTGCCTATACTAAGGAAACAGGCTTACGTATGACAGCCAAAGAAGAGCAAAGGTAAGAATGGTTTTATTAAAGTTGTTTTATCAGCCGGGCGCGGTGGCTAACGCCTATAATCCTAGCACTCTGGGAGGCTGGAGGATCGCTCAAGGTCAGGAGTTCAAAACCAGCCTGAGCAAGAGCGAGACCCTGTCTCTACTAAAAATAGAAAGAAAATTAATTGGCCAACTAAAATATATATTAAAAAAACAATTGGCTGGGCATGGTGGCGCATGCCTGTAGTCCCAGCTACTCAGGAGGCTGAGGCAGAAGGATGGCTTGAGCCCAGGAGTTTGAGGTTGCTGTGAGCTAGGCTGATGCTGCGGCACTCTAGCCCAGGCAACAGAGTAAGACACTGTCTCAAAAATAAATAAATAAAGTTGTTTTACATATGGTGAAAAATAGAATAGGAAGCAACAGTCACGAAAAAGATAAATGATGCCCCACTGCAATTTAATCTAGATTCATCCTTCTATGAAACTGATAGTATCTTGGAATTTATCTGAAGATAATTCTGAATATAAGTTCAGTTATATTTCTAGAAGAAAGCAAATAAACTTAAGGATATCAATATTTACCAGAGACACTTATATCTATCCATTCATCGGTTTTACTGAAGGATTTTTCATTTTCCTTAGAGGAATCAAATATGTGCTGTGGTGGTACATTTTCATGTTTTTCTTCTTTGAGTGAAATTTCCTCTGGAGTTATTCTTGTTCTGCTGGAGTCTTCTATATCTATAAAATCATCACTAAAGTCTTCACTTAAATCATTCTTATCAGAAGATGACAAAGAAGACAAAGAAATGTCATCCACATCATCACTCAAGTATCTAATTTTAACATCATGTTTTGCAGTCTGGTCATTTTCTGTTCTATAACTTTCATTTTCAGTTAGTTCTTGGTCCTTACTAGTAGCTCTGTCCTTAGCCAAAACTGTAGCATCTTCCTCTATACATGTATCAGCAGGTGAGTTTTTATTTCCATCCACTGTGATAGTCCCAGAAAATGGAGGTCGGCTAGATTTCAGTAGAGAAGAATGAACCATCCTATAACCTAAAGTGGAAGTTACACCTGGGCCATTTGGTAAAGCCAACTTCTTTCCACCAGCAGCATAAGGCCTGTTAAATCCATACCCCAAATGTTCATTCCCATTGAGTACTTCTGACTGCCGGGAATTTCTTGTTAGCATACTTGACCGCAGAGGCACTCTAATGGATAGCTGTTGGTTCTGATAAGGCTTTGTAAGATCTACAGCTCTATTGAAGGAATGTGATCTGGTTATAGATGAAGGTGGAAGGAATGAATTCTGAATGGAATGTGAAAAACTTTGTGACCTTACCATTTTTTCACAAGTAATAGATTTAATATTGTCTGGGGACTGTGCTAAGCTTTCTCCAGAACTGCTTCTGGTGGCACAGGAGTTTGCTCTGGGCCTTTGTATGCTACTAGCCGATCGGTTTCCATAAAATCCATTCAACTGTGATTTTGGAGCACTGACTGAAGAATATGAAGTCCTTCCTAATAATGAGCCTTTGGTGAATTTACCCAAATTAGATGGTCCAGAAAAAGACTTTTGGTTTAACTCCTCTGTTGATGACACAAACATAGTGGATGGCTTTGCTAACTTTGATGTGAGTAAAGAAACACTTTTCAAACCTCCCTTTATGCCATTTTTATCAAACATTCCTTGAGTAGGAGCATGTTTTTCAGGATCAATTAATTTATCATGTGAATTCTGAGTATTGCAGGGCTCTTCAGCACCTTGTGCACTAAGTTGGTATTTATTTGCTTTCCTCCAATTAAATGAATGGGATGATGGACAATCAGAGCCATTATTTTTGATGTAACTTTTGACATTACTATTCTTAGAAGTTCCTAATAAATTAACAGGTGTCCCATTTGGCATGGGCTGCAATGTACTTCTTACAGATTTTGTTCCATACTTCGGCAACTTGGAACCCAAAAATGTCTTGATTTGTGTTTTTTCTTCCATGAGCTATAAGGTACATTTGTTCTTAAAATTTGACAGAATCTAAGGAGAAAAGAAAAAGTAGATTAAACATTCTTAAATAAGGATAATTCCATGAATTATTACATAATAGGTATATAAATACTATATACCTATAGTATACTATACTATAATTACATGCAGAAAGGCTCAAAAGCTACTCATGATTTCTATAGAACTCTTAATAAATACTGAATGCCCTAATTAAATTAACAACTTCATGCTGGAAGAAAATAAAGAACATTTTTATAAACAGTTGTATAAACTTGGGCTATGGATGATGACAGCAAAACTCAGAAATAATAAAATTAGACTACCAAATTTGACTTATAAAAAATAATACTTTTATAATATATCTTCCAATTTCCAATTAAAATAACTTTTTCACTTTGGCTAATATTCTCTCCTTTAAAATTAAGAACATGTAACTTTTTTTAAACATACATGATCTTATAAAAACTGGAATACATTTTAAAAACTTTAATTACTAATGTCATAGGAAGGATGTAGGCCAAAAGTACAATAGTAACAAAAAAGTTCTTCTGGCATTAAGGGTTGAGATATAAGCTGTCATTTTAAGCAACTATCTCAAAAGAATTTCCATCCAGTGACACTAAAGTTAGTGCCAGATATGCATGAAATAACATTTTTTCTTTTTTATTTTCTCTTAATATTGTTCTCTGATATGGTATTATCATTGAAATATAATTGGTGTTTGCAATTAAAAAGATATATTTTGGAAAAAAAAGTTAGTGCCAGGGTGAAAAGTATAAAGATTTAATAAAGTCGATTCATCCATTAACCTCAATCCTTTAAATTTATTTTAAAGATAATATAACACTACAAATACAAAATGGTTCGATGCCCACAAAAGAGCATAAAATTAGAAAAAACTAGTGTCCTTTCTTTGAGTAACTGTTTAATAATTATAACATGTCACATGATGAGATCATAAAGATGAAATGGAAATATTAAAATGTTCTAATATGAAGAGAAATATAATATGGTCACTAAATGCTCACTGTAATTATATAAAAATTCTATAAAAACACAAACAAGGGCAAAATGCAAATTTTTAAAAATGCACACTTTAGGTGCACACACTAATTTTTGACATTGCCTTTAATTTGACAAATTTTGTTAATTAAAAAAAATTATTCCAAGTCAACCCTAGCCTAAGAATTAGAGCATAAGTATTATTAATTATGTCAAAAGTAAATGTTTACAAATCATATGCACTTTCATAAAGATGGTGGGGTGAAAGAGAATTAAAGAATGTCCTGTCACCAACAACTAATAAATGGGGCAGAATCTATATACATATATGTGTGTAATTTTTTAGCCAAAAGCCCACCAGCTGCAGTCAAACAAGAAACAGTTTAAACTAAGAACCTATAATCTTTAATAAGCAGTGTGGACAGTATGATATAGTATATGGCTCCTATCCTGATTACACTGCCTGGAAGCAGTATTAGGTGAGCTAATAAACTTCAAAGAACTTGAAAATTTTAATAAACATCCTCCAATTTGGATAGATTCGATTTGGGCCAAGTGTAGTGGCTCATGCCTATAATCCCAGCACTTTGGGAGGCCAAGGTGGGAGGATCACATGAGGCCAGGAGTTTAAGACCAGCCTGAGCAACACAGTAAGAACTTGTCTCTACAAAAAATAAACAAAATAGCCAGGTGCAGTGGTCCACGCCTATAGTCCCAGCTACTCAAGAGGCTGAGGCAGGAGGATTGCTTGAGCCCAGGAGTTGGAGGCTGCATTGAGCTATGATCACACCACTGCATTCCAGCCTGGGCAACAGAGCGAGATCCTGTCTCTTGAGGAGGAAAAAAAGCCTCTTTCTCACCCTTGCTTCCACCAAGATGACAAAGAAAAGAAGGAACAACCAAAAAAAGAGCCAAAAAGGGCAGTGGCCACATGCAGCCTACTGTTCCTGATGTGTGCCTAAGGACAAAGACATTAAGTTCATCATTCGAAACACAGTGGAGGCCACAGCTGTCAGGAACATTTCTGAAGCCAGTGTCTTCAATGCCAATGTGCTTCTCAAGCCGTATGTGATTTACTGTGTGAATTGTGCCATTCACAGCAAGGTAGTTAGGAATCGGTCTCAGGAAGCCTGCAAGGACCAAACACTCTCACTCTAAGTGACCTGCGGGTGCTGCCCACAACCTCCCCCAAAGCCCACATAAAGAGCTGAGTCCTTGAGGACTGAAGAAAAACTATCCTTTGGGGAAAAAAAAAGAAGAAGAAGGGTTTTCTCACCAATACCATCTCATACCCCTCAACTATAGAGAAACAGAGAAGCAGACAGAGAACAAAATACACTTATTAAAAGGGGTACTGAAGGATCACAGTAAAATAAAGAGACAAACGACAGCTAAGGCAGAAAAGACCTTAGGGGGAATCACTGCATTATACATACAAGGCAAAGGCAAAGGCAAAGTCTTGACCCATCTATCCAAATTAAGCCTGAGCAAAATAAAAATAGCCACACAACTGTACAAATAGTTTTTGGTAACAGAGAACAACCTAATAAGAACATACATCTAATAAAACAAAAACTCAAAGATGAAAAGACAAAACAGGTAAAAGAAAGGTTACAGAATTAAGAAAACCAATTAAGAAGAACAATGAATCTGAAAAAAAAAAAAAAACAAGAAAAAGAACCAAAGACAGGAAATCAAACTAATGGCAAAGGAGGAAAATCTTAATAAGAATATTGAGGAGAAAAAGAGACAAAGAAATCAAAGCAATTAGACAGAAAATGTAGGACAAAGATTGAACAGAGAGATAATTAGTATCCCTGAAGCAGAATAACTAATCGAGTAGAAGAGAAAAGGCAGGGAGACATAATAGAAAATATCCCTAAAATAAATGAGAAAAAAATCTATAGAAGGAAAAATATACCAAATCCCAGATCCAAATACATGCCCTAGTGAAGCTAATGAAATACCAAGGATAAAGAAATAATTCTCCAGAAATGCAGGTTGAGAGGGGAGCAATTCACCTTGTAAAGAAGATTTTAAAACTAAGAATATGCAAAAGAAATTACTGGATCCTTCCAAAGAAATGCTGGAACATTTCTGGGGATAACTTATTCCTACAGTAATCACATTAATTTCACCATTAAAATTTATTCTAAATTCACCATTTCCATTTCACAATTCTAGTTCTTATGCTCATCAGTTCTTTCTGTACTACCAAGACTTCCTACATTATCTCAAGATTCCAATCTCATTTCTATTCAAACTATCAACAGTTATCCTCTTAAAACACAGCCATGATCATATCATTCCTCTGACTAAAAACCATGTGTGGGCCTAGGAACAACAAAATAAAACCCAAAATTTATTATATAGGGAGCAAGTTTCTCTATTTGGTTCTACCCTATCTTTACTATATACTCAGGACAAGATGCATTATTTGTCATTCCCCTAAATCTATCCTCTACTTTTCTACCTTCTATACCTTTGATAAAGTAATAAAAACTACCTTGAAGACCCTACTCTCAAAAGTCCAAAATCACTACTAGATTCACAAACTTTTCCAGTTATAATTAATCTTGCATTCTTCTCTATTCCCTTCACACCAATAATACAGCTGAGTCTGTCTTCTAATTGTGTGCATGCCTATTTGACCCATAAGAAAGTAAACCTATTGAGAGCATAAACTGAGTCCTATGTACTACACTTTGGGCCCTGCTATAGGACCACAAATTTAATAGACCCTCAACTTCCAAGTAAATACATAATCTCTCAATGCAAATTAATTTAATAAATAGTAACTCAAGACTAAAATACAACTTTGTTTCATGGACTGGTACCAGTTGCCTTGAGCAATGAGTTAGTTGCAAAGGGTTCTGAGGTCAAAAACTTGTCTCTGGGCCGGCGTGGTAGCTCACGCCTGTAATCCTAGCATTCTGGGAGGCTGAGGCAGGAGGTTCGCTCAAGGTCAGGAGTTCGAAACCAGCCTGAGCGAGAGCGAGACCCTGTCTCTACTAAAAATAGAAAGAAATTAGTTGGCCAACTAAAAATATGTAGAAAAAATGCCGGGAATGGTGGCACATGCCTGTAGTCCCAGCTACTCGGGAGGCTGAGGCAGAAGGATTGCTTGAGCCCAGAAGTTTGAGGTTGCTGTGAGCTAGGCTGACGCTGCGGCACTCTAGCCCAGGCAACAGAGTAAGACTCTTGTCTCAAAAAAAAACCCAAAATCTTGTCTCTGAAGTAGTGTCATAATGAAGCAGCAATGTATGCCATGAGCAGAGAAAGGGACAGTGGCAATATCCATGCCACATAACTGCCTTCTCCATTTTTGATAATGCTCTTTACCACAAAACATACTCCCATATCTACAAACACTTTCAGGATAGACATAAGAAAACTGGTAATGATACTACATATTAAGGGTCATTTTGCAAATCATTAAGTAACACATATTTAATATTTTATCCTCTAGTGACTCAGTTTGTGAGTCAGAAAGGCTTTAACATTTCCCTGCCTGTCACAGGTAGATTGAGTAGAGAACATTCTATTCTTTCACTTCTCCATTTTCCTAAAATGAGGATAATACATGTTATCTCCCAAGAGCATCTTAAGTATTAATACTAACAACTTAGAGCCACAAGATGAAACCAAAAGACAGACACACTGTTACTATAATACAAAGTGTCCACAGGGTTCTACCATTTAGGGGGAAAAACAATGTTAGAGCCTGAATGCACTATTTCCTATTGAGAATATTGATTTCTAAATGTACAAATTATCACAACACAAATGACATCAATCATCTTGAACTGTGGTCTTAAGACTAGTCTGATGGCTCAACTGTTACGTTCCCATATCTGTTTACATTATGAATATTGTCACTTCATTGTTGATGAGCTACCTTCTGTCTTTAAAGATTCATGAAATTTTCTCTTACATTTTCTTATAATTCTGAAATGAAATGAAATAAAACAGACATTTTGACTCTGCCTCATTTTGGTAGCGATGCTTATCCTTTGTTGCACTTTACCAGAGCTGCAAACTGTTAAGTGTCTAAAAAATGCAATCATTAACAATTTGAAAAAGCAATCATTAACAATTTGAAAAGGTACATGTTGGTTACAACATCTAATGATATAATCTTCTCTGAGATACTTTAATACTGTCTGTGAGCTTCAATTTAATGGTGAACTAAAAGAATAATACCTGGTACAGGGCTTGGCAATGTCTGAGATTTTCTGAGATAGTTTCTATAAGAATAATAAAGTATAGCACATTTATAGTACTAGTGTTTCAAATTTGAAAAAAATTTCAAAACTACTTATAAATTCTTTTTTAAAAAACTAGTAAATCAGAGTTTCTTGTTTTTAAAAGGAATTCACAACTGGATAAAAAGAAGAAAGAAGGAGCAAATATTATTTAGTGCTTACTTGACAGATACCATGTAACACTTTATCCTTACTAATTGTTGAGTCTTTAAAACATTATAAGGTGGTAGATTTCATCCCATTTAAAATACTTGTCCAAAGTCACAAGTTCACAAACTGCCATAGAGTAGGTGAGTTCGAGTCTACCTGATTGAAGGGCCAATGCAGACTGCCTTCATGACAAAGGAATGAGCAGCATAAAGACATTTCAGTTAAGGATGGACTTGATATACACAATAGTTGTCCTGTAAGGTTATAATGGAGCTGGAAAATTCCTATCACTTAGTGACATCATAGCTGCCTAACATCATAGCACAATTACTTTATTTTTTATATATTTAGTATAGCTTAAGTATATAATGTTTATGAAGTCTACGGTAAGGTACAATATTGTCCTAGGCCTTTACATTTACTTGCAACCCACTCACTGACTCATCCAAAGCAACTTCCAGTCCTGTAAGCTCCATTCATGGCAAGTATCCTACATAAGTGTACCATTTTTTATCTTATATACTGTATTTTTACTGTACCTTTTCTATGTTTAGATAAGTTCAGATACACAAATACTTACCATTGTGTTACAACTGTCTACAGTACTG
Organism: Cheirogaleus medius; assembly: GCA_008086735.1. NCBI lineage: Eukaryota > Metazoa > Chordata > Mammalia > Primates > Cheirogaleidae > Cheirogaleus > Cheirogaleus medius. The sequence goes on from VBSM01003211.1 coordinate 2,258,089, forward strand.
AGTACAGTAACATGCCGTACAGGTTTGCAGCCTAGGAGTAATGGTGCCATACCATATAGCCTAGGTGTGTAGTAGGCTATACCATCTAGGTTTCTAGGTTTGTGTAAGTACACTCTGATGTTCACACAAGGGTGAAATCGCCCAAGGACACATTTCTCAGAGGGGATCCCTATTGTTCAGGGACACTTGACTATATTCTGAGAGGCTTACTGATAGCTAGAGACAAGAATAAAAGAAAGGACTAGACAGCTAATGTTAGAGAAGCAGCATAAAGGCTGCAAAGGACATAGGTATTAATTAAAGGAGAAGTTTTGCAGAGGAACAGTAAGAGCCATCACTTTTTCAGACTCCTTTCATATCTATTATTCCATCATCTGAGGAACCACCCACTCACTTTCTTTTTTTAGTTTTTCAAATAGCTTTTTAGAAGGTATGAATTGCCTACATTTTAGGGATTTAAATAGGCATAAATTCACAACTGAATCTAACAGCAATTAACTGAACAACAATGCTGATGACTAAACAAAGACAGGCAGTCACTTCTGACACTTGCTTTCACTTACACAGATACATCCTAATTTAAAATGGGCCAGGATGGTGGCTCCTGTCTGTAATCCCAGTGACTTCAGCGAGGAGGCAGGATCATTTGAGGCCAGGAATTCAAGATCAACCTGAGCAATATAACCCTGTCGCTACAAAAAATGTTTAAAAATTAGCCGGGCCCAATGACATGTGTCTATAGTCCTAGCTATTATATTTGGGAGGCTGAGGTGGGAGGGCCACTTGAGCCTAGGAGTTCAAGGCTGCAGTGAGCTATGATCTCACCACTGCACTCCAGCCTGGGCAACAGAGTGAGACCTCATCTCTAAAAAAAATAATAATAACAATTTTAAATGATTTTTTGTTGTTGTTTTACCTTGTTTTACTCAACTACTTCCCCCATATTCCCTTTTCCTCTGTTTTCCTTGGCTGTCATCTGTGGCATAAGCAAGTCAAAGGTTTGATAGTAGCAATTAAATAAGCAAAAATGACATCTTTGGCCAAAGTAAAGGTTTGTTTAAAGGAGTGTAACTTTATTCCAGATTCTTTTAGATTTTAAAAAGTGCACAATACAAAAGCCCATTACTATATGAATTTGACCTTTCTGTCTTCCAGCTACAACTTCATTTTCACTCATTCAGGTGAGGTTCAAAATAACTTGTGAAAGTTAGGCTCAGAAGGAATTTGAGGTTTAGAAACATTAAATAATGTAACTATATGCAGATCAAAATTGCTTCCTGAAATTTTAATATAAAGGGCAGGGAGAATATTAGCAGATGAAGTGGAACCAAAAGTTCTTTTGGCCAAACCATAAAAATTCCTTGCTCTAAATTTTACCATTTAGTTCAGGAACACAAACTCAAATAACCGTGCAGCATGCAATGTCATTAATGTGCAGAGGGCAAGGAAAAGATGATAGGTCCCAAACTGCTTGAATAACAACCAAGCCTAACACCTGAATAGTTGCACTGCCTTTTAAATAGTAGACAGGTATAACAATAAGCATAGACATTTTATAAACACTAAATCAAATCACAGCATGCAACCATTTTACATTTTGGTCTACATAGGGCTGCTTGAGTAAAGTTCCATAAATTAAATTAAATGGACAATAAGGACACAGCCACAGGGGGTCCAATGTTGGAGAGAAGAGTAACATGATAACATTAACATGGATGAATGATTACCATGCAGTAAATTCACTAATGGCACATACTGAATTTGATTCACCAGTACACATTACCCAACCCCAAGCTTGCTCAGTACATTACAGATAATAAATACCTAAACATACAACATTTTGTAAAGAGGTACATGCACTGAAATTACAGTTTCTTAGAAAAATGTTAGTAGTAGTTTTGACATAATAGACTACAAAAGGTAATAAAGAACTAACTATTGTTATATGCAACAATACAGATGAAACTAACAGGATCCTTTAAACAAAAGAATCTATCCTGGCTAAGCATGATAGGGACTAAAAAAACAAAAATTAAAATATAAATAAATAGGCCGGTGCTGTGGCTCACACCTGTAATCCTAGCACTCCGGGAGGCCCAGGCGGGTGGATCACTCAAGGTCAGGAGTATGAAACCAGCCTGAGCAAGAGCGAGACCCTGTCTCTACTAAAAATAGAGAGAAAATTAATTGGCCAACTAAAATATATATAAAAAAAAACAATTAGCTGGCATGGTGGCGCATGCCTATAGTCCTAGCTACTCGGGAGGCTGAGGCAGAAGGATGGCTTGAGCCCAGGAGTTTGAGGTTGCTGTGAGCTAAGCTGACGCCACGGCACTCTAGCCCAGGCAACAGAGCAAGACTCTGTCTCAAAAAAAAAAAAATCATTTGATATTAAAAAAATATATATTTATATATAAACACAAAAAGATCCAGATATTAAGAGTACATGTGGTGTGTTTCCATTTATATGAAGAACAGACTTCCACTTCCACTTAGGATGTAAAAAGCTGCAATGAAATGTTGCTTCTACCTCATAACCTGCAAGAACCAGATAATCTTCAAAGTCATAACCTTTCATGACCTTATCAGAGAGCTCATGTCATAAAGCAACCAAGTAAACCAAATTCCAAAGAGAGACAAGCACCTCCAAGGAAAGATGGGACATTTGAACAGTTGTGCTTTTGGCAAAGCGTTAAGAGAAGAGGTAACCACCATAAGAAGGAGTAATAAGTTAACATGTTAATAGATGCTTAAAAGCCAAATGTAGACTAGCCTGTCAGTTTAGAATAGCAAGCTCTTCCCCAGGGGCCTCAACCTAGTGTTCAGAGAAATACATTAAGAGAGTACCCTCTCAATGGCAGAGGCATGCAGGAGGTGATCAGAGGCTGCAAGGGGACAAACACAAAGCCCCTCACTTCCCCGCCTCCTTCTATTCCCTCAAGCAAAAGCCCCAAACTGCCAAGGAAGGGGCAGCAAGTCCTATTATGCCCCAGGGCACAAGATAAGATCTATTACATGTAGGATAAAAGAATGTAATGTAAAAAATGTTCATTTGGTCCATTTATGTGAGGGGAAGGTCAAGAACAGGTTAAACTAATTATGATAATAGAGGTTAGAGCAGTGGTTCTACAGTGTTTCTGTGTATCAGAATCACCTAGAGGACTTTGTTGTGTGAACTAAATTAAATTTTAAGGCTCACGCCCCCCCCCAAAGGGTGACTAAATGCACCCCCTCGTGGCCAAAGGAATATCCTAAAACTAAACTGCCTCCCAGGAGGAAGGAGGTCAGACATGCCTTATCATGCCCCCCTCCCTTCTTGGGGACATCCTTTGTAACCCATTAACAGGCCTAAGGGTATGCAAGACAAACCTACAGGTCCTCAATTTACACAACAAATCTATGTCCTGTGGCTTATCATAACAGCTCCTAAAGTTAAAACATTCCAAGCCTTTAGACAAAGCTTCATGTCTTTAACCAATTACAAGCCAAAGAATCTTTAAATCCACCTATAACCTGTACACCCCCACCCCGCTTCGAGATGGCCCACCTTTTCAGGCCAAACAAATGTATGCCTCCCACGTATTGATTTATGACTTTACCTGTAACCCCTGTCTCCCTGAAATGTATAAAACCAAACTGTAACCCAGCTACAGGAAGTCCACTTGCTCAAAGCTTCTTGGGAGTGGCTCTGGGTCATGGTCCTCAAATTTGGCTCAGAATAAATCTCTTTAAAATTATTTTACAGAGTTTGGCTTTTTTCCGTTGACAGTTGAAACAAGATTGCTGGGCTCCACTCTCAGAGTTTCTGAACCAATATGTCTAAAGTAAGGCCTTAGAAAATGTATTTTTAAGAATTTCCTAGGTCACGATGATGCTGCTGACCTGGGGTTTACATGTTGAAAACTCCAGGAACAGAGATTAATTCTGCAGGAGGTAGCTGACTGATAAGGGGCTGGCAAATTGATCTGGATTGTGTAAAATTCACCAAAGGCACATCATTTAAGATGTATGCACTTTATTATATGTTAAGTTATATCTCATTTTAAAAAAAACTTTCTCTAAAAAAATTTTAAATCTTCACACTAACTGCTTCTAATCCTATCAACAGCAAAAATGAGCCTCATTGCTAAGACAACTTATTCCACAAACTGATAAAAGAATTAAGCATCTATTCTGCCTTTTCTATACTTCAAGGTAATCAAATAGTGGATAATGAAAATTATCTTTATAGAGGAATCATAACTAAGAAATGCAGAAAAAGATGGAATCACAAAATAAGAAAATCTGAAATATTCCATCATCAAAACCTCCCTCAAAAAAGGAGGTATAATCAATGAAACAAAATCAATAACTGATAAAAGCTCAGTGATAGATACGCTAGGGATTAATTATACTGTTTACTTATTATGTTTGCAAGAGTCCATATATAATTTTCCTTTAAAAAAGTAAACCCTGTGCCATTTTCTTATATAGAGAAAGGAAAAACAGTGAATAAATTTTAAAAAAGAGAGAAATTTTTTAATAAAAATATATAAAAAAAAGTAAATCCCAAAGAAGGAAGGATGCTTTCATCAGGGGAAGAGATATGTAATCAACTACAGCAAATTCCACATTATCGCCCTCCTCCTAGCATTCATTTTCATTCTCCCCCACTCCCAGCACCGGCATCTTCCTCCTATTCAGAGAACTCCCAATGCCTGGATCTCTACACTTAAATCCTCCCACAAAGGAACAGACTGCTCTTGAATCAGCAAAGTCATAAGCTGGTAACTACCCTGACCAAGCCTGATCAGCAGCATCAAAGCAACATCATCCAGAAACTCGTTAGAAATACATTTTCTAAGGTCTCACTTTAGAAATGTTGGTTCAGAAACTCTAGGAGTGCAGCCCAGCAATCTTGTTTTAACAAAGTCCTCCAGGTATGTTCTCAAAGTCTTCAACAAAAAAGAAAAGAAAAAAAAAAGTCCTCCAGGTAATTCTGATATACACAAACACTGTGGAACTGCTGCTCTGTTTTAACCCCTATAACATAATTAGTTTAACCTATTCTTGATCTTCCCTTCACATAAATGGATGAGCATTTTTCACATTCCATTCCATATCCCTCAGATACAATGGACCCTTCAGAGTTACAGGTGTCCCAGGAGCAGATAAATCAGGTTCCCTCCCAATTCTACAATTGTATAAAATATTATTAGTATGGTAATGTCTGAATTAACTAATCCTCTGGGAATTAACTAATCCTCTTGATATAAAGCACTTAAAAACAAAAGTCTACCTATGTGCTGAGAGTTAGATGTTCCCATAGCTTTGAATCAGTAACAGTGGGAGAAGCTTACAGGAATCCTTTTGAAGAGAAAACATCACAAAGCAAAACAGGGTCCCAGGACCACAGGAGAAAGCAAATGCCCTGGGTTCACAGGTCCCACATACAGAAGCTCCTTTACTCCCTTTCTTTCAATTCATAAGCTTTTGTAGATGTTAACAAAGCAACCAACCAAAATAGAATTTTCTCAGCAATGCCTGCCACCAAAGGAAGATGTTAGCAATTGTTCACAAAAAAAAAAAAAA
>VBSM01003211.1:2263669-2275244 GCA_008086735.1 Cheirogaleus medius
AAAAAAAAAAAAAAAAATTATGAACAGCTTTTCAGAACTTAAACTATTCGTAAATAAATGAATTTCTGTACTGGAAAAGAGTGGAGATGGGGGCATGGGATGGAAGAAGCAATCACATCATATGTATATTTTAATTTAGACGAAGTAAAATTACTTCCCAGAGCTAGAGAAAAATTAATGGTGTTGGTTACTCCACCCATCATTCTACTCAATAGGAATATACTACAAAGTGAACACATGGGGGAAAACATGAATCTCTTTTGCCCTCAGTAAGTTTCAATTTGTACATGCCTCTCATAGCATGGGCACATTACCAAGAGTGAGATATTAGTATCTGAAGACAGGTATTTTTTGCACAAGCCAACTACTTGAACTGGTGCACAACCAAAGCTCCAAGAAAAGATGACCAGGTTAAACTCAGGTCACCATCTAATTTCTCAAGGGCAATTTTGACTATACGAGTTTTTCAACCTCAGTACTAACTTCAGAATCTAACCTCACACAAAATATCCTATCTTATAATCATATATGTCCTCCAATTCACCGGAAGCAGGGGAAACAGGGGAAAGCAACTCAAGAGGCAAGTATGTTCTCCCTGAATTCTATGGGTCTAAACTCTACCTAACAGGAAAGAACTCATATCTTAAAACATGCATGGGGGGGAGAGGCGCAAAATAAATAAACACGCATTAAACCACATTCTCTTCTCCAACAGAACTATTATTATACTATAAGCTTTCTATAACACCATTATAATGATACCTATAACACCGTTTATTTGTTTACTAAATATTTACTGAGCCCACATTATGTGCCAGCCACTGTACAAGGTATGGGGACAGAGCTGCAATTAAAACAGACATGAGATCAAATTAAAAGCTTCTGCATAGCCAAGGAAACAATCATTAAAGTGAATAACCTACAGAATGGAAGAAAGTATTTGCATGCTATACATCTGATAAAGGGCTGAAACTAAAATCTATAAAGAACTCGAACAAATCAACAAGAAAAAATCAAATAACCCCATTTAAAAAAGTGAGCAAAAGACATGAAAAGAAACTTTTCAAAAGAAGACAGACTAATGGCCAACAAGCAGATGAAAAAATGCTCAACATCTCTAATCATCAGGGAAATACAAAAATCAAAACCACAATGAGATGTCACTTAACTGCAGTGAGAGTTGCTTTTACCAAAAAGTCCCAAAACAACAAATGTTGGCGTGGATACAGAGAGATAGGGACACTCATACACTGCTGGTGGGACTGCAAACTAGTGCAACCTCTGTGGAAAGCAGTAGGGAGTTACCTCAAAGAAGAACTACCATTTATTTGATCCAGCAATCCCACTACTGGGTATTTACCCAAAGGAAAAAAAGACATTCTATAAAAAAGGCACCTGCACTTGAATGTTTATAGCAGCACAATTCAGAATTGCAAAGATGTGGAAACAACCCAAGTGCCCATCAATACATGAGTGGATTAATAAAATGCTTTGCTCTCACTGAAAGATACCACCCTCTGTCCAGTCAGACAAGCCTGGAATCCTGACCTCCTTTCTCTCATTTCCTACATATAATCAGTTATTCATTTATTTATTGACTAAATAGTGTAGTTTCATTTTGTGTCTACTATTGTGACAAAATTCTTTAGATTTAATATCGCTAGTATCTTCTGTATTTGTACCCTTTTACTATCATCTTTGTCTTTCTCATGTTATAACTTCTTAACCTATCTTCCTTTCTTCTTTTAGCCATCCTCCATAGTGAAATCAAAGTGACTTTACAAAATTGAGGTCAGATCATTTTTCTTTTCCAGTTTAAAACCCTTTAGTTTCCTAATTGCCCACAATAAAGTCCAGATTTCTCAGTATGGCACACAAGGCCCTCTGTAGGCTATTATTTTCTTCAGTGCTCTCTTTCTTCCTGATAAATTTCTTTGAGCCCTGTTCTCTACTCTTGTTGAGCTAATAACAGTTTTATCAATGTGCCATGCTGGTTCTATGCTTTGTTATACACTTTACTTAGCCTATACTGCTTTCACATTCAGTGTCTTTATTATTATTTACTATTTATCTTTTGGAACTCAGCTCAAGCACTGCCTCCTCTATGAAGCCATTTATGATATCCTCCTTTCCCAATTAAGCACTTTCTTTTTTGTGCCCCCACGTGCTTATTCCGTATACTCTGCTATAACATTATAGTACTTCACTGCTCTTTTCTTGTCTATGTGTCTTTTTCTTTATATTGGAATGTCTTATTTTATCTGCAGCCTCTACCATACAGCCTGATTCATAATAGGCTTTCAATAAATGTTTAATGACTGAGTGAATATATTTCGAGTCATTGTTCTAATGAGAACATTTCTTCCTTTACCACTATGTCCCCGCCAACCCGTGGGCTGCGAGCTGGTACCGATCTATGAGCTGTTATGGAACAGACAGCACTCTGGCCGCCGCCACCGCCGCCGCCAGTGCCACCACCACCACCACTCACCACCCACCACCCACGAACCAGCCATGGAAAAATCATCTTCCATGAAACCAGTCCTTGGTGCCAAAAAGATTGGGGACCGTTCTTCTACATCTAAAATCCTGTTTGAGGATCACAAAAGCTGAAGGAGGTATGGACTAGATGTTATTAAACATTACGAGCAAACTCAATCAGCAAGAGCATGAAGAACTTAAGCAATACAAATAATTTCAAAAACATAAGTGTAATGTAAATGTCTACAATACACACTCAGCTTAATTAAAAGTCTCATTTTTAAAATTATCAGCATCTAGCACAGAGCTTGGTACAGAACAGACATTAGTGCATATAAATGAATGACACCCTGCAGCTGACTCAGGCCACTATCCCAAAAGACAGGAACACCTGTGGAAGGCAAGTCGTGTAGTGTCTCCAGGACTTAGGCAAGAAGCTGTCCTTTCTATGAGACCAGAGAGTAGAAAGGCCTAATTGTCTCTGCTGAAGACAAAAGAGGACAATATGACTTTGAGGGTCCTTAAAGATAACTAATTTTTATCAAGTATAGATGTGTGTGGCACTGTGCTAAGTAATTTATAAGAACTATCATATCTTAACCTAACAACTACAAGATAGATATAATTATTTCCATTTCACAAATGAAGAAACTGAGGTTTAGAGTGGTTAAGTAATGTGTCCAAGTTCATATAGAGCAGGGGTCCTCAAACTTTTTAAGCAGGGGGCCAATTCTCTGTCCCTCAGACCGCTGGAGAGTGCGTACTGTGGGCCCCAGACGAGTTGGCTGCTAAGCAGGACAGGCAGCAGCGGCAAGAACACCCAGCGGGCCAGATGAATGTCCTAGGCGGGAGGCATGTGGCCCCGTGGGCCGTAGTTTGAGGACGCCTGATATAGAGAGTAAGAGACCAGGATCACTGAATCTAAGTCAGCGGCATTCAGTAGGTGGTAGTGGTGGTAGTAGCAGGAGTAGCTAACCCTTTTATAGCTCTACTATGTGTTAGACAATGTTCTAAAGATTTCATGTATATTAATTCATTTAATCCTCACAACTGAATGAAGTCAATATACTCCAAGATTCAAATGTAACCATTCCCCTAATGGCCTCTCTCCAACTCATTTTCTTAAGCTAACACTCAATACACCTGTGTTTTTCAAAATGCAGATCATGACATCAATTTATTGGTTTATGATAAGCAGGTTTGGTGATAAATGTAAACAACAGAATAGAGAGGACTGCCCCATTCTTTTCCCAGTAACTTCACTAGTGTTAGAGGAGACAGCTAAGATCCGGGAGGTGGCAAACTGCAGAACAAGCATATGTTATGGCTGTGTTTAGTTTTGTAATGGGTAGAGGAGTGAATAATTAAATTTAACAGTGTAAAATATTCAAGAACTTATCCATGGAGCACAAATCAGAAAACCTGTTTCTTCTTAAGTGTAAAAGTTGCACAGAACAGAGAGGAGAAAATATTTAAGAACTATTCAAAGCAACCATAATTTGTTTCAATGAAAAAAAAAACAAAGAATAATCAATTTTCTGAAGAAATCAACACTTTAGGGAAGATTTTAGACAAATATGAGGAGGTGAAAAGGGAACAGAAAGCTAAAGAAAATGTTCAATTTAATTTTAATAAGCAAAAGAAACTTAGCCACTAAACACAAGCATGCAAAAAGGTGGGGGGTGGAGGATGGGGGAATGGGGGGCAAGGGATGGTGTTATTACAGCTGCCCAAAGAACTGAAAATAATATACAAATTGCAATTCTTTCAAGAAAATCACAGTAAAAAAAAAATTCACTTTTGAACAACGAATCATAACATAGACAGAAACTGTATCTTAAAATAACTCTCTTCATGCAAACATAGCTAAAGCCAAGAAAATATAACACAGAAAGAAAATCAGATAAATACCACAAACAAACAAAAAAAGAATTAAAAGTCTCTTGTACATTAAGCCTAAAAAAATACTTCTCACCACCTCAAGAAATTAGAGGTGGCTAAGACATCAGCAGAGGAAAATGAAAAGCAATGTTCCAAACAAGAAGATGACATAAGAGCAATGGAATTACAACTGGCTGGTGGAAGGAGAAATTTTGAAAAGCAGATTGAGAAAGAAATCTTAAGGGAGAGATACTGAACTAAAAGCCAGTCAGCTTGATCATTAAGATACAAATTCTGTAAACAAGCCAGTTGATGAAGGATTAGATTGTAAAACAGTCAACAGTATTATACAGACTCAGTTTCCTTGAAATCAGTGACTCCATTTGTGTGTGGTAACAACGGTCTTAGTTTTCAGACCAAACAGACAAGGCAGGTCATACACAGTGGACCCTAGATGCAGAGTAAGAAACTTGCCTGCAGTGTCTTTTAAAACCCCAAACGGTATTCTTATGGTCTGAATGTTTGTGTCCCCCTAAATTCACATGTTGAAACCTAATCCCCATATAACAATATTAAGAGGTAGGGCCTTTTGGAAGTAATTAGGTCATGAGAGTTCTGCCTTCCTGAATGGAATTAGTGTCCTTATAAAAGAGGCCCAAGGGAACTTATTTTCCCCTTTCACCATGTGGGGACACAGTTATAAGACACAATTTATGAGGAAGAGGACTAATCAGACACCAAATCTGCCAGAGCCCTGATCCTGGATTTCCCAGCCTCCAGAACTGTGAGAAATAAATTTCTGTTGTTTATAAGTTACCCAGTCTAAAGTATTTTGTTAAAGCAGCCCTAACAGACTAAACGTTGTAAAATATATTTATTTTATATAAGCATTTTTGTTTTAGTAAGTGTCTCATATAAGGAAAACCTAAGATGGTTCCATCTTCAGCAACTTTACTAATGTTCAGTTGTTTTCTTAAAATTAATTTTGCATATCCTAGAACAGTCTTTTTCCACTTCAACAGTTAAGTGTTCTTGCTACAATAAAAATAGAACAGAATAGAAAATATCAAAAGGCATGATATGACCATTTCAGTTATATACCTAGATATATGTATGCACCATCTAAAATTATTTCTACTGTGGGTCATAGTCTAAAAAAGCTTGAGGAACACTACACTACACTATGAAATGTAGGACTCTTTCCTATAGGAACTGAGCAAGAGCCCCTGACATTCCAGGTTAAGAACCAGCACTAGGTACAGTACTTGATCAAGTATCAGGGACAGCTTTGACAAGTATAGCAGGTAGGACTTTTTTGGAATGAACCAGCCCAAGCAGCTCTGCTGCTCTATTGCAGACACCACTCTCTAAAAAGTCACTTGATTAACTTATTTACAGCAAAACAGAAGTAGTTGACAATCTACCGAAAAAGGCTAATTAGTGCTCTACAAAATGGTCTTTCTGAAATGTGGCTCTTGGTAAAGAGTCTTCTTGAGCATAAGATTAAGAATGCATACAAGTAAAAATCAGTTCTGTATAAATATCTAAGAATTTTCTTCTCCACAGGTACACCTTGAAACATAAAGTCCCTACCAATAAACTTTTGCGTATACAGAAAGCTTGCACACTGGCTGCCCTTCACCCAGAGAACCACTGCGCTCATTCTTCCCTCTCCCCCAGTGCTTCTTCAATAACAGGCTGATCTGAGGAGACACTGCCACCTAATGGCCGGTGAAATGGACTATACGTCTTGTGGCCCTGTTCACACACCTCTCCCTGGCTCCTCCACCTACAAGATTTTAGCCTCTTTAGCATCAAAAGTACTATACACAAACAAGTCACTGTTTAGCCTGTCTCTCTGCTCTCTTGAGTGATCTCATCCCACAAAGTCTCTTATTTCAATACCACCCATGGAACTTTGTACGAAAAGAAATGTTCTATATCTGCCCTTGTCCAATACATGTATCTGCCCTATCAATACAGTAATTACCAGCCACACGTGGCTATCAGTGTGATAAGACCACAAAACAGGCAATTGTAGACTACATTAAAGGAAATACAGTCTTAATGCAGACAACTGAAATCTCATTTAATTCTAGTTGGAATGACACTAACAATTCTGAACATATTTTTATAAACTAATTATAAAATACTCTTTATTTAAAAACTTCTTTCTATAATCCCAAACACTCTAACACAACTATTCTCATTACTTCATATGCCCTTCTAAATTTCCTTCTAAATTACAGTCAGCTATAACAACTACCTAAAATTAATTTAATGTTCTACTTTTTAAATGATTATTTTATAAATATTTCCTGTGGTTCTAGTTATATTTATTATTTTAAGGGCTATATTACATTGAATTAATATACTATAAATCATTTAATCCCAGTTTACTGGACCAAAGATTATAAACATCTTTATCCTTCAATAAACCAATTTTAAAGTTACTCTGGCAAAACAGATACAGAAGGAGGTAAGGGTGAAGAAACATGTCACCTTATGAAAAGCTGAAGTATTAGCAAATGTTTAGCCTAGCAAAACCAAGAGAATACATGACAGTTATTGTCGAATACTTTAAGGTGGGACATGTAGGATCAAAATAATTTAAGGTGTGATGGGGCAGAACTAAGATTAATGGATGGAAATAACAGAAAGGCAGTTTTCAGCCCAAAATGATGAAAATCTTTCAAACTATCAAAATTACTCAACAAAGTAAACCACATAAAACACTAAGCTGTCCATCTCTGAAAGCATTAAAAAATAAGCTAGATAATCACTTGTCAGAGATAGTGCAGACTTTTACAATGGACAAGATAAGCTCTCAGCTTTCCTTTCACTCATGTATTCAAATATTTATTAATCACCTGCTATATTATTAGCAATATGCTAGGTATATAAAAATAGACAAAACAGACATGGCCCCTATACTTCTTGCAATTACTTACAGACTAGTGCAGGAAATAGAGACAAAGAAAAAAAAGGAAACAATTACAATCATTAAGTGTTGTGAAGGAAAGCAATGAAATGCTATAGGAGAAACAGACTAGGCATCAAGGAATGCCTCTCAGAGGGAAAATATTCAAGCTGTGAACTACAGGCAAGGGAGCTAAGCCACACAGAGAGTACTCTGGCATAATGGAAAGCCGCTGAATGTATAAGCAGGAGAATGACACGATCTTTCTTACATTCCTAAAAGATCATTCTGGCTGTTTTATGTAGAAAATGTGGAAGCAGGGAAATCAGGTAGGAAACTAGGCAGGAATCCAGAGGAGAAATGATGATGGACTAGGAAGGTTGAAGTAGAAGGACAGAAACAGGACTTGGTTATGGGTTAAACATAAGAGACAGGGAAAAAGAGAAATCATGGATGACTCTCAGGTTTCTGGCTTGAACAATTAATCAAACAGTGCTGTCATTTTCTGAGACGGGAAATATTGGGGGAGGGATAAATCTGGAGCAAAAAATGAATCCAACGTAGTCCCATGATTTCCTTTAGAGTCTTCTACCAAAAATCACTCATGATTCATTCTTTGCTCTTTAAAAAGCAGTCTGTGGAGGGAGAAATGCTATAAAGGTGACTAGGCCAATTGAAAAATGAATTAGGATATAAATAGTAGATTAAACCATTGTGTCAATGTTAAATTTTGTGAAGTCCATAACTGTACAGCTAAAGAAAAAAAATCTCTATATTTAGGAAATGCATATTGAAATATTTAAGAGGTAAACAGCTACTATATGTATGTAAACATATATGTATACATATTCATATATATGTATATATGCAAGAGAACAAATAATAAGCAAAGGACAAACTATTAATAGGTGAATCTGGAAAAAGAGTATTCAGATATTCTTTGTACTATTCTTGGTCTTACAACATTCCTCTGAGAATGAAATTATTAGCAAAAAAAAAATTTTTAAAGACTGTCCCAGATTTCTCTTATTCATGCCAACTAATTCTAATTCCTTTCAACTTATCTCATATGTATTTCCCTCCAACCCACTCTAACCATCTTGTCTTTTCCATTACCCAGAGTAGTGTCCCCTTCAGGGAGACAAGCAGCATACACAACATACTATCTGAATAGATAGCATGATAAGAGATGAGGACTGTACGAGGTTTCTTGCGATCCGCAGTCTCCCATGAAGTAGTATGTACATAATTCTTCTCTCTGAAATGTACTATGTCCTGATCTGTATCTGATTGCTAGATGATAGCTTCCTTTCAGTTTTGCATTTTCTCTTCTCATGTAATATATAGCAATAAATCTCACTATTGAATTAGCAAATTCATGTGACACCTGCTGGGATTAGATGTTCCTAATACATGCTCCATGGTAAGGCTGAGTATCCCTGGGTATAGCAATTATCACACTTTTATTTTTAAAATGTCTTCCCGTGTTCTACTTTCCCCACTAAAGAACATAAAATATTTAGGTTTGGTGGGGTTTTTTTTCATTCCTAAAGATGACTGTAATACATAGAAAAGGTACTTACTAAAAGCTGTGTAGAAATAAAGATCACTGAAAAATCTGTTACACTGCAGCTCTATTAAAAGATGCCGCTTCTTTGCCCGTGGACATAGCAATATACTGTACAGTCTTACTCTAATTCAATAGCAAAGGAGACATAATATCTAAGGGTTGCTGATAAACAACTGAAAATGCCTATAACCTTATACACAATCCCAAAATCTTGTTTACTTCAATAATACCAATTATAATTTTATAAAGTATAATCAATAAAAATTAAAATGGTATCTTAGGCTGAGTCTCAACTACACCTCAAAATCAAAATACATTATATTTAACAAATACTAGCAACTGGTCAATACAATGTAAGGAACACTTTAGTGAAAAGAAAATACACATATTCTAAACAGAACTTTGTTCTCTATTATCAAAGAATCTTTTACATAAAATTATGTAAGAAAGGTAAGAACATTCAACTTAGTAAACAAATTAAAAACTACTCATTTTACTGTGAAAGGCAGTTTCTCAAATGCTGTAATTGAACTTCCCAAACAGAAGAGTATTCAATGAGAATGTACAAAAAGTACTCCAAAAACAAAACTATAAAGTAGAAATGCATCTTTACCTAAAATGATCATATAGTAACACTTCAAAATGTCCCACTACCAAATGTCAAAATATCAAATGCTACCCAAAGAGCACTGAAAAAAAAAAAAATACCAAATGCTTTTAAAAATGCTTCAGAGCTGTAAAATTAACAAAACTTAGATGAGCCCCCACCCAAGAGGGCCTAATTCTCTTTTAGCAGTCAGAAAGGGGAGAACCCAGATTTCAAACCCAAACATAATGCAACACTGTCCATTTCAGTTGTCTTTCCAACACCCTGGAAACTAGCTTCTGCTCTGTTTCATATCTGATACTGCTGAGGTCTACTTATGAATCATGCTGTGTCTCTCCTGCGCCCAAGAGAGCTTCCTGACACTTGGAATCCCTGTGTGCTATATGCAAAGTTACTGCTCTGCACTCATCTCCTACAGCTGTCCAAACACTCTGGCCCCATCTGGGGAACCGCAGACAATCCAGCTCAGCCACAGGTCCTTGGCAATGGTGAGCATGGACCTCTTACCACCCTCTTTGGCCCTCTGCTTATTAAGAATAGAAGAATACAGGGTTTCTTAGCTAAATATTCTGTCCATATCCTTGCTTTCAATTCTCATAGTTAGTTCCCTTTAGAGCTCCCCAACTCATGGAATACAATGCATGTGGTAATTTGCAATAATTCTCAAACCATCCTGCCCTCTCATTTCTTAGGCTATAATTTTACCATCTCTAGCCAAAAATCTAGCATAGCCCTCCTTAATTTCCGGCTTTCTGTTTCTTCCTCCTGAATCCATTCTTTACACTTTCCAGAGTTAATATTCAAAATTCCAAGTCTGATCACGTCACTCTTCAATTTAAAATACTTCAGTGGCTCTCCAAAGTACAAATGCCTTAAAACAGTACTAACAGCTGCTGGTATTTATTGAGCACTTGTGTGTCAGGTACCTATATTACCTAATTTAAATCTCACAACAGTCCGAAAATGTCTCTCACTTTGCAGATTTAAGGAAATTGAAAGTTAGAGAAATCACCTAATCTGTCCTTAGACACACAGTGAGTGAGTGCAATTATAATTACAAATGCCTTCAAAATCTGGCTTTGTTATTCCTTTGCAGTTGCTCCCTCTCACCACTATGTAATAAACCCTGCCTTCCAACCACACCAAACCACCTAAGGGTACATGACCATACTATGCTCTACCATGACTCCTTACCAGAGCACACACTACTCCCTTGGTTCAAAAGGCCACTCGGCCACCTTGGGAATTCCCTGAAGCATTTTTCTTTTCTTTCCCACCTCCCCTAGAGAAAAGCCCTTATGCAGAATAACATAAACCAAAATGATACACACATCCCACTCTAAATTTCAAAATGCTACAATACAGAATACCCAAACAGATTTTCCAAGGTAATGTCCAGGTGAGAATGTAGTGTCACCCTCATAAACCATAAATTCATCAGAAAGTAAATAAAGCAACAGCAAAAGTTAATAAAGTCCCTAACATTTTTGCAAAAGATTCACAAATATAAATTCAATTACTGTGAAATATGTCCTAAATCATTCAGAATATAAGGGACTTAGTTTTAAAGCACTTTCTACTGCAAACCTGTACTTTTTTTATGCCACAAATAAGGCAAATCTTATCTAAGATCTACTATTAGCAAACCAAGAAAAATTTCAAGAAACTAAAGAGCTCTTCTATGACCATACCTAGGTTTAGAAAATATTTCTTCAATGCTAAACAGCTTGTGCTTATGAAACACATTAGAAGAAGTAGAGGTAATAGTGATTAAATTACCACATCTCAAGCATTGGCACATTTATGCCAGTATCTTCCAGGAACATGCAACAATGGTATCAGGAGTCTCTCCTGGGTATTAACTGACAGTTAAATACCATCTCTCAAGAGTACTAATGAAATATATTAGCTTATAATTCCCTACACTGAAGCTAGAATTTTGTCTATTCCCAGGCTCAAGATCTTCCTGCAGTTAACGGTTCTTTAACTGGCATGTGAACAATAAGTACCAAGTGTTATTTGCAAACTTTTAATATCTCTTCTAGATCATTAAGAAAATGTCCTGGGGCTGGGCGTGGTGGCTCACACCTGTAATCCTAGCACTCTGGGAGGCCGA
>VBSM01003211.1:2276682-2289004 GCA_008086735.1 Cheirogaleus medius
AAAAAAAAAAAAAAAAAAAAAAAAAGTCTTAAAATTACCTAAACATAGTAACAATAAGGAGGACCTAAAAGAGATATCCAAAGTAAAAACTAAGAAATATATGAAAGAGATATTCTCTATTCCCAAAGTGCCTGTGATATTGTGACATAATATGATATATATTTGGTCTCTGCCCCTGGTTCCTGACACACAGCTCCTAAAACTCTTGGAATCTCCAAAGTGATAAGAGTGTCTTTTATATGCTAATGAGATGACTGGTGGCTGGGGACCCCTAGATAGCCTCAGGATGGGACCTGGTCACCAAGAAGACTAGGGTGTGATTAGAATGGCTGGGACTTTTCAGGCCCACCCCTCAACCTCCAGGAAGGGGAGAGGGGCTGAAGGTTGAGTTGATCACCAAATGCTAGTGATATAATCAATCATGACATACTAAAGCCTTCATAAAATGCCAAAAGGACAGGGTTAAGAAAGCTTCTGGACTCCTGAACACATGGAGGTACCTGGAGGACGGCCTGCCCAGAGAGGACATTGAAACTCCACACCCCTTCCCACATACCCTGCCCTATTCATCACTTCCATCTGGCTGTTCATCTACATCCTTTGTGATAGGCTGTAAAATAAATGAGTAAACATAATAAAGTGTTTCCCTGAGTTCTGTGAACCACTCTAGCAAATTAATTGAACCAAAGGAGGGGGTCATGGGAACCCTGATTTAGAGGTAGTCAGTCTTAAGCACAAGTCACAACAGAAGTGGGAGGCAGTCTTGTGGGACTGAGCCCTTATCCTGTGGGATCTGATACTATCTATCTACAGGCACACAGTGTGAGATTTGAATTAAATTGTAGGACACTCAGTTGGTATCCACTGGAGAATCTGGTATCAGAATTGCTTCGTGTGTGGGGAAACAACCTCCACATATCCAGTGTCAGAAACGCTGGGTTGAGTGGCATGTGAGAGGAAACACTTTCGTTTTTTCCTAAAATTCTTGTAGTGTCCTAAATATTCCACTATTACTGTATTGCCATATTCATCACATTGTACCATAATCATTTATAGACTGGGACCCTCTCTTATGCAGCCTCTCATTACTAGTACTAACAAGTCAGGATCACAGGAAGTGGCCAAAAAAGTGTTTGTTGAATTGTAACAGAACCTCAGTAACTGATTAGAGCTAGAAGTGAGGCTTAAAGATACTGCATAGAAACCAAAGTAACATATAGAATAGTGATAAAGAAAACACTAATGGAGAAGTCAAGAGGGAGATCAAGTTTAGGGAATGAGTTTTAAGACAAACTGAATTTTAGGGTGGAGGGTGACTAAAGACAACATCCAAACAGAAATGTCAAAGACATTTAAAAAAAAAAAAAAAACAGAAGGAGAAAAAAATTCAAACAAAAATAGAGATTTGGGATATATAATAAAATCATCAAATCCCATTATTTGCTAACAAGAACAAATATTTAATAAAATATTGATTTCCTCAGGTGCTTTGAGATATAATTCTTTAAGAATGCTATTGAATTGCTTATTTGCATATTCTATACAAATTGAATGATATAAATGCCCAACCAAATGGGTCAATTAAAACTGGTTCAACATTGAATAATTATTTACTTATTCATTCAACAAAAACTTATTGGGTATCTATAAGTTGGGGGCATGGGAACCTGTCATGAAAGCAAATAGTAACATCAATATAGCAAATAATACAATAAAATAACTGTACAATGTTAACAGGAACACAGGTAACAGAGAATATAATGAGGAATGGAAGGAAAAGGCATAACAAAAATATACCTAGCAGCTTTCCTGGAAGAGAAGACATCTATATTGGGCTCCTAAAAAGATGAAGTGATTTAATGAGATAGCTAAGAGAATGAATTGCTTTCTAGAAAAAAAGGAATAGTATGTATGAAAGCACAGAGATGTCAAAGAGCTTCTCATCTTCATGGAACCATGAGAGAAGATGAGGGCTGAGGTAGCTCGTGGAGGACTTTCTGTACACTGATAAGTAATATGACCTTTATCCTGTTGCCCTCTGGTTAGGAACATCAGACGCACATTAGAATCCCCTAGGGAGCACTCCAAATCTAAAGCATGTGAGGGCAGAAGGTGGGTAAGAGGCAAAAAAATGGCAAACTAACTTCTATAGACAGTAGGGAGCCACAGAAGATTTTTTAGCAATAACAGAACCTGATCAGATCTGTGTTTCAGAAATCCAAATATTAGGAGCATGGGATCAATGGCTAAGGGAAGAAAACGTGGAGAAAGACCAATGAAGAGGATTAAGAAGCCACTGCAATGATGCTCCAGCACTAAATATTGACTACCACTTACTCAAATGTAAATGAACCACAGAAAGAGGCACGGAAAGTGCAGTAACTCTATTATGTGCTTTCAGGATAGTTTCTGAACTCATCTCAAACATTAACTCAATAATCATAAGCAATTACAGTACAAGTACAATCAGGAACATTAGAAAAAAAGAGTAGCCATCAAAATTTCCCTGAATAGCAGCTCATTTGTACCTCAATTTAAATTTTTAATATAAATTTTTTTTTCATTTCTAAAAAGGTACTTCCTAATAAAACTACCATATCAGACAGATATCCAAATCAAAACTTGGAAACTACCACAGGCCAACCACTGCACAAAACTGCTGAGAATGATCAATAGAGAAAAGTCATCAGAGAAAAATAAGTTAGCAAATACAAGGTCATTTAACTCATTTCCTAATTATTCATAAAAAATTTTCTTACACACATATAAAAACTACAGTTTTGAACTGATAAAAATTCAGCCACCCTCTACTAGAAAGTAATAGGGGGCAGCATTCTTCAACATCTCTCCCTACTAGCCACTGTCTTCATTTGAACTAAAGAGGGAAACACACAAGGACATATAGATGATAATGATGGACCTTGGGTATACAGATTAGGATAAAACTAATTTTATTTATGTTTCAAAGAAATGGCTCCTACAATTTTTCTCTCTATTGGATCACTCCATTAGTTATACACATTTTGTATAAATACAAATAAACTAGAAAAGCTCTCATATTTTTAAAAAGAAAAATTAGCCTGGCATGATGGTGTGTGCCAGTAGTAAGCTACTCAGGAGGCTGAGGCAGGAGGACAGCTAGAGCCCAGGAGTTCAAGGTTACAGTGAGCCATGAATGAGTCACAGCACTCCAGCCAGGGTAACAGAGGAAGACCCTATCCTCAAAAGAAAAAGAAGAAAAAGAAAAGAAAATTCCTTGACTCCACATCCCCTCCAGCTACCACCCTGTTTTCCAGCTTCACTTTACAGCAAACTCCTTGAAAGAACTGTCTGTCCCTGCAATCTTCAATTCCTTTCCTCCAATTCTCTCTTAAACCTATTCTAAACAAGTTTTTACCTCTGTAACAGAAGTAAAGGCTGAAAAAGGCAAAATATTTTATGAGTTGTCTCTTTAAAACACCTCACCCTTTTTGAGGAATTAAAACCTGCATTCCTGTCTGAGGCCAGTAATCAGAGGGGCAGAGGAGTGTTCTTTGTTCTCCCTTTTCTAGTATCTTAAACCACAGAAGATGGCTCAACAGAATTATTCGGACACAGGTCACAGAGATCAGGAGATCATCTTCGCCAAGATCATCTTCACCAGAGATACTATTTCTCTTCAAAGGGGGGACTATGGTTCTTTAAGATGAGAGTCTGACATCCTCCTCATTTGCCAGCAAATTAATAAACTTCTCTTTCCTTTTCCTCAAACCACTTGTCCTTACTCTTTGTTCAGCCTCAAGGACAAATACCAAACTTTAAGTAACACCTCCACCACTAAACTAGAAATAACTTAAGGTCACCAGTGATTTTTATGTTGCTAAATCTAAGAGTAATCTCTTCGTCCTCAAATTAATAGCATCTGATCACTCAATCCCTCCTCAAAACATTTCACTTGGTTTCATGGATACCACTCACTCTTAATTCTCCTCCTTCTTTTTAGTCGCCTTTGCTAGTTTCTCTCTGTGTAAACATTACAGGATGACAAAGCAAAGACTTTGCACTTCTCCAGCCACACACTCTCATTATATCTCCAGCCCAGACCTCTGCCCTGAACTGTAGACTCATGTATATCCAGCTGTCTATACAATATCTCCACTTGGATTGATAACATGTCCAAAACTAAACTCATTATTTCCCCCTAAAACTTTTTTCTTCTGCAGTCGTACCCACCTCAGTAAATGTCAACTCCCTTCTTCCAATTATTCAGACCAAAACCCACAGCCCACATTCACTCCATTATCAAACTATTGGCTCTGCCTTCAGAATATACATAGAATGTGAGCACTTCTTCCAATCCTTGCCTAAAATCACCATTATCTCCCACCCAGGATTACTGTGGCAGCCTACTAAATGATCTCTTTATGCCCTGCCCTTGACAGTCTCTATAATAGCAGCTGAGAGATCCATTTAAAACAAGTCAAAGGGTGGGAAGGGGTGAGGGATGAAAAATTACCTATGGGGTACAATCTACACTACTCAGGTAATAGGTATACCAAAAGCCCAGACTCCACCACTATACAATATATACATGTAATGGAATTCAACTTGTACCCGCTAAATCTATTAAAATTTTTTTTAATTTTAATAACAAATAAATAAATAACAAGTCGAAACTTTCCAATGGCTTCCCACCTTTAGAGTAAAAACCAAAGTCCCACTGGCCTACAAGGCCATATATTATCTAACGTTTCCCCAACCCAACCCACCTCTCTGACCTCATCTTCTACCAATCATACCACCCCTCAATGCCTCCACTGACCTACTTACGACTCCTAGAACAGACCAAGCAAAAGCTTCAATTACAGAATCTTTGCACTCTGGTTCTATCTTTATCAATTATTCTCTCTCCTAATAGTAATATAGGAGATCACTTTATGCACAGATCACTTTCACTTCAAGATCTCTGCTCAAATGCTGGTTATCATTATGGCCTTCTCTAACCACCTTATATAAAATAGCAGCATCCCCCTGACATGCTCTTTCCACCTTATTCTGCTTTATTTTTCTCCACAGCCCTATAATAGATGACATATTACATACAGACTTGTTTATTTTCTGTATCTTGTCATTAGAACCTAAGTTCCACAAAGGCACATATTTGTTTTGTTCACTGAACTATTCCTAGCAAGTTCTCGGAGGATATTTTCTTGAATGGATGGATGACTGAATAAGGAAAATCCAAACTGAGGATCTAGCCTCACAATCAGAAGTTATAGCGTAGAATTTCTCAAGTCCTGTAAAAGCATGACTGCAAAAGAGGCCACAACAGTGGCCAACTCTACAAGTCTAACTGGTACCAGTAATAAATAAGGGTTGACAAGTCCATACCATTCCTGAAATAAGAAAAATATACTTGAAAAATTTTTTAAAAATAAAAATAAAAGGAAGAAGAAGAAGAAAAGAGAGAGAGATGGCCATCCCTGTCTCCCCATCCCTTGAAAAGAAATAACACCCGGATGTTTCCTGTAAACTGCCCTACCAACTCTGACCAAAATATCACCCAGAGCTATTGTATACACTTAATAGCTGTTATGAATAATCCTTGCTTTTCTAAGGTATGGTCTTCAGAGAAAATTTTAACTCCCAACCCTAAACTGGCTGCCAAGACATAATGGTCAGAGAAAGCTCTCAAATTTCCCTAAAGCACTCAGGCTGAAACCAAATATCATTAATATTATGACAACAACAACTCAAAGTACCTTCTGGTGTCTGTCTTGCTTCACTGTCCCTAATGTATTCATTACCGGGCTCGGTCATCAAAGATTTTGATATCTCGGTGTTGGGGGAGATTGGGGAGGAAGGTGCACAATGAAAAAAATAGGACAAGGATTCAATTTTGCATTTTAAAGAGAGGTAGTATGATGAGGAACAGAAAACACCTGACGAGATAATGAGGTGTCACCTGGGCTTTTCAATAACAGGCACCAAAAGAGAGATCACAGAAGGACCAAAACCCTGAGATGTCCAGCATTCCTCAGCTAAAAAGCCATGCCTTGCATCTCCCATTCCCAAACACAGAATTGAAGATACAGGGCAGGAGCCGTTGCCAAACTGAACAGCTGGGAGCAGTGACGGAGGGCAGGAGGCTGGTAACAACTACCAAAACAAAAGTAAGGAAAGAAAAAGAATTACCTGGTTGATTCTGCCAGTAGCAAAAAAGAAAAAAAAAAAACAAAAAAGGAAGGGAGGAGTAATTATGGTTTTTCTCTTTTCCCCTTCCCACTGTACTTAGCAAGGACAGAAACTGGGCAGATGAAAACTGGGAAGGAGAAGGCAGAAAATGGAGGGTAAGGATGGCATAAAGCAAACAGTAGTGAGGGGGGAAAAAAATCAAGAGCAAATTCCTTTTCCAAGTGACTCTTTGAAAAATAGACATATGAAGTAAATTAGGAACCGTTCAAGGAAATTTAAAACAAGCCCCTACATCTTATGTAACTATAGACCCATACAAAGAGAACATTATTTGGAATGATCTGTGGCATTTTTAAGACCAACAATCCTCAAAGATAATACAACTACATTCAAACTAAGCTACTGATCAACATGGAAAAGCAAGCAGGTGAAAAGCCTTAGTTCTCATGGATCCAACCTTTAAGAATCCTCTGGCTTCCCAAAAGATCCAAACCTCAATATAACCAACCAGAAGTCTTTATAGGTAGAGAAATAACTCTGGGACAATCAAAAGCAATTAACTCAACAGAGAACAGCTAAAAACTCAGAGATTATACCTCACATACTCTGATTGGTCAATTCACTTAAAAAGAAACGAGAGTTCTGATTGGTTAATCTGAACAGCCTGAGTCACACCCCAGCATCTGCACCTACAGCAAGCAGAAGTTAGAAGCCAAGAGGTAGGAAGCCACAGGATACTCTGAGGAAGGTAGGGGGAGAAAAAAGAAGTCAGTAACAAAGGAAAGACTACTTAGTTCTATACAACCACTAGCCATCAGCTCATCATGTTCAGTCACACCAACCAGAACTGTCTGTAGCCTGAGATGGCATTCTGTATGCTCACTTCAGTGCTAACACTTCCTCCCGCAGCTCCTTTGCTGACGGCTTTTCCCCATCCTCCTGACAGCTGTCACATACTAGAGCTCCTCTTCCTCCACCCACTCTTTGATTTTGGAGATTTGGTATTTCCCAATTCAGTCTCTGGCCCTCTTTCTGTATTATCTCATCCTGTACTCGCTCATGCCTTCTACTCAGTCCCTGTCCTTGACAAGCACACAATCCAGTAGGGGAGGTAGATGCGTCGCTAGATTAAGTACAATACATCACAGTCAATGCTACGAAAGAAATATACCAAAGTGCTGTGAGCACATACTCATCTATCATTACGCCACTTAGTGTCTCCAAATCAACACTCCACCTTCCCACTCTCTTGTAAATCTGTTACTAAGCCCTGTATCTTTCCAAAATATCCCCTGATCTCTCCTTCCATCTCACAGTTTAGGCTTCATTTCTCATATGACCTATTTCAATCACTTCCTATCATAAACACAATTCAATATATTCCGACACTGTCACATCAGCCATCTCCCTAAAAGAGATAACATACCATATCATCCCCTTGTTTTGAACAATCTAGTATCTTTCTAACGTTTAAGAGATGAAGTCCAAATCCTTAGCACAGGAAATAGCATCTTTTAAAATCAGGCAGACTTGTCTGAGTTCCAGTTCCAGTGCTTACCACCTATGTCACCTTTGGCAGATCACTTTCCATCTCTAAATTTTCTCATCCACAGGATGAGGATACTAAAAGAACCTACTTCCTTCGGTTGCTATGAGGATTAGGTAGGAAACTCCATGCCAAGTACCAGCACAGAACCCAGCACTCAATGTTAACTATTAGCCTGGGCTATCTCATCTATCTAGAATAGCTCACTCCCCAAAAGGAACAGATAATCAAGGTTTGCTTTCATATATTTTAGAGTGATTAACAATAAGAGTTAAATCAGAAACAACCTTCTGGCTAATCTTGAAACAAAAACAAAAAACTTCAATTAACCAATATATTGCTTTGATAAAAATTTTGGTTAGTCTAAAATTTACCATACTTTATTTCAAAGCAAATATCTATTATTAAAAAACCTAGGTTATTTTGTTTTCCTATTCCAGTTCAGAAAAACAAATGAAAACTCATGTATAAGAACATAGTTTTCTATAATATAAAATCCACATAAATGAAATTCAATTTCAATCATATGTACCTAGCTAAAGATGTACTCATAACAAAATAACTTTAGAAGCTTAAGAAAATAAAAGTATGCCTGTAATCCTAGCACTCTGGGAGGCCGAGGCGGGCGGACGCTCAAGGTCAGGAGTTCGAAACCAGCCTGAGCAAGAGAGAGACCCCATCTCTACTAAAAATAGAAAGAAATTAATTGACGAACTAAAAAATATATATATACAAAAAATTAGCCGGGCATGGTGGCACATGCCTATAGTCCCAGCTACTCAGGAGGCTGAGGCAGGAAGGGTCTCTTGAGCCCAGGAGATTGAGGTTGCTGTGAGCTAGGCTGACACCACAGCACTCACTCTAGCCTGGACAACAAAGTGAGACTCTGTCTCAAAAAAAGTAAAAAAAGAAAAGAAAAGAAAAGAAAAGTATGTATCAGATAGTAGAGTGACATTCATTCTCAGATCTTACAATCAAAAGACAAAATCACAAAATTATTTTTAAAATTCAGTGATTTAATAATATAAAAACTACAAAGCCTTCAATAATAAAAATAAAAATAGATGAGAAATATTTTTCAAAAGATTAATATATTTATGGTGTTAGTGCTAATGAAAATTAGAAGATTCCAGTAAACTTATAGGCAAAGGATGAACAATTCATACAAAAGAAAAAATAAAACTAGAAAACTACTGCATTTGCTTTTCTACTGTGGACTGTGATGTTAGATAGCAAGTATCTATCTGTATTTTTAAAAAATAAACTTTTAAAAACAAAATCCTGTAAAAGTACGATAGATCTGGTTGATCAAACTCTCCTGAAAACAGTGTAAATCAATGCCTTTCAGAAGTAAATCTGGGCCAGGCACAGTGGCTCACGCCTGTAATCCTAGCACTCTGGGAGGCCAAGGCAGGTGGATCGCTCAAGGTCAGGAGTTCGAAACCATTCTGAGCAACAGCGAGACCCCATCTCTACTAAAAAACAGAAAGAAATTAATTGGCCAACTAAAAATATATATAGAAAAAATTAGCTGGGCATGGTGGTGCATGCCTGTAGTCCCAGCTACTTGGGAGGCTGAGGCAGAAGAATCGCTTGAGTCCAGGAGTTTGAGGTTGCTGTGAGCTAGGCTGACGCCACAGCACTCCAGCCCCAGCAACAGAGTGAGACTCTGTATCAAAAAAAAAAAAGAAGTAAACCTGGTAATATTTCTCAAAATTAACAAAACCTTCATACCCTCTGACCTTCTAATTCCCCTCCTGGCCCTTTAGGAAAGAAACAAAATGAACTCCTATACACTAACTGCATTACCTTAAAAATGGCATGCAACCTAGATATCCCATAATTAAGAAATAAGTAAGTCAACTCACTGTAACACTGTATAATAATGTAAAGGTATAAAAACTATAGCAAAAAGAAAATACAAATATGAAAGCAAATATTTAATATTACATTTATACCTTGATTATAATATCATGTAGCTATAACAAGAAATAAATAAGAAAAATTAAGTTTGGGTTTTTTTATTTCTTTGACCATTAAGTCGTTTGTAAAATACAAAGCCTGTTGGACTTGATGAGGCCCACCATACTAAGTACACATTTCAAAGTGACTTTTCATGGGGATTCACAATTTTTCCCAAAAATCTATCACAGAAGAGTAACAGGCTGTTCTCATATACAGGTAAGCCAAACATGTAATTTTAGCCATGCTATTAGCCAGCTGTAACCTTATTCTACTAAAATCTCATTTTACCATCAAAACATAACTGTATGTCGGATCTCCATATGGTGATCAGAAGCCACTTGTTATGAGGCATCTGGAGAGAGGTCCGCAAGCACTTAAGTTAAAACTATCTGGCCAAGTGGAACGGTGAAGGTTAGGTTTCTCCTATATATCCCCAAATGAATTATCATGTTTCTGAGCCACTTAAGGGTTGCAAGTCCCTAGAAGCAGCAGCTATGGATTCGAGGAGGGAGAAAGTATGAGCAGATTTGCTCTTCCTCTGAAAAATTGGCAACTTCTTCATTTTCCCCCAAAGCACCATGAAGTACTGAAAACTACACAAGCGAGATGTGAGATGTAGGTGAGCCTAAATAACCTCAAGCAAGTTACTTGCCTTTTCAGTCTCAAGTTGTTTAATGGTAAAATTTTTAAAGTTGAACCAAATAATCTGTTTATTCTTTCAAGTTCAATGTTCTATTGACGTAACAGAGGGCCCCCCCATCCCCTTTCAATACATACCCAAGTCTCTCACAATGCCCAATCAGACCGTAAAACAATTAAGATTTAAAATTAGGAGACTGGGGGCAAGGGTGAAATACACAGACGTCAAAAGACCTGGACTGTAATCCCAGCGCTGTCCCTTTCTACTTATGTGACTTTGGGCAAATTACTGCACCTAGAACCAATGAAGCAGCAATCTTTACTGGTCATGTTCTTTTCATTCCCATGTCATCAAATGGATTGGTTTTTTTCCATCATAACTGGGGTTTCCTTCCTAACCAGCAACAATAGTTTTTACTTCATTCTTGGATATTTGAAAGTACCTTGTGCATTTGTCTTTTCTAAGTTTTTTGATATTGAATGAAGCAGTCTAACATTTCATCTACCTTAAAGCTACATTAAAGACTGGGACCATTTTTCAAAAACACAGTCAGTAAATAGTTTTTGAGCACCCATGCCACGCAATAGTACGTGCTAAAGTTGCAAAGGTCCCCTCCCTTTAGAAGCCCAAAAGCCTGGTGGAGACAGACGTATAAACAAATCATTAACTACCAATTGACAAATGCTAACTGCAGACCATAGGGATCAGTCCAGACAAGAGGGATGAGATGTCTGGACAAGGCTCAGAGGTGATATTTTAGTAAGGTCTTGAAGGGCAAGTTGTTTACTAGGTAGAGAATTCTCAACAGAGGAACACTGTAAAACCACAAAGGAAGATGTCATCTTCAGAGAACTGTAAGCAGTCTTTATGGAGAGGGCAGGCGTAATGGTAGAAGATGAAACTAGAACATAGACAAGTACCAAGAAATTGCGAAGGACTTTGAATTTTAGCAATACAGACTATAGAGAGTCACTGTAGGCCTTCTAAACATGGAATCAAAGTCCCTTCTTCCACCATACAGTCAAAGGGGTTGACTCAAGGCAACACAAAGTACAGGTCTGGATGTGGAAAGGTAGAATAAAAAAAATTTTTTTAATGGGTAGTTCCTGCTCTCAGGATGTCTTCTAGCACTTTCTTAACTATTCCATATCAATACCACACTGAAGTAAGACAGTATGAATTATGGCTAAAGGTTCAAGAAAGTGTGAATTTTTAACCTAAAGATTATTTGAAGTCAATGTTGTTGAGAATACTAAAGAAAACAACCAAACCAGAAAGAGTAAAGAGTTTCAATAAATTAAGAGAAACAAAGAGTAATAAGGTCCAAGAAGACTGACTTTGGACAAAATACTCAGGAATGTTTACATCCTTATCATATATTGATTATAGATAATAAGACATGTTTTGTACCTATCTTTTTGCAGGAGAGTATCTTAAATTCCTTTTGGTTAAAGAGCTGCCATCACTAAAGTCTCTTTAAACTAGTTTAAAAGATGATGCTTTAAAAAAAACTCGCCAAATTAATACATTCCAATAATATTTTAATGCCCAGGAAAAATGGACAAAAAAAAATGCCTCTTCAAATGGTTATTCTGAAAGCTTAAAGCTCCATTTCTCTCACCTATAGGAGTGAAACACCAACATTCCAATCTGGGACCACAAAGAGTCCAAGCATCAGTAATTTCAACACTGCCAAGGCCTAGTCTAGGATCAGCAAGCCTAATTGGCTGGGTAGCCTACAAAGATGAATTTGCAATTATTGAAATTCAAACTGAAGCTTAGCCACCAAGGACCACCTTGAAGGAGTCAATCCTTTTACTTGTCAAGAAAGTAGGTGCATTAAAAAAAAAATGTATAAAAATAGCAGATATCTAAAGAGAAGAGAGGAGATGCGAACCTAAGGCAACGGAGGGATCCACTAAAGTTTTATCTCAGGGTATGCTTTAGGGCGTGTCTTTGTTTTGGCCCAGTAATTAAAAAAAAAAAAAAATGCCACT